>CAUJRU010000255.1:600000-1075623 GCA_963277665.1 Viscum album
AGTTTATTATTGTTTATTAAAGTTTCTAGGGATTTTTCAGGTATATTAGTGTTTTTTGTCCTTATTAGGTTATATTAGTGTTTTTAGGACTTTTTGGTAATATAGCGTGTTTTTATTATTTGTGATCATTTTTTTATTGTTTGTGAGCGTTTTGGGGGTTTATTAGGTTATATTAGAGTTTATCAGGGTTTTTAGGGATTTTTAGGGTATACTAGAATTTGTTTTCATTATTAGGGTTTTGGCGGGTTTTATTTGGGGTCATTATGGTGTGTTTCGGTTTTTTAGGGTTAAGTAGGGTTTATTTGGATTTATTTATGGTTTATTAGGGATTTTTAGGTTTTGTTTGGGGTTTATTTTGGTTTTTTAGTGTTTATTAGTGTCTATTATGGTTGGTTACGGTTGTTTAGGTTTTCTTAACGTGTTTTGTGGTTTATTAGGATTTATTATTATTTATTATGGTTTATTAGGTATTTTGGGATTTTATTAGGGTTAAGTAGAGTCTCTTAGGGTTTTTAGGGATTATAATGCGTTTTTAGGGATTATTATAGTTTATTAGGGGTTTATTAAAGTTTAATTTTTTATATTATGGTATATTGGGGTTTAATATTTTTGAGGTTTTTGAAGTGTCTTTAGGGTTTTGAAGCATTTTTTAGTGTTTGTGTAGCATTGTTTGAGTTCATGTAACATTTTTAATGTTTATGTAGTGCTTTTAGGGTTTAGTTAGCACTTTTAGGTTTCATGTAGCATTTTTTGGGTTTATGTAACGTTTTTAGGGTTTATGTAGCATGTTTAGTGTTTAGGTTTTATGTAGCATTTTTTAGGGTTTATGTTGCCTTTTTTGGGTTTATGTAGCATTTTTAGGGGTGATGTAGCATTTATGTTGCATTTTTTAGAGTTTATGTAATGTTTTTAGGGTTCATGTAGTGTTTTTAGGGTTTATGTTGTGTTTTTAGGTTTTATGTAGTGTTTTTTAATGTTTATGTTGTATTGTTTAGGGTTTATGTTACGGTTATAGGGTTTATGTAGTGCTTTTTGGGTTTATATAGCCTTTTTTGGGTTTATGTTGCGTTTCTTGGGTTTATGCATCTATTTGTTTCCTTTTTTATGGTTTTACTGGTTGTTTATGATTTGTAGTGGTTTTTAGGGTTTTAAATGGTTCTTAACAGGTGTTTATGGTTTTAATGGTATTTGATGGGTTTTCAATGGTTTTTGTGGGTTTTAAGGGTTTATTTGTTTTTTGGGGATTGATTGGGATTTTTAGGTTTTTTAGTGTGTTTTAGGTTTTTTTTGATATTGTAGCTGTTTTTAGGGTTTATGTAATGTGTTTTAGCATTTTTTGGGTTCTTTAGGGTTTTTAGTGTTCTTTAGAGTTTATTATGGTTCTTTAGGGTTTATAAGGGTTCTTTTGGGTTTATTAGCGTTATTTAGGATTTTTTACGGTTTATTAGCATTTTTTTGTATATTAGGGTTTTATTGGGATTTTGTAGGAATTAATTGTTTTTTCTAGCATTTATCAACCTTTTAGGGTTATTTAGGATTTATTAGGGTTTCTTAGGGTTTAGTTTTTGTATTAGGGTTTTATTAATGTGTATTTTTTTTATTACGATTTATTAGGGTTTATTACAATTTCTTAGGGTTTATTGCGGTATATTAGGGGTTTGTTATGGTTTGTTTCAGTTTTTTACAATTTATTTGGCATTGTTAGGATTTGTTGTGAATTATTTGGGGTTGTTAGGGTTTTTTACAATTTATTATGGAGTTATTAGGGGTTTTTAGGGTTTATTAGCAGGTTGTAGGGTTTTGTAGGCTATTATTTGGTTGGTTTTGTAGTGTTTTGTCGGGTTGGTTAGGGTTTTTAGTGATTGTTAGGATTTATTATGGTTGAATAGTGTTTTTTATTGTATATTAGGGGTTTTAGGGCTTTTGTAGCTTTTATTAGAGTCTTATAGGGTTTTTAGGGTTTATTACAGGTTATTATGATTTATTAGTGTTTATTACGGTTTTAGGGTTTAATACTAGGTTTCATGTTTTATTTGGGTTTATTAGTGGTTCTTCGGGGTTATTAGTGGTTGTTAGGGTTTGTTAGGTTTTGTTCGGATTTTCTAGGAAGTGTGTTATTCTATTATCACACACTTGATTATTATCATTATTATCATTATTATTATTATCATTATCATTATTATCATTATCATTATTATCATTATCATTATTGTTATTACTATTAATATTATTATTATTATCGTCACATGAAAATGCAGATGCACATGCGTTATTATTTATTATTTATTATTTATTTCCGTTCACATACATATGTTGTTATTGTTGTTATTATTATTATTATTATTATTATTATTGTTATTATCATCACTTGCAAATGCACATGCACGTCTGTTATTAATTATTACCATTCTTGCAGACATGCAATGCACCTACATTATTCTATTATCACATGCATTTTTATTGTTATTGTTATTATTACTATTATTGTTATTATTGTTATTATCATCAAATGCAAATTAAAATGCATGTGCGTTATTATTTATTACCACACATGCTCACATTCAATACATATGCGTTATTCTATTATCACATGTGCTATTTTTATTGTCATTACTATTATTGTTATTATTATCATCACGTGCGGTATGAGTTATTATTTATTATCATGCACTACACAAGCAATGAATGTGCGTTATTCTATTATCACAAGAGTTATTATTATTATTATTATTATTACTACTACTCTTATTATTATTATCATTATTATCATCTCATGTGTATGCACATGAACATGCACATGCATTATATTTTATTTTTTATTACCATGCACGTTCACATACAATTCACACACGTTATTTTATTATCACATATGTTGTTATTCTTATTATTATTATTATTATTGTTGTTGTTGTTGTTATTGTTATTATCGTCACATGCAAATGCACATGCAAATACATGAAAACACACATTCAACGCATGTGCGTTATTATATTATCACATGCATTGTTAATAATAATAATAATAATATTATTATTATTATTATTATTATTATCATCATCGTCATCATCATCACATGTCAATGAAATGCACGCACGTTATTATTTACTACCATGCTCGTGCACACGCAATGCACATGAAATATTCTATTATCACATGCATTGGTACTACTACTATTATCACCACTACTACCACTGATTTTGTTATTATTATCATCACATGCAAATGCAGATGCACGTGGGTTATTATTTATTATTTATTACCATGCACGTGCATATGCAATGCACTTGTATAATTATTTTATTATTATTATTATTATTATTATGACAGTTTTTATTATTATTATTATTATTATTATCATTATTATTATCATTATCACATGCAAATCCACATGCATGTGCGTTGTTATTTTTTATTTATTACCATGCACGTGCATGCATTATTATTATTATTATTAAAATTAGTGTTATTAATATTATTATCAAATGTAAATGCACATGCACATGCATGTGTGTTCATATTTACTATTATTTATTTATTATTTACTACTATACACGTGCACATGCAGTGCACTTGTGTTATTCTATTATTATTATTATTATTATTATTATTATTATTATTATTATTGTTTGTATCATCAAATACAAATGCACGTGCACATGCGTTGTTATTTATTATTTATTACCATGCACGTGCATGCGTCGTTATCATTATCATTACATGTAAATGCACATACACGTGCATTATTATATATTATTTATTACCATGAACATAAACATTGTTATTATTAATATTAATATTAATATTATTTTTATTATTATTACCATCATCATCACATGAAAATGCAATGCACACATGTTATTATTTATTTCCATGCACGTGCACACATAAAGCACATGAAATATTCTATTATCACATGCATTGGTACTACTACTATTATCACTACTACTACTGCTACTGTTATTATTATTAACATCACATGAAAATGCAGATGCACGTGCGTTATTATTTATTATTTATTACCATGCACGTGCATATGAAATGCACTTGTATAATTCTTTTATTATTATTATTATTATTATTATAACAGTTGTTATTGTTATTATTATTATTATCATTATCATTATTATTATCATTATCACATGAAAATCCACATGCATGTGCGTTGTTATTTATTATTTATTACCATGCACGTGCATGCATTATTATTATTATTATCACAATTAGTGTTATTAATATTATTATCAAATGTAAATGCACAATCACAAGCATGTGCCTTTTTGTTTACTATTATTTATTTATTATTTACTACTATGCACGTGCACATGCAATGCACTTGTGTTATTCTATTATTATTATTATTATTATTATTATTATTGTTGTTGTTGTTGTTGTTTGTATCATCAAATAAAAATGCACATGTAGGTGCTTTGTTATTTATTATTTATTACCATGCACGTGCATGCGTCATTATCATTATCATTACATGTAAATGCACATACATGTGCATTATTATTTAGTTTTTATTACCAGGCACATGAAAATGAAAAGTACTTGCATTATTCTATTATCACATGTGTTTTTATTATTTATTATCTTGCACGTGCACACGCAATGCACTTGTGTTGTTTTATTATCACCAATGATATTATTTATTATTTATTATCATTTACATACAAATGCACATTCATGTGGACTTTGTTATTATTTATTGTTTATTACCATGCACATGCACATGAACATGAACATGCACTTTCACATGAATGTGCGTTATTATTTATTATTTATTATCATTCACATGCACATGCACATACCCATGCAATTCACATGATTTATTATTTATTATTTATTATTTATTATCATTCACATGCAAATGCGCATGCATATGCACATGCACGTGCATTATGATTTATTATTTAAACCATGCACATGCACATGCACATGCACGTGCGTTACTACTACTACTATTATTAGAGGTATTTTTAGGGTTTAGTATAATTTTTAGGAATTTTAAGTGTTATTAACATTTATTATGGTTTGTTACGGTTTTAGGGTTTTAATGGTATATTAGCATTTTTAGGGTTTGGTGGGGGTTATTAGGATTTTATTCGGGTTTACTATGGTGTGCCAAGGTTTAATAGGGTTTATTAGGTATTTTTAGGGTTTTATTAGGATTGAGTTGGGTTTATTAGGGTATATTATGGTATATTACGGTATATTTGGGTATGTTTAGGATTTATTAGGGTTTATTATGGTTCATTATGGTTTATTAATTTTTAAGATGGTATATTAGGTTTTTTGTGTGTTTAGTATTGTTTATTCAGGTTTATTAGTGCTTTTAAGCTTTTTTAGGTTTTATTAGCATTTATTAGGGGTTTTAGGGCTTTTGAATGGTATATTTTCATTTTTTAGGGTTTAGTGGGGTTTATTATTGTTTAATATGGTGTGTTAAGGTTTATTAGGGTTGTGTAGGTATTTTTAAGTTTTTATTAGCGTTGAGTAGGTATCGTTAAGGTTTTATTAGGGTTTATTAGCGTTGACTAGGGTTTATTAAGGTTGAGTAGTGTTTATTAGGGTTTGTTAGAGATTTTTTGGGTTTACTAGGGTTTGTAATTGTTTTTATTAGGGTATATGAGTGTTTTTTAGTTTTTGCTAATATATATGAGCAGTTGTTAGGAATTTTTATGTTTTATTTGCTTGTTTTTAGTGTTTGTGAGCATTTTTTATGGTTTATTAGGGTTTATTTGAATACATTATGGTTTATTAGGTTTACTAGGGATTTTTAATGGTTTGTTTGCATTTTTTTTGTTTATTGGGGTTTAGTTGGGTTTTATTCGGTTTTATTATGGTGTGTTATGGTTTATTAGAGTTGGGATGGTATTTTTAGGATTTTATTATGGTTTTATTAGTGTTCATTAGTTTTTATTAGGGTTTTTAGGGTTTTTAGGGTTTATTAGGGTTTGTTTGGGGTTTATTTGTTTTTTTTGTTAAATTAGGTTATATTAGAGTATGTTAGGTCTTTTTAGATAATATAACATGTTTTTATTGTTTGTGAGCATTTTGTTTTTTTTGTTAGCGTTTTTAGGGTTTCTTAGGTTATATTAGAGTTTATTATGGTTTATTAGGGTTTCTAGGGATTTTTATGGTATATTAGCGTTTTTTGTCTTTATTAGGTTATATTATTGTTTTTAGGTCTTTTTAGGTAATATAGAGCATTTATATTGTTTGTGATCATTTTTTTATTGTTTGTGAGCATTTTTATGGTTTATTAGGTTATGTTAGAGCTTATTCGGGTTTTTATGAATTTTTTAAGGCATACTAGCATTTTTTTCATTATTAGGGTTTTGTAGGGTTTTATTAGGGGTTATTATGGTGTGTTAAGGTTTTTTAGTGTTGAGTAGGGTTTATTTGGCTTTATTTATAGTTTATTAGGGCTTTTAGGGTTTTCTGGTGGTTTATTAGCATTTATTAATGTTTATTAGTGTTTATTGGTGTCTATTAGGGCTGGTTAGGGTTGTTTAGGATATCTTAACATGTTTTTAGGGTTTATTATGTTTTATTATCATTTATTAGGGTTTATTAGGTATTTTTGAAGTTTTATTAGGGTTGAGTAGTGTTTATTAAGATTTTAGGGATTATAAGGTGTTTTTAGAGATTATTAGAGTTTATTAGGGGTTTATTAGGGTTTAATTTTTTATATTATGGTATATTAGGGTTTAATATTTTTTAGGGTTTTAAAGCGTCTTTAGGGTTTTTGTAGCATTTTTTTAGGGTTCATGTAGCATTGTTGGAGTTTATGTTGTGTTTTAATGTTTATGTAGCATTTTAGAGTTTAGTTAGTGGTTTTGGTTTTTATGTATCATTTTTATGGTTTATGTAACATTTTTAGGGTTTATGTATTGTGTTTAGGGTTTGGGTTTTATGTAGCATTTTTTAGGGTTTATGTGGCATTTTCAGGGTTTATGTAGCGTTTTAGGGGTGATGTAGCATTTATGTTTCATTTTTTAGGGTTTATGAATCGTTTTTAGGGTTCATAGAGTGTTTTTAGGGTTTATATTGTGTTTTTAGATTTTTTGATGTGGTTTTAATGTTTATGTTGCGTTTTTTAGGGTTTATGTTGTGTTTGTAGGGTTTATGTTACATTTCTAGGGTTTTTGTAGTGCTTTTAGGGTTTATGTAGCGTTTTTTGGTTTCATGTTTTGTTTATTACTTTATATTGTGTTTCTAGGGTTATTGAATATTTTTTAGGGTTTTTGGAACTTTTTTAGGGTTTATGTATCTATTTGAAGACATTTTTATGGTTTTTATGGTTTTTTATGGTTTGTAGTGTTTTTAGGGTTTTTAAGGGTTGTTATCTGGTGTTTATGGTTTGTTATTGTATCTGATGGCTTTTAATGGTTTTTTGGGGGGGTTTATGGGTTTATTTGTTTTTTGGGGATTGATAGGGGTTGTTAAGGTTTTTTAGTGTGTTTTAGGGTTTGTTTGGGTATTTTAGAGGTTTTAGTGTTTATATAATGTGTTTTAGCATTTGTTTGGGTTCTTTAGGGTTTTTCAGTGTTCTTTAGAGTTTGATATGGTTCTTTAGGGTTTATTAGGGTTCTTTAGGGTTTATTAGTGTTCTTTAGGATATGTTACAGTTTATTAGATTTTTTTATTGTGTATTAGGGTTTTGTTGGGATTTTGTAGGCATTAATAGATTTTTATAGGGTTTATCAAACTTTTTTAGGATTGTTAAGGATTTATTAGGATTTATTAGGGTTTAGTAATGTGTATTTGAGTTTATTACAATTTATTAGAGTTTATTATTATTGGTCGGAGTGGATACTCAAGTGGGGGGTGAATTGAGATCCAATTAAAATTTTTGGTTTAAATGATTTGTATTAAAATCCCCCAATTAAATTGACAAGCTAAACTGTAGTGAATTTGTAATATAGTAAAGGTTCAGTTGGGTTCCCAAGAGATTGATTAGTTCTCAATTAATCTAATATGAGGATTAAATTAGCTTTTTAAACTAACCTAATGATTTACAATTAATACAAACACTTGATACTTTAAATATCAGAGTTTCTCTAAAATGGATTTATATTTAAACCACTTAGAAACGGAATATTTAAAATAGGTTTACCAAGGAAAAATGCACAGCAGTTTTAAAACAAGAGGTTCAATCTCAAGACGAGATGTAGTACTCTCAAATAGTTTTATATAAACTATGATCCACACCCTGGATCGGGGTTTTACAATAGTGCATAGACTATCCAGGTCCACACACCTCTACCACAGTTCTACGAGGGAAAAAATAAAAAAAATAGCACACAGGTTGTCCGGGTTACAGATGATATCTACCACTATCCACAGTGGGATACATGATTGTAATGGAGAGATTGAGTGAGGATTTAGAAATCATTCAGTTCAGCACAAGAGAGTATGTGTGTCCAAACAGAAAAAATCACACACTGCTCGTAATGCACATTAAAATATGATCACAACAAAGAAAGAATATAGAGAAGAGTTAAGAATGCTCTTGTGTGATGTCAAAGTATCTATGGACTCCTTTGGATTCAGGAAAATGATGTTTTGGGTCCTCTTCTGGAAGTTTTCTAGAAAATAGTGTGTCGTGATTTTGTTTCTTCACTTCCAGTACAAGTGTTCAGTTTGAATGCGAGAGTATTAAAAATGGCTCTTGAGTCTCCTTTTTTGAAATTTTGTCTTTATGTGTATAAGTTTTCTTCAAGTTCTTTTTGTGTTATTTTTAGTGTGTACTTCTATTATCTCCACGTCCTCTTTTTTCGTAAAATATGAGGTCCTTTTATAATCCATGATCCTCTAGACATAACGATCTTTTCACGTGCATGTACCTCATACTTGTCTACAGATTTTCCTACATACAACATTAAATTAATGTCAAAAAGATTAATTTGTCTACATATGACCATTAGAAATAAATTTGAATTAATAAAATGGAAGAAGTTATTTATATCAATTGGTGAGTAATCTTTGGTCTGTTGTCTTTGGTTTGATAACATCAGTCAGTCATCTTCGGTGTGTCATATTTGGTGTGTCGACTTCGGTCTATTATACTTCAGTCTATCATACTTCAGTTTCGGTGTGTCAACTTCGGTTTCGGTCTATCGACTTCGGTGAGTCATACCTTGGTCTGTCATTCTTCAGTTTCAGTGTGTTGTCTTCGGTTTTGGTGTGTCAAATTCAGTCTAATAAAATCAATTTTCGTACTTCGGTTTCAGTGTGTCAACTTCAGTTTCGATGTATCATCTTCCGTGAGTCATAATTTGGTTTATCATTCTTCAGTTTCGGTGTGTTGGCTTCGGTTTAAGAAAGATTGTAGAGAGTCTATCTTGCATATACCATTACAAGATGAATTGTTAATCAATTTATATGTATAAATACATTTGTAAACATATTGATTCACGACTTATAAGAAATTGACTTAGTAAAGTATATTATGCAGTTTGAAAAACTTGATTAACATATAGATATTAAAATTTTCATGAATGATATGAATCTATATATTGACATTATTAGTGATTATGAAAAATACAATATCATGAAGGGTCCAAAAATATCCCCCTTTTTGATAATCAAAAATTATGGCATATATGAAAATATATAGAATAAGCATGGTTGAATATACTTGGCCAATATAACTAAAGATTGAAATTGCTAGAATTTATTTGAAACAGATCTCCCCCTCACTAGAAGGATTAAGAAGAGTATATTCCGCCCTTGTTTTCTCATCATCATTACTTTCTCCCACTTTCTCATAAGCCATTATGACTTTCTCCCCATTTTGGGATTAACAAAAAGTGAAAAGCAGAAAGGAAAAAATAGGATAAAAGAGAGATACCACATGAATTATCATTCAAAATCATAAGAGTACAAAACAATAAAAAAGAACAAATTCCTATCAAAAAGAGACAATCCATCTCTAGGGTTTGGGATGAATATGATCTTTTACTTTGTCTGAGGGATCCACATGAGAATATTTGGGAGTGGTAGAGGATGGAGGTGATTGGATGACAACACCAGGTAGAGCAACTCTGGTAGGAACAGTGGCTGCAAGGGTAGGTCTTCTCTCGGACAACACACGACAGGGAGAGTTCTCTGTAATGATTGGCCGAATCTGTGTAAGAGCTTGAGATACAGTCATTGATGTAAGAGACCGAGAGGCATTACCAAAGGAAGCAGCTGGAGGAACCACAATAGTAGCAGCCTGAACATGAAGATATGGTTTGAGCAATTTGATGAAGTCATTAATGACTTCTCCTCCATATTACATTGCCTTCTCAAAGTCATCCTTATTTTCCATAAACTTATTCAGTAAAGGTGTAAACTTTTTCAATTGGAGAACTTTCTTTTTGAAATCTTCTGTGACTGGGGGAATTCGAAGATTTTCTTCCAGAAATTTGAAACTGTTGATGAGATCATTCTTGGTATATATATTAGTGAAATACTTATCCACCTTTTCCTGAATTTCCTTTTGAGTTGTAGGGGCTTCATTGGTGCATTGTCTGGCCATATTTTACACAAGATCTATATTCCGATATACCTTTTCAAGGGTTTCCTTATCTGAAACAATTTGGAGTTTCTGAATCTCCTCTCTCATCACAGTCTTGAGAGACTCTAAAACAACAATAGTACTTCTCCCACTCGTGGAACTAGATGGGCCAGTCAAAATTTTTTCTAGCTCTGATTTTAAATTTTTAAAATCAACACTGAGTAGATGAGTTACAAAGTTCCTAAGAACTTCTAGAACCCCACTAAAAGTGGTTTTGAATTCATATGTCAAGTAACTCATCCCATTGCTCATTTTTCATACTTCTTCTCTCAGTAATGTGTTTTGTCTAATAATAGTTTCTTCTATAGTAATAAGATTTGGTTGAATCTCATGAATCACAATTCTTTCAATTTTTGTTGCATCACCATCTGAGATACTTAAAGAGGTGGAGGCCTCATTTTAGAATCCCATTAAAGCTAGAACTGACTCACATATCTCATTCTTAAATTTTTCCATATAAGCCTTAGTGACATAGTCACTAGGAACTGACTGAGAAACTAGGTCTACTGCTAAAGATGCAACTGGTGGAACAGGTGTAGCAGGCTCTAGGTCAGTATGGACTTAAAGAATAGGAAGAGTAGGTACCATCTCTTCATCCGAATCATATTCTAACCTGAAAAGAATATATCCTAGATTACTATTCTACTCCCTAGCACAGGTCCGATCTCTTGGCTCAATGGTGTCAATTCTTACCCTTCTTCCCTAAGGCTCAGGAATAACATCAATATCACCAATATCTTCATCCTAGTGTCTGGTCATAAAACCTTGTCTGGGGATATAAACCAATGGAACTTCAAGTTCTGCCTGACTTCCAGCTTCTTCAGCTTCACCAGGTACTTCTTCAATTTGGGGTAGTGGAACTACATCTTCTTCTTCCTGGCCATCATCCATAATATCATTCAATTCCTGAATGATCTATTGATTTTTAGCAATGGGATGGAGTAGTCTATCCTCATGTCCAACATCTCTATGATCATCAGCCCATTGATCAGCAGGCTCTATTCCATCACCAGCTCAATAAAAAGATTCCTCACTGGATCTGTCAACCACTTGTTGTCCCACTTTAAGAGAGTCACTCACATGCTCAAAACTTCCCCCATAATTACCATTGTCACCATCATCATCATTATTATCATCATCATCATCATATTCCTCATCTGATTTTCTATCATAACATTCAACTACACTAACTTCAGTTTATTCCTATTTTTCATCACCTAGAATAGTTTCTCTTGAAGGCAGTTCCATAGGTGGACTAGCAAGTCCAAAATTAATATTCTTTGGACTTTCAGCAATATCAGTATCACTCCTATCATCAAAAGGAGATCCTTCATCCCTAGGAACTTCAGCCTCACCTTCCTCATCAGAATTGACAGGAACTTCTCCATGTTTGAGACCTGGATCAACATGATCCTTTGGTCTAGAGGGATGGTCAACTGGATTGGACTCCTCATACAGTCTTTCTTCATCTCCTATCCATCATCTCTTCCATGGGTTCTAGAAGATCTTCATCCATTTACAAATGTCTTTTTGAATAAAGAAACCACTATAGGCAGTTATCATTTCATCTCCATCTTGCAAAAAATCTAATTTCTTCAACATAGCAGAAATCATTCGTGGATAATATAAGCATGCTGATTTCTTAGATGGATTAATCAAATCAAAAATATGTACCCATAAGATATATACATAGATTCACCTTTATTCTATTTTTCAACAAAAATATCAAGAATACATCCTGATATTTCACTGTAGAGAAATCTCCCTTCCTAGGGAAGATTTGATGTTGAATGAATTTAAACAGTAATCTCACTTCTGCTTTAAATTTGATTGCAACAGTTCTCCTGGATTTTTCATTTCTAGTGAGATCCTTCATATCATCTTTTTATGAAAACAAATCTGATGAAGGTGGAATATTACTAGTATATCCAGCATAGACACCCTGATGAGGTAACTCTAAGCATTCAGCCCATTCCTTCGAAGAGAAAACCACTTCCTTTCCCTTTACTATATACTTCATCTTTATAGAATCGGGTTCATCCAGTGATATACTTAGAAGTTGATAGAATTCGTGCACAAGATGGGGATAATAAGGTCTTTCTTTGTTGATAAACCAACTTATCCAACCTTTAGATTCCAGTACCTTTACCAAAAAATATTTTCTTGATAGAAGCCACTCAGTAGACACTTCCTATTCAGCTGTGACAACCCAACTTTCTAGGCTTGGTTTCCCAGTCCCACTAGTTTCACCCTTCCGACGCTTGGAAGGAGGAGATTTTTGAGACTCTTCCATTGCGCGCTTAGTCCTTTCCATGTCGAAGCTACAGATTCTAACTCGGTTGAGAGGTCGAGAGAGAGAGACTAAATGTAGGAGGCTTTACAGCTTTGGAGAAGGTGAATGGTCAGGATGAATTGGTCTTAATATATCTTTTAGGGATTGTAAATCGTAAAACATAAAATTTAAACACAGAAAAGTGAAAGAGATAAAACTGTGTCATTTCACTTAATGCTCATGCAATTTACACAGGATCCCTTAAATGTATCGGTGTCTACGAATCGGTTTTAAGAAGATTAGTTTCACAAAAATTGGTTTCATAAAGATCGATTTTAAAAAAATCAGTTTTACAGAGATCGGTTTTACAAAGATCGGTTTTAAAAAATCAGTTTTACAAAGATCAGTTTTACAAAGATCAGTTTTACAAAGATCGGTTTTACAAATATTGGTTTTACCAAGATATGTTTTACAAAGATCAGTTTTACAAAGATCGATTTTACAAAGATCAGTTTTACAAAGATCGGTTTTACAAAGATCGGTTTTACAAAGATCAGTTATACAAAGATCGGTTTTACAAAGATCAGTTTTACAATTTTATCATTCCTAGTTCATGTCTAATGTAATTCATTCTCTCAGAATTTAAGGTTTTAGTGAATATATCTTCAATCTGATGTTCAGTCCCAATAAATTCAATAGTTATATCATCCTTTTGATAATGATCTCTCAAAAAGTGATGTCTTACATCAATATGCTTTATTCTAGAATGAGATATTGGTTTTTTAGAAATGTTAATAGCACTAGTGTTATCACTGTTAATGGAGACATGTTTGAATTGATATCCATATTCTAGTAAGGTGTGTTTCATCCACAAAATTTGTGCACAACTACCAGTAGCAATGTAATTTGCTTCGGTAGTAGATAATGCAACAGAATTCTATTTTTTACTACACCAAGATATCAGTGACTTGCCTAACATGTGACATGTCCCTGAGGTTCTTTTTCTATCTAGCTTACAACTAGAAAATTCAGCATCTAAATAACTTATTAAATCAAACGGTTTTCCTCTTGGATAAAATAGTCCTAATTTGGGAGTATATTTGAGATATTTGAAAATCCTTTTAACAACATGAAAATGAGATTCGTTAGGATTAGCGTGAAATATTGCACACATGCATACACTAAACATGATATCTGGTCAACTAGCAGTGAGTTAAAGTAAGCTTCCAATCATACCTCCATAATTTGTTTGATCAACTGGTTTCCCAGTTTCATCATCATCCAACATACATGTGGTACTCATAGGTGTTTCACTTCCCTTGTTAATATCCAAACCAAAACATTTTAAAATATCCTTTGTATATTTAATTTGATTTAAAATAATACCATCTTTCATTTTAAAATTTTGAAATCCAAGAAAATACTTGAGTTCTCCCATTAAAGTCATTTCAAATTAATTTTTCAGAATTTTTGAAAAATCAGTACATAAAGAATTTTTAGAAGATCCAAAGATAATATCATCAACATTGATTTGTACAATCAAAATATCTTTATAAATTCTTTTAATAAAATGAGTGGGATCTGAAATTCATTTAGTAAAACCTTTAGAAATAAGAAAGTAGCTAAGTATATCATACCAAACTCTTTGAGATTGCTTTAGACCATATAAATCTTTAGAGAGTTTAAAAACATGATTTGAAAAGTGGGGATTTATAAACCATGGGTTTTTCAAAAAATACATCCTCAACTATTTACCCATTTAGAAAAGCACTTTTGACATCCTTTTGATAAATTTTAAAATTCAAATGAACTACATAAGAAATTAGTATCCTAATGGCCTCTAACCTAGATACAGGTGCTATGGTCTCCTCATAGTGTATTCCTTCATCTTGACTATAACCTTGTGCAACTAATCTAGCTTTTTTTCTAACTATATTTCCAGACTCATCAACTTTTTTCTAAAAATCCATTTAGGGCATATGGTCAAAGTGTCTGTAGGTCTTTCAACTAGATCCCAGACTTTGTTTCTTTCAAATTGATTTAATTATTCTTCCATAGCCATCACCCGAAATTCATCATTTATATCATCATTAATATTTTTGGGTTCAAGTTGTGAAAGAAAAGCTTGATGTTCAATCTGGTTTCTAATATAAGCTCTAGTTTGTGCCCCTATATCTAAATCTCCTACTAAAACATCTAAAGGATTGTTTTTAAGGGTCCTAGTAGGTCTAGAAAAGATTGGGATAGAGATTTCAGCAGGTTCGAGTTCAAAAGTAGAAGATTCTGGAACATTTCCAGAACTGGTTGTCTTAACAATAGGTTCACTATTCTTGTCACTAAGTTCTAGAATGGACATATCTTCTTCAAGATTTTCAAGAGGGGTCTTAGGTTCATGTGGATCAGTTTCATCAAATTTGATGTGTACAGATTCTTCAACACAATTGGTTCTCTTATTGAATACTCTATAGGCTCTACATGTTGTTGAGTAACCTAGGAAAATTCCATCATCACTTTTGGAAGTAAATTTGTCAAGATTATCTTTAGTATTAAGGATAAATATTTTGAAACCATAAAATCTAAAGTAGTTAACCTTGGTCTTCCTATTGTTCCAAAGCTCATAAGGGGTCTTTTTAAGAATTGGTCAAATCAAGACTCTATTGATAATGTAACAAGTTGTATTAACCGCTTCATCCGAAAAGTAAATTGTTAAATAATATTCATTGAGCATTGTCTTAGAAATTTCTGGAAGTTTCCAATTTCTTCATTCTACTACACCATTCTGTTGAGGTGTTCTAGGAGCGGAGAAGTTTTGACTATAGCCATTTTGTGAGAAATAAGATTCCAAATCATGATTTTCAAACTCACGTCCATGATCACTTCTTAAGGTCTTAATTTTAAGTCCACTAAGGTTTTCCACATACTTGGAGTATTTTAGGAACTAAGATCAATCTTCACTTTTGTGAGCTAAAGAGTATACCCAAGTATATCTAGAAAAGTCATCTTCTAGAACATAAATATAGTGCTTCACAATTAAACTAGAATCTATGGATGGTCCAAAAAAATCTATGTGAACTAGCTGAAGAGGTTGAGAAGTTGAAACTTCAATCTTTCATTTAATAGAAACTTTATGTTGCTTTCCCTTTTGACAGGGATTACAAACTTTTCCAGATGGGAATTCGAGTTTTGGTAGGTCTCTAACTAAGTTATTCCTAGTCAGTTTTCTAAGTGAGTGTATATTACAATGTCCTAATCTTCTGTTCTAAAGCCAAGATTCTTTATGAAAATAATTTAGACAAGTAATGTTCTTCTTATCCAAAGAATTCAAATCTACAACATATACATTTTCATTTCTTAAGGCAAAAAATACTAAAACATTTTTAGAATGAAAAACATTACAAGAGTCATTTTCAAATTTATCATTAAAACTGTCATCACATAACTGAGAAATAATTAAAAAGTTATATTTTCATCCATCTACAAATAAAACTTTAGAAATTAAAATTGAATCAGTGTTACCAATTTCGCCTAAGCTAATGATCTTTCCTTTTGAGTTATCCCCAAAGGTGACATATCCTCCATCAACCTTGATTAATCTTTTAAAGCATGAAAAGTCTCTGTTCATGTGTCTTCAACATCCACTATCCAAATACCATGTCTTCCTATAGGAACTTTTCAAGAAAATTACCTACAAAACAATTTTATATAGAAAATGATTTTGGTACCCAGATTTTCTTGGGTCCAGACTAGTTACCAAGCAAAACTTTTGGTACCCAAATTTGTCTAATGGGTTTTATATAATCAATAGATTAAAAGGATTTTGTCAGATAAACATTGATTGATCTATAATCATGTAAGTAGCTACTTGAGACATAGGAATTTCCAGAACTGGAACCAGAAACATACTGTCCAGATTTAGGAATAAATTTATTCTTTGTAATGTGTCTTTGTCTAGGATGATAGCCTAAACTAGTAGTATACATTGGTGCTACTTGTTTTCCTAGAATTTGTGTAATAGTTTTCTTTCCATTAGTAAATTTTTCTAAATATTTCTGGAGTTTCTCATTAAAAAATTTCAGTTTAGTATTATCTTTGAGCAATTGATCATTCTTTTCCTTTTCTACTTCAAGTGAAGATTTAATAGTGCTAGTAAAAGCATGATGCTTCATTAAAACTATATACTTTTCTTTCTGCTCATTGTAGGTTTCCTCTAACATGTTACAGTATTCAAATAATTCTTCACTGTACATGTTTTTAGAATCAGAATCATAATCATCTCCAGAATAATAAGGGTTTAAAGTAGGAGTATCCAATGTTACCTCAGATGTGTTTTTCATGAAACCCATATTAGCTTTTTGATATTTTTCATCCTGATTGGAATTATAATCACTTGAACTATTTTCTAAAGCACTCTAGGTTTCTTTCATAAATTTCTTGTATTTTCAGTCCTTATAGTCAAATTTCTTCATGAACTTTAATTTTGGAAAGTCAGCTTTGACATGTCCTTTCCTTTTGCATTCGTAGAAGACTGTGTCATCCCACTTATCAGTCCTTTTCCAATCATTATTCGAATGTCCCCTCCCTTCTTGGCAGGCTATTCTTCTGCATCCTCCCCCGTAACCCCACATTTTAGTCTTTTTAATAGTTGGAAGTGGTTCAAGGCCGTTTTTAAACCCTCAATCAATGTTTTAAAAATCCCGAGGGTGGAGCGACACTCCCCAACCGACCTAGTTGTGTATTCACATATAATGCCCCTCGATTTTATTATATTCTTTAAAATCATATTTGTTACCACCTTTCTGATGGGAATAATTAAATAACAATTAATCTCGTCGTGTGTAACCACCCAACCGAGTGGGGAATCACGATCCAAATTTAAAAGCGTTCAAATTTCTCGTATCTCGTAACAAGGGGATTTTATCTATATATCATAGAAGAAGTTATTCTCCCCCCTTCTTCCATTTGGCCGACTTCTCTCTTCTCCCTGGTGCGCTTGAAGTCCCTCCTTCCCAAAACTTGTGGTGCGCCTAGGCTGAAGTTGTCTGCTCGTCCTTGGAGTTCCCGACGTCCCTCCCCTGAAAATCATGCATCCCCTATTCTTGTCGCATGTAGAAAAAAATCGATCCTTGATCATCCAGGTATGGATTTTCTCCTTCGTCTCTCCTTTCTGTGTATCATGAGGGGTGGGCATGCTTTTGTCTTTGTGGAAATTGATAAAACCGAACATAATGAAGATAATGAACGGACCTTTAAAGAATGAAAGGGGAGTGTGATAGATTTTCTGTTGTACTTTGTTATGATGATATGTGTTGTGAATTGTACAGGCCTATGCTCACTGAAAATCATGGCCGTTGGTGGTATTTATCTGCGCACTAAATGAACCTCAATGCTCCTGGATGTTTAAATAACCGTAACATGGAATTAGTTAATTACGTATACTCGATTAAATAAATTGAAAGCACCAGGATCAACCCTCTTCTGTGATAACCCCGGTTAATGCACAGTGGAATTGAAACCATGGAGTGTGTTAAGTCTTTTAAATATGAAAATACCTGCATGGGACTGCCTTGTGTTGGTGGTAGCGGTTTGGTTGTTTCTTTCACGGGCCGATTGTGTGTGACCTTATGGTTTTCTTGGATGGGGGATTAAATTTCTGGGGTGATATGTGTGGGGGATGGGATCCCCTATTATTATACTTCCTCTGGTTGTGAATTGGGGGTTATGTGGTTACTCTGCTTATATCACGAATTGGGGCGGAATCCTCTATTTTTGAGAAACAGTTGGCTCCTGGAATTTGGGGACATGGGGCTGCGTCTTGGGGTTTTCTTTGGTTCCATTACCTTGAGGGATCTCACTTATATCTTTGTTGTTGTGACCTTAAAAGAGAACCGAGTGTGAGTTTTTAAGTTTCTATTTGACTTTCTTCATTCTATGGCTTTCGGTTTTTCCTGTTAATAGCCTAGTAGTGTATAATTCACCTAAATGGGGTTACGTGAACATGAAAACAGGAACAATTTAAATGGGAATTGGTTTTGGTAAGAGTTGTGTCTTGGCCATGAGTGTCGTGTTGTTCTTTCATGAATGAGAAGTAACGAGGGTGTTTGGGCTTATGTTTTGGAACCCCTAGGTTGGGATGAGTGCTTGTTACGTATACCTATATCTGTAGCTTTTATGTTTCTTATTCGCGCCTCACCCAAGTTGAGCACTTAAGTGCCGAACACTTCTATTTTATGGGAGAGGGTGTTTTTCCCAAAACTCCTATGAGTGGTTGGTTATTATCTCCTTTTCTTCTCCCTTTCCTGAATAGCCCAAGACTCTTCAGGCTAGCTGTGATGGCCTGAAGTCCATTATTAGCCTAAGAATCATCAGGCAGGGTGGTTGTGGTGGTTGGCCCAGGTGTTTGCAGGCAGGTTGTTTCCCAAGTGTCTTTGGGCATGACAGTAGTTGTTCTGACCCAGGTGTTTGCAGCTGTGGTTACGTGTGGAGGTTGTGGCCTAGGTGTCTGTAGGTGGGATAGCAGTTATGGCCCAGGTGTGTGTGGGCCGAGTTTGGCAGTGGGACTGTGGTGAGGTTATGGCCCAGGTGTGTGCGGGAGGGGCTTGGTAGTGGGACTGCGGTAAGAATGGCGGGATTGGTTCGATGCGTAGGATGTCTTCAATAACTAGTTGTAAAGTGGCGCGGGGTACCCAAATATTGATGTGCTATTATTATACATTACTTGACTTTCATTTTTTGGGTAGTGTGCCTTGGTGAGGTTTGGGTGGATATATTTTTCTTGTTGGGTGTTTAGTTATCTCTTTTTCCACGGGACATTATAATGTATCCTCACTTGTGCATGAGATTCTTTGGTTTCCACTACTAAGTATACTTGTATGCTCACCCTACGTATATAAAACTGCTTTCAGGTTTCCAGGAGGACATCAGGGATCGTCCGGGACCGTACTATCTTGGACCTTTGGGAAATTTCTGTTGTTGATTTCCTTTTTTTTGTATCTTTTTACCTTTGCAGTTTTGTGGCTTGCATCTTTTACCTTTGAACATGCATATGGGAATGGTTTACGATCAGTCATACATGCACTTTCAGTTTTGGTGTTGTGGGATTTACTGTCTTATCTCCCAATCCTATTAAAATAAAAAGGGTAATGGCTTCCATTTAGTGTGTGATTTTATACCCTTGGTTCTAGTCGCCACTTTGGGACCTATTGAAGGCGGGTTTCAGGGGTCATTATCTCTCCTTCAACTTGAAGAAGGAAGGATCTGGAAATCTGTTGTCCCTTCCCTCATCTTGGTGAAGGAGGGTCATGAAAGAATGGTATCAAAGGAGGGTTTGAGAGATAGGATGGATTCTGGAGTTAGGCACAGTGAGGATTACATGGGATGGTAGGGAAACAGTGTTGGGTGACCTTTTTGCGTGAATTAGGCCAGGGAGGACCGGCTAGGACACTGGTTTTTAGGGCCCCCCGTGGTCCGATGCAAGGACTCTGGACCTACCAAATGACTAGGTGAGGCCACATTGATTGCAGGGTAGAGACCCTAGGAATGGTACATGCATCCTAATGACTTGTGTTCTTCTTTTTCATGGGTGTTTTGGTAAATTTAAAGTAAATAAATAAGTCTAAATAAAATTTAAGAAAAATATTCTACACTACTTGGGCTTAGAAATTCCTTTTTTACCTTCTAGTTATGGCACCTGGGAGGTGACCATGAGTAGTCTGGGCGATTGAGGCCAAGGAGGTTGACCTGGCTGATCGACAGAGGATCGACCGAGGGGAGGAGGATAATCAGTGGAGGAAGACTCTTCGAGGTTTCCAGTGACAGACCCTCAGGAAGTACGAGGGAAACATCTCAGACTTAGAGACGGAGAGCTGGCTAGAGGAGCTGGTGATCACTTTCAACCTAATTCGGGCCCCAACAGAGTATTGGGTTCCTCTGGCCGTTATCCAGATGCATGGAGCAGCGTGTCAATGGTGGATGCTTTATCTTGGAGAGAATTGGGAAGTTGAGGTTGCGTGGGCTGACTTTGAGAAGGAGTTCCGGGTAGAATTCCTCTATTCCACGATGAAGGCTGAGAAGAGACAGGAGTTACCCTCCATCCAGAAGGGGAATATGTTAGTGAGAGAGTTGGGGAACAAGTTCATGGATCTCCTTCTCTTTTCTCCGAACCTCTTTTCGGATGAGGAGTCTGAGGAGAGAAGTCTAGAGGAGGCACTCTGACCTTCTCTGCAGTATGTTGTTGTTCTCTTTTCCTTACTGACATACTTAGAGGTTTAGAAGAAGGATGAAGTGGTGGAGAGGATGAACATGCAGGGAGGTGTATCATGAGAGGGATTTCAGCTAGGCCCGTTAATGGGGAAAGCCGTCAGCACTAGACCTCCAGCATCGGGACCCTCTAGGTTCTGACCAGTAGGGAGCGGGCCTCAGCAGTTCCAGTTCCAATCCCCTGGCCCTCGCCCTTTTCCATCGAGCCCAGGACCAAGATGCTTCGTCTGCGGGAGCCACGGGCACCTTCGGAACCAGTGACCAGATAGAGTGCAGTACGGTGGTAGTGGGAAGGCCCAGCACCCACCTCAGCCGCAACAGCTTCCAGCTAGGTCCTTTCAGCAGTAGTAGTAGGGGCAGCGAGCCCCCACTCCTCCATGGGAAGACATTATAGGAGGAGGCCGCCCCCAGGGCGCTCCTTAGGGACCTTGACCCGGGCATGGTCAGGGAGGTGGCCGATAGCCGAGAGGCAGAGGAACCAGGCGCGTGCAGTTGCATGCCACAGAGGAAGCATTTACAGCAGGACCGGAGGTCATTTGAGGTATGATCAGTTTGTTCAGTACCCATGCTTATGTCTTGTTTGATACAGGAGCTTCTCAATACTTCTCTACACCCATTCTGGCACATGATTTGGGTTTAGACCCTGAGAGACATTTAGTGCCCCTGGTGCTGAGCACACCAGTTGGAGGTCAGACCAACTTATCTTATGTGTGTCGAGGGTGTAGAGTGATTATAGGGCCACATCAGTCTATCAGGGATCCTCTGTTGTTGCAGATACAACCATACGATGTCATCCTAGGAATTGACTAGCTGTTCTCTGTGCATGCCTTTATCGAATGCTTCCGAATAAGGGTTGTATTCTCAGACCTAGGCAGCCAATGTGTGACTTTCATCGGTGAGTAGGGTTTCCAGAAAAGAAGTGGGCGGGAGGAATCCTTCCTCTCCTTGTTATATGATCTATTAGTGGAATCAGTGGATGCAGAGATGGTGGAAGTCCCAGGGATCGTTAGTGAGTTTATGGAAGTCTTCCCTGAGGAGGTGAAGACTCTACCCCCTCGACTAGATATCGTGTTTTGGATAGACTTGCAGCCCGGTGCCTGTCCGATTTCAATTTCTCCCTACCGGATGGCTCCTTCGGAGCTACGAGAGTGGCAGATTCAGATTTACGATCTGATGAAGAGGGGTTATGTCTGACCAAGTGCATCACCGTGGGGTGCTGCAGTCTTGTTCGCAATGAAGGAAGACGGTGGTCTTAGGTTTTGTATAGACTACAGGAGGCTGAATCAGATGACAATCAAGAATCTCTACCCTCTTCCGAGGATAGACGATCTCTTTGACCAGCTGAATGGGGGTAGTATGGTTCTCGAAGATTGACCTGCGGTCTGGATATCACCAGTTGAGGGTAAAGGAGGGAGACATCTTGAAGACGACATTCAGATGCAGGTATGGGAACTTCGAGTTTGTGGTTATGTCGTTTGGCGTTACAAATGCTCCAACAGTGTTCGTGGGACTCATGAAATCCATTTTCCGGGAATACCTGGATCGGTTCGTAGTCGTGTTCATTGACGACATCCTGATCTACTCATGATCAGAGGAGGACCACACTGAGCACCTGAGGACGGTATTGGGGGTCCTCCGATAGCACCAACTCTATGGGAAGTTATCGAAGTGCAGGTTCTGGATGCGAGAAGTGAACTTCCATGGGCACGTGGTGTCCGAGCAGGGAGTAGCAGTGGACCCATCGAAGTTCGAGGCATTTTTTTCTTAGGCCGCACCCAAGAACATGGTATAGGTTTGTAGTTTCCCCGGGATGGCAGGTTATTACCGGAGGTTCGTACCCAACTTCTCTCGAGTTCCGGCACCTTTGACGGCCTTGACCAAGAAGGACCAGGTTTTCGTGTGGAGTGAGCAGTGTGAGCCAGCCTTCAGCTATCTGAAGGAGAAGTTGGTTAGTGCCACAGTGCTGAGACTACCAAAAGAAGGGGTGGCATATGATGTGTTCTGTGATTCTTCAGGGCAAGGTGTCAGATGTGTGTTGATGCAGCGACAAGGGGTGATCTCTTTTGGGTCTAGCATTCTACGCCCTCATGAGCATAATTATGCCACCCACGATCTGGAGCTTGAAGCGGTCATTTTCGTACCAAAGTTGTGGTGGCATTACCTCATCAGAGAACGCTTTGTGGTCTTCAAGGATCACAAAAACTTGTGGTATATCTTCTCCTAGCTGGACCTAAACTTACGAAAGCAAAGGTTGATGGAGTTCCTCCAGGATTACAACTTTGATATTTTCTACACTTCAGGAAAAGGGAATTTAGTGGCCGATGCATTGACCAGGAAGTCGCAGAAGGATGCGGTCCGAGAGTCGGAAGAAGCTTGGAAGGCGATGGGAGAGTTGGTTGCCCTGCACCTAGAGTCGAGGATGGATAGTGGTAGAGGATGCCTGTATCAGATGAAAGTACAGTATTCTCTGTTGCATCAGGTGGAGGAGACTCAGTGGAGAGACTCGGAGAGTGACATGATGTGCGACCGAGTTAGCCAAGACGATGCTCCGGAAGGGTGGACAGAGGATGGTCAGAGTCAGATGCCTTTCCATGGGAAGTTTTTCGTTCTGGAGACAATGCACGATAGGGTTCTTGGTGAATTCCACAGCTCACCCCTAGCGGTGCACCCAGGACTTTCCAAGATGTACCAAGGTCTGAGGAGATAGTTTTGGTGGCCCGAAGTAAAGTGAGCAGTGGCAGAGTATGTGGCCAAGTTCCTAGTGTGATAGCAGGTGAAGGCTAAACACCGTGTTTCAGGAGGGTTTTTGCAACCTTTAGATGTCCTTGAGTTGAAGTGGGATGACAACTCGATGGATTTAGTCACGGGACTACCCAAGGTGCAAGGAGGCTATGAAGCCATCTGGTTATTATTGGACGGGTTGACGAAATCAGCTCACTTTCTGGAGATCAAAGAGTCAAGTGCAGTGGATGCTCTAGCATGTAGGTATGTGGAAGAGGTAGTGTGGGTTCATGGAGTTCAGAGGTCTTTAGTCTTGGATAGGGATTCACGATTTACCTCACGAGTCTGGAAGGGTTTGCAGCATGCTTTTGGAACCCATCTACGCCTTAGCACTGCCTTCCACCCCCAAAAAGATGGGAAGACAGAGCGCACTATCCAAACCTTGGAAGATATTCCCTGAGCATGCGTTCTGGACTTCGGGGATCATGGGTGCGACACTTGCCTCTGGTAGTGTTCACCTACAATAATAGTTATCACTCTACCATTGGCATGGCTCCGTTTGAAGCCTTATATGGAAGGACATGTCGCTCACCCGTGTGCTGGACTGAGGTTGGGGAAGTAGGTGTTCTTGGCCCGGATGTGGTGCAGAGCACGACAGAGAAGGTTCAGCTTATACGAGAGAGGATGAAGGCAGCTTAGGACCAGCAGAAGTCATATGCCGATGATAGGAGGAGACCCTTGGAGTTTGAGGTTAGGGACCACGTGTTCTTGAAAGTCTCCCCTCGTTGTGGACAGTGGAGGTTCGGCAGGGGAAGTAAGCGTTCTGCTAGGTTCATCGGACCCTTATAAGTGTTGCGGCAGGTTGGTGAAGTGGCTTATCAGCTAGTGCTACCACCGCCACTACTGAGGATACACGATGTATTCCATGTGTCCCAGCTCCGACGATATCTGCATGATGATTCACACATCCTCTACTGGGGAGGTCTAGATATCGAAGACGATGCAACCTTCGTGGAGCAACCAGTGATGATCGAGGGTCGTGAGGAGAAGTTTCTTCATGGGCGAACCATTCCCTTGGTTCGTGTGTTATGGAGACATGGTGGTCTTGAGGAGAGTACCTGGGAGAGGGAAGAAAAGATGCGTGCCCAATACCCCAAGCTTTTTTGAGTTTTATCATGTTTGGTCATTACTTGTTTACAGTGTAATGCTTTACCTTCTTGACTATGGATGTGCAGTTTCCTTTTTTGTGGATGTGTGTGTGAAGTGTCCTAATGAATGGGGAGGGGAGGACCTTATCCCTAGTTAAGAAGCATTAAAGTGGATGCGCCTAAAATCATGCGGGCGAGTCAGTGTCGCCCAAAGCAGATAGTATCTTAACATGGAGGAAGGGGAAAACCCCTCTCCCACTGGACCGGACGGTTTCACCTTTATTTTTCTTGGATGCACTGGTAAAGGAGCAGTAGGGAATTTTTGATTGTTCAGGGGATATGGTGTTCCTGTGTCGGAGAGGTTCAATCATGAGAGGTATCATCGGGAGTGGTTGTTCGGACCCCCCTCTTTACTTTGGTCTGGTTTTTGATTCTCAAGGGATAGAATGGTTTGAGAGGTATCTAATGTAATGCCACAGACCCTCATGACCCCTACCTTTGCCAAATTTCGGTGTGCGACCAATCGGTGCGACCGATCATTGCGACCGATCGGTGTCACCCATCCTTGGCGGGATTTTCTTCTACAGCCTCCCCCATAACCCCACTTTTTAGCCTTTTTAACCGTTGGAAGTGGTTCAAATCCATTTTTAAACTCTCAATCAATGTTTTAAAAATCCTGAGGGTGGAGCGACCCTCCCCAACCTACCTAGCTGTGTATTCTCGTATGATGCCCCTTAGTATTATTAGATTCTTTAAAATCACAGTTGTTACCACCTTTCTGATGGGAATCATTAAATAAAAATTAATCACGTCATGTGTAACCACCCCACCGCGTGGGGAATCATGATCAAAATTTAAAGCATTCAAATTTCTCATATCCTGTAACAATGAGATTTTATCGATATATCATAGAAGAAGTTATTCTTCCCCTTATTCCTTTTGGAGGACTTCTCTCCTCTCCCTGGTGTGCTTGAAGTCCCTCCTTCCCAAGACTTGTGTTGTGCCTAGGCTGAAGTTGTCTTCTCATCCGTGGAGTTCCCGATGTCCCTCCCCTATAAATCGCACATCCCATTTTCTTGGCGCATGGAGAAAAATGTCGATCCTTGATTGTCCAGGTAGGGATTTTCTCCTTCGTCTCTCCTTTCTGTGTATCAATCGGGGTGGGCATGATTTTGTCTCTGTGGAAATTGATAAAACCGAACATAATGAAGATAATGAATGGAACTTTAAAGAATGAAAGGGGGTGTGATCGATGTTCTGTTGTACTCTGTTATGTTGATATGTGTTGTGAATTGTACGGGCCTATGCTCACTGAAAATCATGGTCGTTGGTGGTCTTTATCTGTGCACTAAATTAACCTTGGTGCTCCTGGATGATTAAATAAACGTAACATGGAATTGGTTAATTATTTATACTCGGTTAAATAAATTGAAAGCACCAGGATCAACCCTCTTCTGTGATAACCCCAGTTAAAGCACATCGGAATTGAAACTATGGAGTGTGTTAAATATTTTAAATCTGAAAATACCTGCATGGGCCTTCCTTGTGTTTGTGGTAGCAGTTTCGTTGTTTCATTAACGGGACGATTGTGGGTGACCTTATGGTTTTATTGTATGGGGGCTTAGATTTCTCGGGTGATATGGGTGGGGGATGGGATCCCCTGTTATTATACTTCCACTGGTTATGAATCTGAGGTTGTGTGGTTAATTTGATTATATCATGAATTGGGGTGGAATCCTCTATTGTTGAGAAACCGTTGGCTCCTGGATTTTGGGGACATGGGGCTGTGTCTCAGGGTTTTCTTTGGTTCCAGTACCTTGAGTGATCTCACTTATCCCTTTGTTTTTATAACCTTACAAGAGAACCGGGTGTGAGTGTTTAAGTTGTTGTTTGACTGTCTTCTTTCCTTGGCTTGTGGTTTTGCCTGTTAATTGCCTAGTAGTGTAGAATTCACCTAAATGGGGTTACTTGAACATGAGAAAAGGAACATTTTAAATGGGAATTTGTTTTGGGAATGAGTTGTGGCCTGGCCGTAAGTGTCCTGCTGTTCTTTCATGAATGGGTAGTAATGAGGGTGTTTGTGCTTAAGTTTTGGAACCCCTAGGTTGGGATGAGTGCTTGTACATATACCTATATCTGTAGATTTTATGTTTCTTATTCGTGCCCCACCCAAGTTGAGCACTTAAGTTCCGAACACTCCTATTTTATGGGAGAGGGTGTTTTTTCCAACACTCCTATGAGTGGCTAGTTATTAGCTCCTTTTCTGCTCCCTTTCCCGAATAGCCCAAGACTCTTTGAGCAGGTTGTGATGGCCTTAAGTCCATTATTAGCCCAAGAATCTTCGGGCAGGGTGGTTGTGGTGGTTGGACTAGGTGTTTGCAGGCAGGTTGTTTCCCATGTGTCTTCGGGATGAGGCCCAGGTGTCTTTGGGCGTGGCAGTAGTTGTTCTGACCCAGGTGTTTGCGGGTTTGGTTACGCGTGGTGGTTGTGACCTAGGTGTCTATGGTAAGGATATCGGTTATGGCCCAGGTGTGTGTGGGCAGAGTTTGGAAGCGGGACTGCGGTGAGGTTATGGCCCAGGTGTGTGCGGGCGGGGTTTGGCAGTGGGACTGCAGTAAGAATGGCGGTATTGGTTCCATGTGTAGGATTTCTTCAATAACTAGTGGGAAATTGGTGAGGGGTACCTAAATATCGATGTTTTATTACTATACGTTTCTTGACTTGCGTTATTTGGGGAGCATTCCTTAGTGAGGTTTGGGTGGATAGCTTTTTCTTGTTGGGTTTTTGGTTATCTCTTTTTCCACGAGACATTAGAATTTCTCCTCACTTGTGCAGGAGAGTCTTTGGTTTCCCCTACTGAGTATACTTGTATGCTCACCCTATATATATAAAACTGATTTCAGGTTTCTAGGAGGACTTCCAGGATTGTGCGGGACCGTACTCGCTTGGACCTTTAGGGAAGTTTCTATTGTTGATTTCATTTTTTTGGTATCTTTTTACCTTTGGAGTTTTGTGGCTTGTAACTTTTACCTTTGAACATGAATATGGGAATGGTTTACTTTCAGCCGTACTTGCACTTTCAGTTTTGGTGTTGCGGGATTTACTATCTTATCTTTTGATCCTATTAAAAGAAAAAGGGAAATTCTTTCCATTTAGTGTGTGATTTAATACCCTTGGTTCTAGTCTCCACTCCGGGACCTATTGAAGGCGAGTCTCGGGGGTCATTATCTCTCCTTAAACTTGAAGAAGGAAGGATCTGAAAATCGACTGTCCCTTCCCTCATCTTGGTGAAGGCAGGTCATGCCAATCTAGTCCCAAGATTAAATTAGATATGTGGTAGAGGTGAAACGAACACCCAGAGAATAAGTTATGGTATTTTGGAGGGTTTAATTACATTTTGGGCCTTCAATAATATGAGAAGGTGCTTCAGTGGTTATAGGAGTGTATTTCAAGTCTCAAGCATCGATTTGATATGTGGTAAAGGCAAAACGGACACCCATAGAAGAAGTTATTGCAAAACAGACATCAGAAGCCGATCTTTTGACCATCCAAATGGATTTTGGGTGTTTTGGGGGGTTGAATAATGTTAAAAAGGATTCCAGTGGTTACCAGAGTGTGTATCTTTTCACAATTTTTGATTTGATATGTGGTAGATCCAAAATTAAAACACGTAGCAGAAGTTATTGTCGTTTTAATTTGAGCAACCCATCTAGCCCCAAAAAACCTAAGAAACCTGAAACATACTAAAATAGGCATAACTTCTCCTTCAGGTGTCCGTTTGAGCACTGTGACTAGTAAAATCAAAGCTCGTGAGATGAGTGAGGATGAAGTCTAATTGAAACTGTGAGAAGATCAAAGAAATAGAAGATATATTAGTTATACCACTCTAAAAAAAGTCCAACATCAAACGGCCATAACTTTTACTCCGGTTGTCCATTTGAGCTCTACCACATACCAAATCGAAGTCAGTGAAAAGATCAACATAGAAGGCTAATGTGAACAAAGTTGAAGTCATGTTTGGGACCCTAAAATCCTAAAAACCCATTAGAAAGTATCCAAAAATCCATTTCCGTGTCCGTATCCCTGTCAATTTTTTCTTAAAACGGTCATAACTTTTGATCTGTGTGTCTGCTCGGACTCCATCATGTGTTTTTATTGTAGTTAGTTCCATGAGATTTAGTTTGACTAATCACGAAGTGGAAATGGACACCTGAAGAAGAATTTATGACTTTTTTTATGACATTGTGATTTCTTAGGTTTTTCGAGACACCATTTCTAGCACTTTTGTCATGTCTGCTGCTTTTTCAAACAACTATCACTTATTATTACTTTTATTATTATTATTAGCATCATCTCATGAAAATTAACATTCACATGCACAAGCGTTATTATTATATTTTTATTACCATGCACATGCACATGCAATGCACATACGTTATTTTATTATCACAGGTGTTGTTATTATTATTGTTATTGTTATTATTGTGGTTGTTGTTGTTGTTGTTGTTGTTGTTGTTGTTGTTGTTGTTGTTGTTGTGGTTGTTGTTATCATCACATGCAAATGCACAAATGCACATACACGTATAGTCCATGAACATGTGTTATTCTATTATCACATGCGTTGTTATTGATAATATTATTAATATTATAAATATTATTATTATTATCATCATCATCATCACATGAAAATTCAATGCACGTGAGTTATTATTTATTACCATACACATGAACACGTAATGCACATGCAATATTCTATTATAATATGCATTATTACTACTACTATTATCACCACTACTACTACTATTATTACTACTGCTGTTATTATTACTATCATCACATGCAAATGTAGATGCACGTGAGTTATTATTTATAATTTATTACCATGTACGTGCATATGAAATGCACTTGTATTATTATTATTATTATTATTATTATTATTATTATCACTGTTATTATTATTATTATTATTATCATTATCATTATTATTATCATTATCACATGCAAATGCACATGAATGTGCATTGTTATTTATTATTTATTACCATGCACATTCATGCATTATTATTATTATTATTATTATTATTAGTATTATAAATATTATCAACAAATGTAAATGAACATGCACATGCTTGCGCCTTCTTATTTATTATTATTTATTTATTATTTACTACTATGCACGTGCACATGAAATGAACTTGCGTTATTCTATTACTATTATTGTTGTTGTTGTTGTTGTTGTTGTTGTTTGTATCATCAAATACAAATTCACATTCATGTGCATTGTTATTTATTATTTATTACCATGCACGTACATGCGTCATTATCATTATCATTACATGTAAATGCACATTCACGTGCAGTAAGATATATTATTTATTATCATGCACAAGCAAATGCAATGAACTTGCGTTATTCTATTATCACATGTGTTATTATTATTTATTCTAATGCACGTGCACACGCAATGCACATGCACTTGTATGTGCCTAATTATTTATTATTTGTTATCATTCACATGCACATACACATGAACATACACATGCAATTCACATGCGTTATTGTTTATAATTTATTATTTATTATCATTCACATGCAAATGCGCAGGGATATGCACAAGCACGTGTGTTATGATTTATTATTTAAACCATGCACATGCATATGCACATGCACGTGCGTTATTACTTCTACTATTATTAGAGGTATATTTCGGGTTTACTATCATTTTTTAGGACTTTTAGGTGTTATTAACATTTATTATGGTTTGTAAGGCTTTTAGGGTTTTTTAATGGTATATTAGGGTTTTTTAGGGTTTTGTGGGGGTTATTAGGATTCTATTAGGGTTTATTATGGTGCGTCAAGGTTTATTATGGTTTATTAGGTATTTTTAGGGTTTTATTAGTATTGAGTTGGGTTTATTAGGGTATATTATGGTATATTATGGTATATTTGCGTATGTTTAGGATTTATTTGGGTTTATTATGGTTTATCATGGTTTATTAATTTTTAAGAGGGTATATTAGGGTTTTTAGTGATTTGTAGTGTTTATTCAGGTGTAATAGCTCTTTTAATCTTTGTTATGTTTTATTAGCATTTATTAGGAGTTTTAGGTATTTTTAATGGTATATGTGCGTTTTTTAGGGTTTAGTGGGGTTTATTATGTTTTATTATGGTGTGTTAAGGTTTATTAGGGTTGAGTAGGAATTTTTGGGGTTTTATTATTGTAGAGTTGGTATCATTAAGGTTTTATTAGGGTTTATTAGGGTTGAGTACGGTTTACTAGGGTTTGTTAGTGTTTTTATTAGGGTATATGAGTGTTTTTTAGTTTTTTTAATATATATGAGGTGTTGTTATGACTTTTTAGGTTTTATTTGCGTGTTTTTAGTGTTTGTGATCATTTTTAATGGTTTATTAGATTTTATTTGAATTTATTATGGTTTATTAGGGTTTATAGGGATTTTTAATGGGTTTTTTTTGTGTTTTTTTGTTTATTGGGGTTTAGTTGGGTTTTATTAGGTTTCGTTAAGATGTGTCAAGGTTTATTAGGGTTGAGAATGTATTTTGAGGGTTTTATTATGGTTTATTAGTTTTTATTAGGGTTTATTAGGGATTTTTAGGGTTTATTAGGGGTGTTCAGGGGTTTATTAGTTTTTTTTTGTTTTATTAGGTTATATTAGTGTTTGTTAGGTCTATTTAGACAATATAGCATGTTTTTATTGTTTCTGAGAATTTTGTTGTTTTTGAGTGTTTTTAGGGTTTCTTAGGTTATATTAGAGTTTATTATGGTTTATTAGGGTTTCTAGGGATTTTTATGGTATATTAGCATTTTTTTCTTTATTAGGTTATATTATTGTTTTTAGGTATTTTTAGGTAATATAGCCTATTTTTATTGTTTTTGATCATTTTTTTATTGTTTGTGAGCATTTTTAGGGTTTATTTGGTTATATTAGAGTTTATCAGGGTTTCTAGGTATTTTTTAAGGTGCAATAGCATTTTTTCATTATTAGGGTATTGTAGGGTTTTATTAAGAGTTATTATGGTGTGTTAAGGTTTGTTAGGGTTGAGTAGGGATTATTTGGCGTTATTTATGGTTTATTAGGGTTGTTTAGGGTTTGTTTGGGGTTTATTAGGGTTTATTAGGGTTTATTTGTGTCTATTAGGGTTGGTTAGGGTTATTTAGGTTTTCTTAACGTGTTTTTTGGGTTTATTAGGTTTTATTATCATTTATTAGGGATTATTAGGTAATTTTGGGGTGTAATTATTGATCAATAGAGTTTCATAGGGTTTTTTGGGATTATAAGTTGTTTTTATGGATTATTGGATTTTATTAGGGGTTTATTAGGGTTTAATATTTAATATTATGGTATATGAGGGTTTAATATTTTTGTGGGCTTTAAAGGTTATTTAGGGTTTTTGTAGCATTTTTTAGGGTTTCTGTAGTGTTGTTAGAGTTTATGTAGAATTTTTAGTGTTTATGTAACACTTTTAGGGTTTAGATAGCAGTTTTAGATTTTATATATCATTTTTAGGGTTTATGGAACATTTTTAGGGTCTATGTAGCATATTTAGGGTTTCAGTTTTATGTAGCATTTTTTAGGGTTTATGTTTTGTTTTCTGAGTTTATGTAGCATTTTTAGGGGTGATGTTGCATTTATGTAGCATTTTTTAGGGTTTATGTAATGTTTTCAGGGTTCTTGTAGTGTTTTTAGGGTTTATATTGTGTTTTTAGGTTTTATGTAGCATTTTTAATTTTTATGTTCTATTTTTTAGGGTTTATATTGTGTCTTTTAGGGTTTATGTTATAGTTCTAGGGTTTATGAAGTGCTTTTAGGTTTTATGTAGCATTTTTGAGGTTTATGTTGCATTTTTTTTGTTTATGTTGTGTTTTTAGGGTTTTTGTTTCATTTTTAAGGGTTTATGTAACGTTTTTAGGGTTTATGAATCTATTTAAAGCCTTTTTTAGGGTTTTAATGGTTGTTTATGGTTTGTAATTTTTTTGGGTTTTCAAGGGTTGCTAACGGGTGTTTATGGTTTTTTATGGTATCTGATGTCTTTTTAATGGTTTTATGGGGGGGGGTTATGGTTTTATTTGTTTTTTGGGATTGATAGGGGTTGTTAGGGTTTTGTAGTGTGTTTTAGGGTTTTTAGGGTATTGTAGCAGTTTATAGGGTTTATATAATGTGTTTTAGAGTTTTTTTGGGTTCTATAGGGTTTTTAGTGTTCTTTAGAGTTTAATATGGTTCTTTAGGGATTATTAGGGTTTTTTATTGTTTATTAGTGTTCATTAAGATTTGTAATAGTTTATTAGCATTTTTTATTGTATATTAGGGTTTTATTGGGATTTTGTACGCATTAATAGCTTTTTATAGGGTTTATCATCCTTTTTTAGGGTTATTTAGGATTTATTAGGGTTTATTAGGGTTTATTTTATTTATTAGTGTTTAGCAACGTGTATTTGTGTTAATTACAATTTATTAGGATTTATTATGATTTTTTATGGTTTATTGCGGTTTATTAGGTGTTTGTTATGGTTTGTTTCAGTTTGATACGATTTATTTGGCGTTTTTAGGATTTGTTACGATTTATTTGGGGTTGTTAGGGTTTGTTAGGATTTATTTTGGTGTTATTAGGGTTTATTAGGGTTTATTAGTGGGTTGCAGGGTTTTGGAGGCTATTATTTCGAGGTTTTTTGTAGCGTTTTGTCGGGTTTGTTGGGGTTTTTAGTAATTATTAGTGTTTATTATAGTTTAATAGTGTTTTTATTGTATATTAGGGGTTTTAGGGATTTGTAGAATTTATTAGGGTCTGATAGAGTTTGTTAGGGTTTATTATAGGTTATTATGATTTATTAGTGTTTATTAGGGTTTTTAGGGTTTAATAGTGGGTTTTAGGGGTTATTAGGGTTTATTAGTGGTTCTTAGGGGTTATTAGTGGTTGTTAGGGTTTGTTAAGTTTTGTTAGGGTTTTTAGCATTTGTTACAGTTTGATTGAGTTTTTTGGGGTTTTATGCGTTTTATGGGTTTTATGGGTAGGTTTTGATTATTTATTCTTTGCTAGGGTTATTTTAGCATTTTTTTTGGGTTTTTTTGAATTTTGTGAGTTTTGAAGCATTTTTCAGTTTTTTGTAGCAATTGTTACGGTTTATGTAGCATTGTAAGTGGATTTAGTGGTTCTTTAGGGTTCTTTAGGGTTCTTTATGGTGTATTAGTGTTTCTTTTGAGATTTTTAGTGTGTTTTAGGGGGGGTTAGGGTTTTAAAGGTTTTCATTGGGTTGGTTAGGGTTTTGTTAGGAATTTTTAGGCTTTTTAGGGTTTTTTTAGCATTTTTCGGGGGTTTTTAGGTTTTTTAAGGTTTTTAGCATTTTTTAGGGGTTTTGAGGTTTTTTTATGGTACTTAGGTTTGTTTTTGGGTTATTTTTGTTTTTTCATGTTTTTAGGGTTTTTAGGGTTTTTTAGGGTTTTTAAAGGTTTTTAGGATTTTTTAGGGTTTTAGGGTTTTTTAAGGTTTTTAGGGATTTTTTTGTTTTTAGGGTTTTTAGGGTTTGGGTAGGTTTTGCTAGGGTTTTTAGGAGTTTTTGTTGATATTTTCATTTAGAATGGTTTAATAGAATTTTTGTTGAATATTTTGATTTTTAGGTATTTTGTACCTTTTATTGCTGTATAATAGAGTTTTTAGGGTTTATTACAATTTATTACTATTTATTAGGGTTTAGTAGTGGGATTTAGGGTTTATTAGGGTTTATTATGGTTTAATATTGGTTGGTAGGGTTTGTTAGGATTTATTAGTTCTTATTAGAGTGATTTAGGGTGTCTAAGGGTTTGTTAGGGTTTCTAAGGGTGTGTTAGGGTTTCTAAGGCTGGGTTTGGGTTTTTATGGGCGTGTTAGGGTTTCAAAGGTTGTGCTATGGTTTCTATGTGTTTCTAAGGTTGTGTTGGGGTTTCTATGGTAGTGTTGGGGTTTCTAAGGGTGTTCTAGGGTTTCTAATGGTTTTGTTAGGGTTTCTAAGGGTGTGTTAGGGTTTCTAAGGGTGTGTTAGTGTTTCATAGGATTGTTTAGGGTTTTGTTAGGGTCTTTATGTTTTTGTTAGGGTTTCTTATGGTTTTTAGGGGTTTTAGGGTTTCATAGGGGTTTTTCGGTTTATTGCGGTTTCTTAGTGCTTGTTGAGGTTTTTTAGGGTTTTTTAGGGTTTGTTATGGTTTGTTAGGTAGAAGAGGTGCAGGACCAGGCTATTCCTGGTCCTCCCAAAATTTATTAGAACAAAAAGACACCAAAAGAGACACTACAGACCTGGGAGGGGCGGGCTCGATCAACCCCAACCCAAAAAACAATCCCCAAAAGAAAAAAAAGAAAGTAAAAGACACAAAAGACCAAACAAAACCGCAGATTCAACACCTTCTCATCCCACTCCAGCATTCGATAGCTCCACCATCTTCATCAGCACCTCCCCACCAATTAGTAACAAACATCGCACCGCACATGTTCCATCATCCATCACCTTTAGCATCAACATCTCAAACAACACTTTCCAGGTCAAGGGTAATCCTCCCAGCCAAGAAGCAACGAGCATCCAACAACTCAAGTTCCAGCATCTAGATCCATCTAAACAGCTATCTCCCAGCATACCGCACCTCAGATTCTAGTAACCATCCTCTGTTAACCAAGCGTCCAGCACCTCCCAACCAAACCCCTTCCAACAATTGACACCCAGAATGACGATCTTACATCACCATACACCCATTAGAACACCAAACAACAACTTCACCAAACATCACCCATCCTATAGCATCTCCTTGCCAAGAATATCAACCGCCAATAGTAAAGAACCATTAGCCTCACCAGCATTCAGCACCTCCTCACTAAGAGGATCCACTACCAAAAGTACAGAGTCACCAGCACCAAACTTGTAAACATAAGCTTCATCACAACCCATCCCAAAAACAAGCAGCAACTAACTGCACCATTTCCCGGATCCAACATCTCCTTCTGCACCTCGTAAACTAGTAGTGATAGAAATAGCTACTTCATTACATCCTAGCCTAGCAGCAAGCAGAATCCAGCACCATAGTTTCTTAAAACTAACAAATCCATTCACACCTTGAGGAAAATCAGCTGCTCAAAACCAATGTATCACATCGGCACATGCCAAATGTTTTAGCAGACAAAAAAAACCGAATGAACCAGAGTCATCGCAACTAGAAATAAAAATCGAAGACCTCTAACCAAAATCATAGCCCAACTAAAAGACCAAATCACCAACGAACCAATCCAAAATTGCAGATAAATAAAGTACCCACTACACAGGAGGAATTGGAATCCACGAGCCACCAGCCCACAAGAAGTGAAGAAGAAACGCATGATCAACACTACAGAAGAGTCAATGTACCATATCCACTTTTTAGGAGAAAAATAAACTTACAGTAGCAAACCAGAAGGGACGAATAACCATTGAAGAGACTAGATCCTAGCTCACCACTGCAATCCTCTCCGTCTTTGACCTCGATGCCGCCGAACCGTTTGTAGAAGCCCCAGATCTGCAAGCTTGACCACGAGCCATGACTGAAGACTGGAAGGGCTTCCTGCTGCTAGAGATCCGTCTGCGAAGTCAAACGACCAAACAGAGATCTCAAGATACTGCATGGTCTCCATGGAGTATGAATCCTGAGTGCACAGAAACCAAGCCCCGCCTAGATCTGAGGCAAAAACCTCAAGAAAAGTCGCCACCTGGGGGAGTCAAAGCCACTGAAAACAAGAAGCCACCGCTGCCTTGAGACCGATATGCACCTCCAGAGCACAATTTTTCATAGAAAACAGAAGAAGCGCGGATCCATGGCCAAATCCCCAAAGAGAATCCAGGGGAAACCCTAGGAGAAGCATCGAACGAGAGGGAGGGTCGGGGGAGTTCTCTTCCATCTTAATAAGGATTTTCAGGATTTTTATGGTTTTTAGGGTTTTATGGTTTCCTATGGTTTGTTAGGTTTTGTTATGTTTTTATGGTTTTTTGGGGTTTGTTAGGGTTTTTAGGGTTTGTTAGGGTTTGTTAGGGTTTGTTAGTGTTTGTTAGGGTTTATTAGGATTTTTTAGGATTTTTCATTGTTTTAATGGTTTTTAGTGTTTATGGGGTTATTCATGGTTTTTTTGGGATATTTAGTTTTTCATGGTTGTCACAGATGTGTAGAGCTAGTCGTAAGCATCAATTTGATATGTGGTAGAGGTAAAAAAGACACCCAGAGTAGAAGTTATGGTCATTTGGAGGACTTAAGGACCTTTTGGGACTTTAAGAACATGATAAGGTGTTCCAATTGGTCACATATGTGTAGATCTAGTCGAAAGCTTCGATTTGATATATGGTAGAGGAAAAACGGACTCCCTGAGTAGAAGTTGTTGTTTTTTGGAGGGTTTAAGTACCTTTTTGGGCCTTCAAGGATGTGAGAATGTGATTTAGTGGTTATATGAGTGTAGGTCTAGTCACAAGTTTCGATTTGATATGTGGTAGAGGGAAAACAGACACTCATAGAAGAAGTTATTTCCAAACGGATACCAGAAACCAATCGTTTGACCATCCAAAGGGATTTTGTGTCTTTTGGGGGGTTTAAGAATATCAGAAAGTGTTCCAGTGGTTACTAGAGTGTGTATATTTTTACAATATTTGATTTGATATGTGGTAGAGCCAAAATTGACACACGTATCAGAAGTTATTGTCCTTTTAAATTGAGCAACTCTCCTTGCACCTAAACACCTAAGAAACCCACAACTCTCTAAAATAGGAATAACTTCTCCTTAGGGTGTCCGTTTGAGTGGTGTGACCAATCAAATCGAAGCTAGTGAGATGTGTCAGGAGCATGTTTAGTAGAAAATATGATAGGATCAAAGAAATATATGATATATTAGTTATACCACTGCAAAAAAAATTTCCAACATCAAACGTCCATAACTTTCGCTCTAGTTGTCCGTTTGAGCTCCACCACATATCAAATCGAAAGTAGCGAAGAGATATACACAGAAGGATGAATTGAACGTATTTCAAGTCATGTTTGAGACCCTAAAATCCCATAAACCCATCAAAGGCCCCCAAAACTCCATTTCTGTGTACGGATCCCTGTCAAATTTTTCTTAAAATGGTCATAACTTCTGATTTGTGTGTCTGTTCGGCCTCAAAAACCAGTTTTTATCGTAGTTCTTTCCATGAGAATCAGTTTGACTATTCACAGAGCGGAAATGGACACCCAAAGTAGAAGTTATTCCTTTTTCAATAACTCGGTGATTTTTTTTGTTTTTCAAGACCCCATTTCTAGCGTTTTTGTCATGTCTGTTGTTTTTTCAAACAACTATAACTTATTATTAATGTTATTATTATTATTATCATCATCTCATCCACATGCACATGCACATGAACGTGCGTTATTATTATATTTTTGTTACCATGCACGTGCACATGCAATGCACACATGATATTTCATTATCACACGCGTCGTTATTATTATTGTTATTATTATTATTGTGTTTGTTGTTGTGGTTGTTGTTGTTATTGTTATTATAATCACATGCAAATGCACATGCCAATGCACATACACGCACATTCAATGCATGTGCGTTATTATTTTATAACATGCGTGGTTATTATTAATGTTATTAATATTAATATTATTATCATCATCATCACATGAAAATTCAATGCAAGGGCGTTATTATTTCTTCCCATGCACATGCACATGTAATGCAGATGAAATATTCTATTATCACATTCATTGGTACTACTACTGTTATCACCACCACCACTACTATTATTACTACTATTGTTACTATTACTATCATCACATGAAAATGTAGATGCACGTGCGTTATTATTTTTTATTTATTACCATGAACATGCATATGCAATGCACTTGTATTATTCTTTTTTTATTATTATTATCACAATTATTATTATTATTATTATTATTATCATTATTATTATCATTATCACATGCAAATGCACATGCATGTGCGTTGTTATTTATTATTTATTACCATGCACATGCATGCATTATTATTATTATTATTATTTCAATTAATATTATTAATATTATCATCTAATGTAAATGCACATGCACACTCATGTGCGTTCTTATTTATTAATATTTATTTATTATTTACTACTATGCACGTGCACATGAAATGCACTTGGGTTATTCTATTATTATTATTATTATTATTATTATTATTATTATTATTTTCTTTGTATCATCAAATACAATTGCACATGCACATGCATTGTTATTTATTGTTTATTACCATGCGCGTTCATGTGTCATTATCATTATCATTACATGTAAATGCATATGAATGTGTGTTATTATATATTATTTATTATCATGCATAGGCTAATGCAATGCACTTGCGTTATTCTATTATCACATTTGTTATTATTATTTATTCTCATTCACGTGCACACTCAATGCACGTGCATTATTCTATTATCACATGTGTTATTATTTATTATTTATTATCATTCACTTGCTAATGCACATTCTTGTGGACTTGGTTATTATTTTTTGTTTATTACCATGCACATGCACATGCTCATGCACTTGGATGTGCGTTATTATTTATTATTTATTATCATTCACATGCACATGCACATACACATGTAATTGACATGCATTACTATTTATTATTTATTATTTATTATCATTCACATGCAAATGCACAGACATATGTACATGCATGTGCGTTATGATTTATTATTTAAAACAGGCACATGCACTTGCACATGCACGTGCTTTATTACTATTATTATTAGAGGCATTTTTAGGGTTTACTAGCATTTTTTAGAATTTTTTAGGTGTTATTAACATTTATTATGGTTTGTTAGGGTTTTAGGGTTTTTTATTTGTATATTAGCATTTTTTAGGGTTTTGTGGGTGTTATTAGGATTTTATTAGGATTTATTATGGTGTGTTAATGTTTATTAGGGTTTATTAGGTATTTTTAGGGTTTTATTAGGATTGAGTTGGGTTTATTAAGGTATATAATGGTATATTATGGTATATTTGGGTACGTTTAAGATTTATTAGGGTTTTTATGGTTCATTATGATTTATTAATTTTTAATAGGGTATATTATGGTTTTTTACTGTTTAGTAGTGTTTATAAGGGTTTATTATCCCTTTTAAGATTTATTTGGTTTTATTAGCATTTATTAGGGGTTTTAGGGATTTTTAATGATATATTTGTGTTTTTAGGGTTTAGTGGGGTTTGTGAGCGTTTTTTGGGTTCTTTAGGGTTGTTAGTGTTAATTAGAGATTATAATGGTTTTTAGGGTTTATTAGGGTTCGTTAGGATTTATTAGTGTTCTTTTGGATTTTTTACGGTTTATTACTGTTTTTTGTTGTATATTAGGGTTTTATTAGGCTTTTTTAGGCATTAATAGCTTTTTCTAGGGTTTATCATCCTTTCATAGGGTTATTTTGGATTTATTAGGGTTTCTTAGGGTTTATTTTTTTATTAGGGTTTATTAACATGTATTTGTGTTTATTACGATTTATTAGGGTTTATTATGATTATTTAGGGTTTATTGCGGTTTCTTAGGGGTTTGTTACAATTTTTTACGATTTATTTGGCGTTTTCAGGATTTTTTACATTTTATTTGGGGTTATTAGGGTTTGTTACGATTTATTATGGGGTTATTAGGGTTTTTTAGGGTTTATTAGCGGGTTATAGAGTTTTGTAGGCTATTATTTGGCAGGTTTTGTTGTGGTTTGTTGTGTTTGTTAGGGTTTTTAGTGATTATTAGAATTTATTATGGTTCAATAGTGTTTTTTATTGTATATTAGGGGTTTTAGGGCTTTTGTAGTGTTTATTAGAGTCTAATAATTTTTTTAGGGTTTATTACAGGTTATTATGATTTATTTGTTTTTATTAGGGTTTTAGGGTTTAATAGTGGGTTTCAGGTGTTATTTGGGTTTATTAGTGGTTCTTAGGGGTTATCAGTGGTTGTTAGGGTTTTTTAGGTTTTGTTAGGTTTTTTTTGGATGTGTGTTATTCTATTAACACAAACAATATTATTATCATTGTTATAATTATCATTATTATCATTATCATTATTATAAATATCATTATTGTTATTGTTGTTATTGTTATTATTATTATTGTCACATGAAAATGTAGATACACAGTCATTATTATTTATTATTTATTATATATTATTTATTTCCATGCACGTGCATATGTTGTTGTTGTTGTTATAATTATTATTATTGTTACTATTATTATTATTATTATTATCATCACATGAAAATGCACATGCACGTCCGTTATTATTTATTACCATGCATGCGCACACGCAATGAACCTACATTATTCTATTATCACATGCATTTTTATTATTATAGTTATTGTTACTATTATTGTTATTATTGTTATTATCATAAAATGAAAATGAAAATGCACGTGCGTTATTATTTATTACGATACACACATACATTCAATACATGTGTGTGATTCGATTATCACATGCGCTATTATTATTAATATTACTATTATTGTTATTATTATCATTACGTGAGCTATGAGTTATTATTTATTATCAGGCACTGCACATGAAATGCACGTGCGTTATTCTATAATCACATGCGTTGTTTTTGTTATTATTATTATTATTACTGTTGTTGTTATTATTATTATTATTATTATTATCTCATGCACATGCACATGCTCATGCACGTGCATTATTATTTAGTTTTTATTAGCATGAACGTGCACATGCAATGCACACACATTATTTTATTGTCACTTATGTTGTTATTCTTATAGTTATTATTATTATTGTGGTTGTTGCTGTTTTTATTGTTATTATTATTATCATCACATGCAAATGCACATGCAAATACATATACAGACACATTCAATGCACGTGTGTTATTCTATTATCACATGCCTTGTTATTATTAATATTATTAATAATAATAATACGATTATCATCATCATCATCATCACATGCATATACAATGCACACATGTTATTATTTATTACCATGCACGTGCACACGTAATGCACATGCAATATTCTATTATCACATGCATTAGTACTACTAATATTATCACTACTACTACTACTGCACTTATTATTATTATTATCATCACATGCAAATGCAGATGCACGTGCGTTATTATTTATTATTTATTACCATGCACGTGCATATGCTATGCACTTGTATTATTATTTTATAATAATAATTATAATAATAATTATCACAGTTATTATTATTATTATTATTATTATTATTATCATTATCGCTATTATTATCATTATCACATGAAAATCCACTTGCATTTACGTTGTTATTTATTATTTATTACCATGCACGTGCATGCGTTATTGTTATTATTATTATTACAATAAGTATTATTAATATTATTATCAAATGTAAATGCACATGAACATGCATGTGCATTCTTATTTACTATTATTTATTTATTATTTACTACTATGCACGTGCACATGGAATGCACTTGTGTTATTCTATTATTATTATTGTTGTTGTTGTTGTTTTTATTGTTGTTGTTTGTATCATCAAATACAAATGAACATGAACAAGCGTTGTTATTTATTATTTATTACCATGCACGTGCATGCGTCATTATCAGTATCATTATATGTAAATGCACATACACGTGTGTTATTATATATTATTTATTACCATGCACATGAAAATGCAATGCACTTGCGTTATTCTATTATCACATCTATTGTTATTATTTATTCTCATGGACGTGCACACGCAATGCACTTGCGTTATTCAATTATCACATGTGTTATTATTTATTATTTATTATCATTCACATGAAAATGCACATTCATGTGGACTTTGTTATTATTTATTGTTTATTACCATGCACATGCAGTTGGATGTGCGTTATAATTTATTATTTATTATCATTCACATGCACATGCACATACACATGCAATTCACATGCATTATTATTTATAATTTATTATTTATTATCATTCACATGAAAATGATCATGTATATGAACATGGACGTGCGTTATGATTTATTATTTAAACCATGCACATGCACGTTCACTTGCACGCACGTTATTACTACTATTATTATTAAAGTTATTTTTACGATTTACTATCATTTTTAAAGATTTTTCGGTGTTATTAACATTTATTATGGTTTTTTTGGGTTTTAGGGTTTTTTGATGGTATATTAGAAATTTTTAGGTTTTGGTGGCGGTTATTAGGATTTTATTAGGGTTTATTATGTTGTTTCTAGGTTTATTAAGGTTTATTATGTATTTTTAGGGTTTTATTATGATTGAGTTGGGTTTATTCGGGTATATTATGGTATATTATGGTATATTTGGGTATGTTTAGGATTTATTAGGGTTTATTATGATTCATTATGGTTTATTAATATTTAAGAGGGTATATTAGGGTTTTTTAGTGTTTATTAGTGTTTTTTAGGTTTATTAGCACTTTTAAGCTTTGTTAGGTTTTATTAGCATTTATTAGGGGTTTTAGGGCTTTCTAACGGTATATTTGTGTTTTTAGTGTTTAGTGGGGTTTATTGTGGTTTATTATGGTGTGTTAAGGTTTATTAGGGTTGATTAGGAATTTTTAAGGTTTTATTTGGGTTATGTCGGTATCTTTAAGGTTTTATTAGGGTTTATTATGGTTGAGTACAGTTTATTAGGGTTTGTTAGGGATTTTTAGGGCCTACTAGGGTTTGTTAGTGTTTTTATTAGTGTATATGAGTGTTTTTTTGTTTTTGTTAATATATATGAGGGGCTGTTATGTCTTTTTAGGTTTTATTAGCATGTTTTTAGTATTTGCGCACATTTTTATTGGTTTATTATCTTTTATTTGAATTTATTATGGTTTATTAGGGTTTCTAAGGCTTTTTAATGGTTTGTTTGTGTTTTTTTGGTTTATTGGGGTTTAGTTGTCACGACCCGCCCTCGGGGTCCGTGCCGTGACTACCCCAAGCCCGCCTTCTATAGGCCAGGGGCTGGCGACTAACACCAAGGCGTAATTCCCGGTAAAAGGGAAGGCATTGCCTTTGAAAAGTAAACACACACCACAGAGTAAACAAGCGGAAAGTAAACACTAAGCAAACAGAGTACGACTGAAAGCGCGGAAAAGTAAATGGGCCAGAATACAAACCCAAACTGAAAGTAAAGTACAACTCGAAAAGGGAAAAACAGCAACTGAAAAGTAAAGCCGCTACTCCGAGCTGTCCACTGGAAATCCCACCTGAAGGGTGGGTACAGATAGCTCCTCTGCTCCACGGGTCCCGCCGTCCGCTCCGAGCACGTCCCGCCCAGTGGTCCACCTCCGGGTACCGTCCCGCTCTGCAAGCCTCAGCTAAGGTCAACGCTGTCCGTCGTCTGCAACCAACACAACGAAGTGCGGGCAAAGCCCGTGCAGGGGTGAGTATAAGCTACTCAGTAGGGACCCCGAGACCCCTGAAGGTCTCTCAAATCCACAAAGGATAAACCACGAAGAAAAGTACAATCACGAAGTAACAACCGACACTGCTTAGGTATATGCCCATACATATACCTAAGTCATCAATTCAAATACGCTCCAACCTCCGAGCCCAAGTACAACTCAGTCCACGCAGGAAAGTAAACGTATTCCACATAGGAAAGCAAAATATAATCCACACAGGATTGCACAACACAATCCACACAGGAAAACAACAGGATTCAGCTCACACAGGTATACTTCTTCAAGGACGATAAAGATGATCACTGATCCATCTAAGTCGTCGGACCCACGAAGGATCGATAGGTAACTAACCCCCACAGAAGACCCACACAGGATCGGGCTCACACAGAACCTGTAGGCGCTGGCTCACACAGAACCGCTGAGCGCAAGGACCCACACAGGATCGGGCTCACACAGAACCTGTAGCACTGATCCACGTAGGATCGCTGAGTGCTGTAGTCGTCGTCGTCGAATCCACACAGGATCTCTGTACTGTCGTCGTCAAATTCACACAGGATCTCTGTACTGTCGTCGTCGCAGTCACAGTAGCAGTCGTAGCAGTAGAACAGTCGCAGCCAGCACTAGGGTTCCCGCACACAGCAAGCTCGTACGGAGGGTCCGCTCCACGAGCCGAGAGGCTGATACATCAACTATCACGAAGACCGAAGTTGATGTATCCAAAAGTTCCGTATCGTCAAAAGGAACTCAACGCAACAGACGGCGCGTCGATCGGACGCCCGGTCTGAGAGTTATTGGCATTTTCGTCTCCGGGGCCCGGTTGGTTTTTAAGGCAAAACCAACCCGACTGTACTCCACCTGCGTCCAAACCTCGGGCGGAGTATGCCAAAAGATCCGTCTCACTAAGAGGAACATTACGCGACTGACGGCACGTCAATCGGACGTCCGTAGCTCAAGATATGAGTGTTTCCGCTCCGAAGGCCCGGTTGTTTTCATGAACGAACCAACCCGGCCGAACTCAAAGTAAACCGAAACCTTGAGTGCGATATACCGAAACGACCGTCTCGATCCAAGGATCGCGGTGCCGCAGACGGTTCGTCATTCGGAGGTCCGAGGCTCAAGTTATGAGCCAAGAACCGAAACTGGTTCGAAACGGGGGGGTCCGGGTCCGGGCCGACCCGGCCCGACCCCCCCCTGGGCGGCGCGGCGGCCGGCGGCGGCGGACGGCGGCGGCGGACGGCGGCGGACGGTGGCGGCGGCTAGCCGCGTGGCGGCGGCGGCGGGCCGCGTGGCGGCGGCGGCGGCGGGCCGCGTGGCGGCGGCGGCGGGCCGCGTGGCGGCGGCGGGCCGCGTGGCGGCGGCGGGCCGCGTGGCGGCGGCGGAAGGCACGCGGGGCTAAGCCCCGCGTTTCACAAAGTGGCACGGCTAAAAGCCGTGCCTTGCAATAAAAACGGCCCCTGCAAGTGGGGGCCGGCTGGATAAAAACCGGGGGGGCTTTGCCCCCCCCCCCCTCCTTAAAAGAACCGCCCCCCTCATTAAGAGGGGGGTCTTGAAGGTCCGGTCGGGGGTTTAATCCCCCGGTTTTTATGACATCCGGCCGGCCCGCTGGCCGGCCGGTTTTTACCAACGGGACCGGAATTTCCGGTCCCGCCCTCGACTTCCGACGCCGGCGGCCCGGCCGCCGGTCTTTCCTTCCGCCGCGGCCCGGAACCGGCCGCGGTCTCCTCGTCCCGCCGCGGCCCGGAACCGGCCGCGGTCTTCTCGTTCCGCCGCGGCCCGGAACCGGCCGCGGTCTTCTCGTCCGGCGCGGTGCGACGGCACCGCGCCCCATTCGCCGTGCCATGAATCCTTCCAACGCGGCGCGACGGCGTCGCGTTCTTGAAGACTCTCCTCGGCGTAGCGCGACGGCGTTGCGGAAAATTATAAGCATGTTCATCTGCGTGGTGCGACGGCACCACGCCACTTGCTTCCACCCGCATGAATAAAACGAGAACTAAGGAGGGGGGGGTTCGGCCGTGTTCATGCGGTCCGACCCCCCTCACGTTAAATAAAAACATAACTAAAGAATATCCAAAAGCCTCACATTTAGTCATGCTAAAATCTATGATTCAAGAATGGAAAAAAAATAATAAATAAATAACATCCCCTACCTCTGGTTTGAGATTCAAAGAATCTTCTACGTTCCGCGGAAGACGGCGTCGCGGAAGTCGGGCGTCGCGGTCGTCGTTCGTCAAATCCGTTGACGAAGAGTTACGTCCGATGCGACACGTTGTTGGCGGATCTTCGTTTGCCGACGAAGAAGGCCCGAGGAGGATGCGGCGTTCCCTCTTGTTGACACCGAGGACGAAGAAGAGAGGCGTCGTTCTTCGTCAGAGTTTGAGCGTTCTTCGTCAAGATGAACGTTCTTCGTCAAGATGAAGAAGATGGAGGAGGAGCTCTCAAATGAAATCCACACAAGTTGGCTAACAAAATAAAATAAGGTCTCTCCTTATTTTATTTACCAAGCCTAGGAATTCAAAACTTCAAAATTCAAACATAACACTTAATTAATTAACATGTCATGTGTAATTAATTTGATGTTAAGTTTACAAACAATTAAGAGGGAGAGAGGGGAGTTTAAGGGGGAAGTTGAGAGGTTTAGGTTCGTGTGGGTCCCACCACACTTAATCCTCTCAAAGTAGGTTAAGTGGGTGTGGGTCCCACCCCCAACTCCTTTTGAGAGGAGTTAACCTACAAAAGTGAAATAAAAAGAATCCACATTTTTTTATTCAACATTTTATAATTCTCCCAAAAACTAACTTTCGTTCCGCAACAAACGCAACTCCCGAAAGGGTCTCTTTAAGCGAATATCGGCGCTGCGAGTTCATCGGTGCCCTCGGATTTCAATTCCGACCACCGGATCAAAAGTTAGGAATTCCCGATCCTTCGTTCACTGAACGTACCCGAGCCAAACTTCGGAAATTAATTCCGGGCACTCCGGGCCTCGGAATCAGGTGCCGTCTGAAACCGCGCTCTTGTAAAATTCTAAAGAAAATTAAGAAAAAATTTTCCTTGAATTTTACGGGTCTTTACATTACTCCCACCTCAGGGCTTTACGTCCCCGTAAAGCTACATCAAAAACTAGGGAAACAAAAAGAGGATACTGAGCACGCATCTGAGCCTCCCGCTCCTATGTGCTCTCCTGGAGATTCCCGTGCCGCCATCTGTTGCGCACAAGAGGAATCGATCGTCCATGTAGGACCCGCTCCTGGATGACATGGACCTCTTTTGACGTGGCCCGGACCATCTCTGGTCCCACAAGAGCTGCAAGATTTCTTCTTTGCCGAAAAGAGAAACCTGGTCTCATCCCCTGGATGAACCACATTCTTTGCCTAAAACAGTCAATCCTAACATGGATGATACTAATCCATACTAAGGATGACGTCGTAAGGCCTCGACGCTACTACTAAGAGATTCAACCGTTACTCTCGCCTCCAAGGGTTGTGTCACACTGTCGGCATCAGTGTGTGGTAACTGGGTCTCCTCCAGTAGATGTCTCACAAGTGAGGGTCAAGTCAACAGCCAAAACTGGAACCTCTTAGTAACATTATGATAGAAGACAGGAACGAAAACATCACAAGGTATGCGTCTTTTATTATTGCAGCTCGTAATACAAGACGCTACACAAAAGCAACAAGGAACCAGAAGTACAAAGGATGTAACCACTAGTTCTGCTCCTGTCCATCGGCTCCCAGAGCTCCATGATCGAAGGCCTCGGCTGCCTGAAGCTGAGCTCTCCCCTGCGGTCGGGGTGGACCTCCTGGTGGTGGTGGTGGTAGAGCCTCAAAGCGTCGTCCACCACCTGCTGCTCGGCCAGCTCCTCTGCCTCGTCCGCCTCCTTCCTGCAGACCGCCACGGTCGAACCTCTGCCTCTGCCTAGGTGGTTCCTCAACCGTCTGCTGCTCCTCCGCATGGCGGGTCGGGCAGTCACGAGCCATGTGGCCTCGCCCGCCGCATGCATAGCACTGTCTTCCACTCGAAAGACTGGCTCCGCGTTGTGTGCCCTGCACTGCTGAGCCAGTGCCCTGAGGTCTGGTCTGTCTGGACCCCTGAGTCATTCGCCGACTGCCAGCTGCAGATGACTCTGCCACGTGCCGTCCTGCGGTGGGTCTCTGTGCTGGTGTAGACTCAGCAAGGAAGCTCTCGATCAGAAGGGCCCGCTCCAGTACTCCTGTCTGAGTCGGTATGCTGAGGGAGATCAGCGATGCCCTGATCTCGTGTCTCAAACCCTGCTCGAAGGTCCGGGCCCGGAAGAATGGGTCCCGTACCATGTCGGTCGAGTAGCGCGAGAGATCGGTAAATCTCGCCGAGTACTGAGCGACCGTCATGCTGCCCTGCCGCAGCTGTAGAAGCTCCTGGATACGCACCGCACGAAGGGTGGCTGGGACGAACTCCGAGCGGAAGATGCTCTCAAAGTCCGTCCAAAGAAGAGATGCCTCATCGTGCACCTGGAGCATCAAGCTCCACCATCGTCCTGCTGCTGCGTGTAGTAGGCTCGCAGCGAGGATCACCATGAGGTCTGCTGGTGTCCTCACTAGCCTAAACACTCGAACCACTGCCTCCAGCCAGTCCTCTGCTGCCTGGGGATCTGTCTCCCCGCGAAACCTGGGCGGTCGCTGGCGCTGAAACTCATGCAGTGCGCTGAGGCGACGTGCATCGTCAGCGGCTGCTGCTGGAAGCATCGGGGGATCGGCGGGTAAAGCTACTGCCGGTGCCACTGCTGACAAAGGGCCCTGCACCGAAGCCTCGTCGCTCGGTGGGCTGTCGTCTCGCTCGACTCTCGGAACCCTAGCTGGCTGCCGTCGTGGGGCCATCCTGAAAAGGAAACAGGTGCGCCACGGTTAGAACAGTATACCTGGTGAGCTGGCACAAGTAATCACAAAGAAAACTTGAGACTTTCATTAAGCAGATCAGTATACCCGGTGAGCTGACACAAGTAATCACAAAGAAAACTTTGAAACACACACGCAATCAATGTTTTCGTGCATTAAGTCGGAAATCAGAAGTCAGGGTCCTGGTGTACGGATACGTCGGCCGCCGCACCAACACTGGACTCCCTGGACTGATAACCACACTCAATACGCTAAACATTATTGCTTCACATAGAAAAGATCAGAGTTCGCGGTAGAACCGAACTCCTCTGATACCAATTTGTCACGACCCGCCCTCGGGGTCCGTGCCGTGACTACCCCAAGCCCGCCTTCTATAGGCCAGGGGCTGGCGACTAGCACCAAGGCGTAATTCCCGGTAAAAGGGAAGGCATTGCCTTTGAAAAGTAAACACACACCACAGAGTAAACAAGCGGAAAGTAAACACTAAGCAAACAGAGTACGACTGAAAGCGCGGAAAAGTAAATGGGCCAGAATACAAACCCAAACTGAAAGTAAAGTACAACTCGAAAAGGGAAAAACAGCAACTGAAAAGTAAAGCCGCTACTCCGAGCTGTCCACTGGAAATCCCACCTGAAGGGTGGGTACAGATAGCTCCTCTGCTCCACGGGTCCCGCCGTCCGCTCCGAGCACGTCCCGCCCAGTGGTCCACCTCCGGGTACCGTCCCGCTCTGCAAGCCTCAGCTAAGGTCAACGCTGTCCGTCGTCTGCAACCAACACAACGAAGTGCGGGCAAAGCCCGTGCAGGGGTGAGTATAAGCTACTCAGTAGGGACCCCGAGACCCCTGAAGGTCTCTCAAATCCACAAAGGATAAACCACGAAGAAAAGTACAATCACGAAGTAACAACCGACACTGCTTAGGTATATGCCCATACATATACCTAAGTCATCAATTCAAATACGCTCCAACCTCCGAGCCCAAGTACAACTCAGTCCACGCAGGAAAGTAAACGTATTCCACATAGGAACGCAAAATATAATCCACACAGGATTGCACAACACAATCCACACAGGAAAACAACAGGATTCAGCTCACACAGGTATACTTCTTCAAGGACGATAAAGATGATCACTGATCCATCTAAGTCGTCGGACCCACGAAGGATCGATAGGTAACTAACCCCCGCAGAAGACCCACACAGGATCGGGCTCACACAGAACCTGTAGGCGCTGGCTCACACAGAACCGCTGAGCGCAAGGACCCACACAGGATCGGGCTCACACAGAACCTGTAGCACTGATCCACGTAGGATCGCTGAGTGCTGTAGTCGTCGTCGTCGAATCCACACAGGATCTCTGTACTGTCGTCGTCAAATCCACACAGGATCTCTGTACTGTCGTCGTCGCAGTCACAGTAGCAGTCGTAGCAGTAGAACAGTCGCAGCCAGCACTAGGGTTCCCGCACACAGCAAGCTCGTACGGAGGGTCCGCTCCACGAGCCGAGAGGCTGATACATCAACTGTCACGAAGACCGAAGTTGATGTATCCAAAAGTTCCGTATCGTCAAAAGGAACTCAACGCAACAGACGGCGCGTCGATCGGACGCCCGGTCTGAGAGTTATTGGCATTTTCGTCTCCGGGGCCCGGTTGGTTTTTAAGGCAAAACCAACCCGACCGTACTCCACCTGCGTCCAAACCTCGGGCGGAGTATGCCAAAAGATCCGTCTCACTAAGAGGAACATTACGCGACTGACGGCACGTCAATCGGACGTCCGTAGCTCAAGATATGAGTGTTTCCGCTCCGAAGGCCCGGTTGTTTTCGTGAACGAACCAACCCGGCCGAACTCAAAGTAAACCGAAACCTTGAGTGCGATATACCGAAACGACCGTCTCGATCCAAGGATCGCGTTGCCGCAGACGGTTCGTCATTCGAAGGTCCGAGGCTCAAGTTATGAGCCAAGAACCGAAACTGGTTCGAAACGGGGGGGTCCGGGTCCGGGCCGACCCGGCCCGACCCCCCCCTGGGCGGCGCGGCGGCCGGCGGCGGCGGACGGAGGCGGCGGACGGCGGCGGACGGCGGCGGCGGCTGGCCGCGTGGCGGCGGCGGCGGGCCGCGTGGCGGCGGCGGCGGCTGGCCGCGTGGCGGCGGCGGCGGGCCGCGTGGCGGCGGCGGGCCGCGTGGCGGCGGCGGAAGGCACGCGGGGCTAAGCCCCGCGTTTCACAAAGCGGCACGGCTAAAAGCCGTGCCTTGCAATAAAAACGGCCCCTGCAAGTGGGGGCCGGCTGGATAAAAACCGGGGGGGCTTTGCCCCCCCCCCTCCTTAAAAGAACCGCCCCCCTCATTAAGAGGGGGGTCTTGAAGGTCCGGCCGGGGGTTTAATCCCCCGGTTTTTATGACATCCGGCCGGCCCGCTGGCCGGCCAGTTTTTACCAACGGGACCGGAATTTCCGGTCCCGCCCTCGACTTCCGACGCCGGCGGCCCGGCCGCCGGTCTTTCCTTCCGCCGCGGCCCGGAACCGGCCGCGGTCTCCTCGTCCCGCCGCAGCCCGGAACCGGCCGCGGTCTTCTCGTTCCGCCGCGGCCCGGAACCGGCCGCGGTCTTCTCGTCCGGCGCGGTGCGACGGCACCGCGCCCCATTCGCCGTGCCATGAATCCTTCCAACGCGGCGCGACGGCGTCGCGTTCTTGAAGACTCTCCTCGGCGTAGCGCGACGGCGTTGCGGAAAATTATAAGCATGTTCATCCGCGTGGTGCGACGGCACCACGCCACTTGCTTCCACCCGCATGAATAAAACGAGAACTAAGGAGGGGGGGTTCGGCCGTGTTCATGCGGTCCGACCCCCCTCACGTTAAATAAAAACATAACTAAAGAATATCCAAAAGCCTCACATTTAGTCATGCTAAAATCTATGATTCAAGAATGGAAAAAAAAATAATAAATAAATAACATCCCCTACCTCTGGTTTGAGATTCAAAGAATCTTCTACGTTCCGCGGAAGACGGCGTCGCGGAAGTCGGGCGTCGCGGTCGTCGTTCGTCAAATCCGTTGACGAAGAGTTACGTCCGATGCGACACGTTGTTGGCGGATCTTCGTTTGCCGACGAAGAAGGCCCGAGGAGGATGCGGCGTTCCCTCTTGTTGACACCGAGGACGAAGAAGAGAGGCGTCGTTCTTCGTCGGAGTTTGAGCGTTCTTCGTCAAGATGAACGTTCTTCGTCAAGATGAAGAAGATGGAGGAGGAGCTCTCAAATGAAATCCACACAAGTTGGCTAACAAAATAAAATAAGGTCTCTCCTTATTTTATTTACCAAGCCTAGGAATTCAAAACTTCAAAATTCAAACATAACACTTAATTAATTAACATGTCATGTGTAATTAATTTGATGTTAAGTTTACAAACAATTAAGAGGGAGAGAGGGGAGTTTAAGGGGGAAGTTGAGAGGTTTAGGTTCGTGTGGGTCCCACCACACTTAATCCTCTCAAAGTAGGTTAAGTGGGTGTGGGTCCCACCCCCAACTCCTTTTGAGAGGAGTTAACCTACAAAAGTGAAATAAAAAGAATCCACATTTTTTTATTCAACATTTTATAATTCTCCCAAAAACTAACTTTCGTTCCGCAACAAACGCAACTCCCGAAAGGGTCTCTTTAAGCGAATATCGGCGCTGCGAGTTCATCGGTGCCCTCGGATTTCAATTCCGACCATCGGATCAAAAGTTAGGAATTCCCGATCCTTCGTTCACTGAACGTACCCGAGCCAAACTTCGGAAATTAATTCCGGGCACTCCGGGCCTCGGAATCAGGTGCCGTCTGAAACCGCGCTCTTGTAAAATTCTAAAGAAAATTAAGAAAAAATTTTCCTTGAATTTTACGGGTCTTTACATTAGTTGAGTTTTATTAGGTTTTGTTACGGTGTGTCAAGGTTTTTTGGGGTTGAGAAGGTATTTTTAGGGTTTTATTTGGGTTGATTAGTTTTTATTAGGGTTTATTATGGATTTTTAGGGTTTATTAGGGTTTGTTAGAGGTTTATTAGTCTTTTTGTTTTATTAGGTTATATTACTGTTTGTTAGGTCTTTTTAGATAATATAGATTTTTTTATTGTTTTTTAGCGTTTTAGGTTTTCTTTGGTTATATTAGAGTTTATTATAGTTTATTAGGGTTTCTAGGGAATTTTAAGGGATATTAGCATTTTTTGTCTTTATTAGGTTATATTAGTGTTTTTAGGTGTTTTTATGTAATATAACACGTATTTATTGTTTTTGATCGTTTTTTAATGTTTGTGAGAATTTTTAGGGTTTATTAGATTATATTAGAGTATATCAGGGTTTCTAGGGATTTTTTAAGGTATACAAGCATTTTTTTTCTTTATTAGGGGTTTGTAGGATTTTATTAGGGGTTATTATGGTGTGTTAAGGTTTGTTATGGTTGAGTAGGGTTTTTTTGGTTTAATTTATGGTTTATTAGGGCTTTTTAGTGTTTTTTGGGGTTTATTAGAGTTTATTAGTCTTTATTAGTGTCTATTAGTGTTGGTTAGGGTTGGTTAGGTTTTCTTAACGTGTTTTTAGGGTTTATTAGGTTTTATTATCATTTATTAGGGTTTATTAGGTATTTTGGGGTTTTATTAGGGTTGAGTAGAGTTTCTTAGGATTTAATGTTTTATATTATGGTATATTAGGGTTTAATATTTTAGAGGGTATTAATTAGTCTTTATGGTTTTTGTAGCATTTTTTAGGTTTTGTCTAGCTTTGTTAGAGTTTATGTAGCATTTTTAGTGTTTATGTAGAGTTTTTAGGGTTTAGTTAGTAGTATTAGATTTTATGTATCATTTTTAGGGTTTATGTAATGTTTTTAGTGTTTTTGTAGCGTGCTTAGGGTTTAGGTTTTATGTAACATTTTTTAGGGTTTGTGTTGCTTTTTATGAGTTTATGTAGTGTTTTAGGGGTGATGTAGAGTTTATGTTGCCTTTTTTTGTTTATGTAAAGTTTTTAGGGTTCATGGAGTGTTTTTAGGGTTTATCTTGTGTTTTTAGGTTTTATGTAGCATTTTTTAATGTTTATGTTGCGTTTTTATGGTTTATGTAGTGTTTTTTAGGGTTTATATTACAGTTCTAGGGTTTATTTTGTGATTTTATGGTTTATGTAGCATTTTTTGGGTCCATATTGAATTTTTTGGTTTATGATGTGTTTTGAGGGTTTTTTTGCATTTTTAGGGGTTATGAAATGTTTTTAGGATTTATGTATCTATTTGAAGTATTTTTTAGGGTTTTAATGGTTGTTTATGGTTTGTAGTGTTTTTAGAGTTTTTAAGGGTTGTTAACATGTGTTTATGGTTTTTTATGGTATCTGATGGCTTTTTATGGTTTTGGGGGTTTTTATGGGTTTATTTGTTTTTTTGGGATTGATAGGGGTTGTTAGGGTTGTTAGCGTGTTTTAGGGTTTTTTGGGTATTGTAGCAGTTTTTAGGGTTTATATAATGTGTTTTATCATTTTTTGGGTTCTTTAGGGTTTTTTAGAGTTCTTTAGAGTTTAATATGGTTCTATAGGGTTTATTAGGGTTCTTTAGGGTTTATTTGTGTTCTTTAGGAATTGTTACAATTTATTAGCATTTTTTATTGTATGTTAGGGTTTTATTGGGATTTTTTAGGCATTAATAGGTTTTTCTAGGGTTTATCAACATTTTTTAGAGTTATTTAGGATTCATTAAGGATTATTGGGGATTATTTTATTTATTAGTGTTTAGTAACATGTATTTGGGTTTATTACGATTTATTAGGGTTTATTATGCTTTGAGGGTTTATTACGGTTTATTAGGGGTTTTTTATGGTTTGTTTCAGTTTGTTGTGATTTATTTGGCATTTTTAGGATTTGTTAAGATTTATTTAGGGTTTTTAGGGTCTGTTACGATTTATTTTGGGGTAATTAGGGTTTTTAGGGTTTATTAGATGGTTTTAGGGTTTTGTAGGATATTATTTGGCGGTTTTTGTAGCGTTTTATCGGGTTTGTTTGGGATTTTAGTGATTATTAGGGTTTCTTATGGTTTAATAGTGTTTTTACTTTATATTAGGGGTTTTAGGGCTTTTGTAGCGTTTATTAGGGTCTAATAGAGCTTGTTAGGGTTTATTACATGTTGTAACAATGTATTAGTGTTTATTAGGGTTTTTAGGGTTTAATAGTGGGTTTTAGGGGTTATTAGGGTTTATTAGTGGTTCTTAGGGGTTATTATTGGTTGTTAGGGTTTGTTAGGTTTTGTTAGGGTTTTTTGGGTTTGTTACGGTTTGTTTGAGTTGTTTGGGGTTTTATGCGTTTTTTTGGTTTTATGGGTGTGTTTTGATTTTTTATGCTTTGTTAGGGTTTTTTTTCTTTTTTTGGGGTTTTGTTGCATTTTGTGGGTTTTGTTGCATTTTGTGGGTTTTGGAGCATTTTTTGGTTTTTTATAGCAATTGTTAGGGTTTATGTAGCGTTTTTGGTGGCTTTAGTGGTTCTTTAGGGGTTTATTCGGGGTTTATAAGGGTTTAATTTTTTATATTATGGTATATACGTGTTTAATATTTTTGAGGGTTTTGAAGCGTCTTTAGGGGTTTTGTAGCATTTTTAGGGTTTGTGTAGCGTTATTAGAGTTTATGTAGACTTTTTAGTGTTTTGTAGCATATTTAGTGTTTATATAACGTTTTTAGGTTTGATGTATCATTCTTAGGGTTTATGTAGAGTTTTTCGGGTTTATGTAGCATGTTTTGGGTTTAGGTTGTATGTAGCATTTTTTAGGGTTTATTTTGCGTGTTCTGGGTTTATGTAGCATTTTTAGGGGTGGTGTAGCATTTATGTTGCCTTTTTTAGGGTTTATGTAATGTTTTTAAGGTTCATGTACTGTTTTAGGGTTTATATTATATTTTTAGGTTTTATTTAGTGTTTTTTAATGTTTATGTTGCATTTTTAGGGTTTCTGTTGTGTTTTTTAGGGTCTGTGTTACAGTTCTAGGGTTTATGTAGTGCTTTTAGGGTTTATGTTGTGTTTTTTGGGTTTGTGTTGTTTTTTTTGGTTTATGTTGTATTTTGAGGGTTTTGTTGCATTTTTTATGGTTTATGTAACATTTTTAGGGTTTATGTATCTATTTGATGCCTTTTTTAGGGTTTTAATGGTTGTTTATGGTTTGTTGTTTTTTTAGGAGTTTTAAGGGTTCTTAACTAGTGTTTATAGTTTTTATGGTATCTGATGGCCTTTTAATGTTTTGGGGGGTTTTATTGGTTTATTTGTTTTTTTGGTATTGATAGGGGTTGTTAGGGGTTTTTAGTGTGTTTTAGGGTTTTTTTGGGTATTGTAGCGGTTTTTAAGGATTATATAGTGTTTTTAGCATTTGTTGGGTTCTTTAGGGTTTTTTAGTGTTCTTTAGAGTTTTAATAAAGTTCTTTAGGGTTTATTAGCGTTCTTTAGGGTTTATTAGTGTTCTTTTGGATTTGTAACAGTTTACTAGTGTTTTTTATTGTATATTACGGTTTTATAGGGATTTTTAGTCATTAATAGATTTTTCTAGGGTTTATCAACTTTTTAAGGGGTATTTAGGATTTATTAGGTTTTATTTTATTTATTAGGGTTTAGTAATGTGTATTAGGGTTTATTATGATTTATTAGAGTTTATTATTATTTGTTAGGGTTTATTGGGGTTTATTAGGGGTTTGTTATGGTTTGTTTCAGTTTGATAAGATTTATTTGGCACAGTTAGGATTTGTTATGATTTATTCGGGGTTTTTAGGGTTTTTTACGATTTATTTTGGGGTTATTAGCATTTTCTAGGGTTTATTAGTGGGTTGTAGGGTTTTGTAGGCTATTATTGGGAGATTTTTGTTGCATTTTTTCGGGGTTGTTGGGGTTTTTAGTGATTATTAGGGTTTAATAGTGTTTTTTATTGTATATTAGAGGATTTAGGGATTTTGTAGTGTTTATTAGGGTCTAATAGAGTTTGTTAGTATTTATTACAGGTTATTACAATTTATTAGTGTTTATAAGGGTTTTTAGGGTTTAATAGCAGGTTTTAGGGGTTATTAGGGTTTATTATTGGTTCTCAGGGGTTATTAGTGGTTATTGGGGTTTGTTAGGTTTTATTAGGGTTTTTAGGGTTTGTTACGGTTTATTTGAGTTGTTTGTGGTTTTATGCATTTTTTTGGGTTTTATGGGTGTGTTTGGATTTTTTTTTGCTTTGTTTGGGTTATTTTAGTGGTTTTGGGGTTTTGATGCATTTTTGGGGTTTTGAAGCATTTTTCAGGTTTTGTAGCAATTGTAGCGTTTAGGTAGCGTTGTTAGTGGCTTTAGTGGTTCTTTAGGGTTTATTAGGGTTTTTAGGGGTTTTTGGGTTCTTTAGGGTGTATTTTGGTTTCTTTAGAGGTTTTTAGGGTTTCCCAGGGCGTTTTAGGGTTTTTAAGGGTTTCATAGGGTGGTTAGGGTTTTCTTAGGCATTTTTATGCTTTTTAGTCTTTTTTAGCGTTTTTAGTGGTTTTAGGTTTTTTAGGGTTTTTTGAGGTTTTTTTGGGGTTTTAGGTTTGTTTTCGGGATTTTTCAGGTTTTAGGAGTTTTAGTATTTTTTAGGTTTTTTGAGGGGTTTTCAGGATTTTTTAGGGTTTTTAGGGTTTTTAGGGGTTTAGGGTTCTTAGGGTTTTTAGGGGTTTTTAGGGGTTTTTAAGGGGTTTTTAGGGTTTTGTCAGGTTTTGCCGGGTTTGTTAGGGTTTTCTTGGGAATATTAGCATTTCGTATGGTTTAATAGAGTTTTTTTGTATGTTTGGGTTTTTAGGTATTTTGTTGCTTTTATTGGGGCTCATAGGGTTTTTAGGGTTTATTACGATTTATTAGTGTTTATTATGGTTTAGTAGTGGGATTTACGGTTTATTAGGGTTTATTATGGTTTATTATTGGTTTTTTGGGTTTTTTAGGATTTATTAGTTCTTATTAGATTGATTTAGGGTGTCTAAGGGTTTGTTAGGGTTTCTAACGGTGTGTTGTGGTTTCTAAGGGCGGGTTAATGTTTTTATGGGCGGGTTAGGGTTTATAAGGGTGTGCTATGGTTTCTAAGGGTTTATAAGGTTGTGTTAGGGTTTAAATTGGTGTGTTAGGGTTTCTAAGGGTGTGCTAGGGTTTCTAAGGGCATGCTAGGGTTTCTAAGGGTGTGTTAGGGTTTATAAGGGTGTGTTAGTGTTTCTTAGGTTTTATTAGGGTTTTGTTAGGGTTTTTAGGGTTTTAGGGTTATGTTAGGGTTGCTTATAGTTTTATAGGGGTTTTTAGGGTTTATTTGGGTTTTTTGTGTTTATTGGGGTTTCTTAGTTTTTCTTGGGTTTTGTTAGAGCTTCTTAGGGTTTGTTAGGGTTTGTTATGTTTTTAGGCTTTTTTGGGACTGTTAGGGTTTGTTAGGGTCTGTTATGGTTTTTTAGTGTTAGTTAGGGTTTGTTAGAGTTTTTTAGGGTTTTTTTAATTTTTAAATATTTTTAGTGGTTATGGGGTTATTCATGGTTTGTTAGGGTTATTTAGTTGTTCATCGTTGTCACGGATGTGTAGAGCTAGTCACATGCTTCAATTTGATATGTGGTAGGGGTGAAACGGACACCCAGAGAAAAAGTTATGGTCATTTGGAGGACTTAAGTACCTTATGGGACCTTATAAACGTGATAAGGTGTTACTATTGATCACAGATGTGTAGATCTAGTCTAAAGATTTGATTTGATATATGGTAGAGGCCAAACGGACTCCCGGAGTAGAAGTTATGGTCTTTTTGAAGGTTAACGTACCTTTTGGGCCTTCAAGGATATGAGAAGTTTCTTCAGTGGTTATCGGAGTGTAGGTTTGGTCCCAAGCTTTGATTTGATATGTGGTAGAGCCAAAATGGACACCCATTGTAGAAGTTATTGCAAAACGGACATCAGAATCCAATCTTTTGACTATCCAAAGGGATTTTGGGTGATTTGGGGGGTTGAAGAATGCCAGAATGGATTATAGTGGTTACCAGAGTGTGTATCGTTTCACAATCTTCGATTTGATATGTGGTAGAGCCAAAATGAACACACGTAGCAGAAGTTATTGTCTTTTAAAATTGAGAAACTCTCTTAGCGCCTAAAAACCTAAGAAACCCGCAACTCACTAAATTATACATAACTTCTCCTTCGGGTGTCCGTTTGAGCGCTGCGACCAACCAAATTGAAACTCGTGAGATGACTAAGGACCAAGTTTAGTAGAAACTATGAGAAGATCAAAGAAATATAAGATATATTAGTTACACCACTCCAAAAAAAGGCCAACTTCAAACGGCCATAACTTTCACTCCAGTTGTCGGTTTGAGCTCTACCACATATCAAATCGAAAGTAGTGAAGATATATATGTAGAAGGATGACTTAAACATAGTTCAAGTCATGTTTGAGACCCTAAAATCCCAGAATCCCATCATAAGGCCTCCAAAACACCATTTCTATGTACGGATCTCTATCAATTTTTTCAAAAAATGGTCATAACTTCTAATCTGTTTGTTTTTTTGGCCTTCAACACTTGTTTTTATCGTAGTTCGTTCCATGAGATTCAGTTTTTCTATTCATGGAGTAGAAATGGACCCCCGAAGAAGAAGTTATGACTTTTTCAATGACTCTGTGATTTGTTAGGTTTTTCGAGACCCTGTTGCTAGAATTTTTGTCTTGTCCGCTATTTTTTCGAACAACTATAACTTATTATTACTAATATTATTATTATTATCATCATCATCTCATCCACATGAACATGCACATGCACGTGCCTTATTATTATATTTTTTTACCATGCACGTGCACATGCAATGCACACACATTATTTTATTATCACTTATGTTGTTATTCTTATTGTTATTATTATTATTGTGGTTGTTGCTATTGTTATTGTTATTGTTATTATCATCACATGCAAATGAACATGCAAATACATGTACACGCACATTCAATGCACATGCGTTATTTTTCCTTTTTTAGGGTTAATGTAAGGTTTTTAGGGTTCATGTACTATTTTAGGGTTTATATTGTGTTTTTAGGTTTTATGTAGCGTTTTTTAATGTTTATGTTGCATTTTTTGGGGTTTATGTTGTGTTTTATAGGGTCCGTGTTACAGTTATAGGGTTTATGTAGTGATTTTAGGGTTTATGTTGTGTTTTTGGGGTTTATGTTGTGTTTTTTGGTTTATGTTGCATTTTGAGGGTTTTTCTTTCATTTTTTAGGGTTTATGTAACGTTTTTAGGGTTTATGTATCTAATTGATGCCTTTTTTAGGGTTTTAATGGTTGTTTGTGGTTTGTTGTTTTTTAGGGTTTTTAAGGGTTCTTAACTAGTGTTTGTGGTTTTTTATGGTATCAGATGGCCTTTTAATGTTTTTTGGGGGGTTTTATTGGTTTATTTGTTTTTTTGGGATTGATAGGGGTTGTTAGGGGTTTTTAGTGTGTTTTAGAGTTTTTTGGGTATTGTAGCGGTTTTTAAGGATTATATAATTTTTTTAGCATTTTTTCGGTTCTTTAGGGTTTTTTCGTGTTCTTTAGGATTTGTAACAGTTTATTAGCTCTTTTATTGTATATTAGTGTTTTATTGGGATTTTTTAGTCATTAATAGGGTTTTCTAGGGTTTATCAACTTATTTAGGGGTATTTAGGATTTATTAAGGTTTATTAGGTTTTATTTTATTTATTAGGGTTTAGTAACCTGTATTAGGATTTATTATGATTTATTAGGGTTTATTATGATTTGTTAGGGTTTATTGGGGTTTATTGGTGTTTATTAGGGGTTTGTTATGGTTTGTGTCACGACCCCCTTCCATCAAAGATGCCCCTCCTGAGCTGGCAATGGTGAAAGGGAGATAATGACCCCCGAGTCCCGCCTCCAGTAGGCCCCGGGGTGGCGACTAGCACCAAGGTTATGAGTTTACACAAATATGGGAGGCATTACCCTTTTTATTATTTTGGATCGGGAAATAGGACAAGTCAACCACCAAAAAGTGAAAAGAACAAGGTGCTGAAAAGAAACCCAAACCAGTCCCATATGCATGTATAAATAAACTGAAACAGGTACATGTACAAATAAGCTGAAAGTACAAGTGAGTACAGTACCAAAAGAAAAACAAGAAAACAGCAACTGCACAACTCCCACTACCTGACTAGTAGGGTCCCGCACAGCCCTGGTAGTCCTCCTGAAAACCTGAAACAACGTAGGGTGAGCATACAAGTATACTCAATAGAGAACCTAAAGCTCTCGTGCACAAGTGGGGAGACACCCTAAGGTCCCGTGAGAAAACAGAAGAATCAGAAACTAACAAGGAAAAACTATCCACCCAGCCTCACTGGTCACACTCACCAAGTAACACAAACAAGTTTAGTATATATATAGAACAAAAGTATTAGGTACCCCGCACCATTTCCCACTTAATTAGATGCTTCTCTTCCTAACGGAAAACGTCCTGACGCTACCACACTCTTCCCGCCCGCACACACCTGGGCCAAACCACGCATCCCGCTCGCACACACCTGGGCCTCACAACTACGCATCTCGCCCGCACACACCTGGGCCACAACCACTAACCCGCCCGCAGACACCTGGGCCTCATCCCGAAGGTTCTTGGGAACGGTAAGCCTGCCCGAAGAGTCTTGGGCTAAAGGTCGCCTCAAGCCATCACAGCCTCCGAGACCTACCCGAAGAGTCTTGGGTGTAAGGTCACCTCAAGCCATCATAGCCTATGGAAGAAGGAGTAGGAAGGAGCTAGTAACCAAGGGGGAACACCCTCTCCCATAAAATGGGAGTGTTCGGCACTAGGTGCTTGACATGGGTGTGGTGCGACAAAACACAAAGATACAATTATATATATATACATATACCAAACACACAGCCCAACCTATGGTTTCATAAAAAGAAAAACTGAGCATGTGCCTCGGCACTGCTACCACGAAGCATGCATCAACAACCAAACAATCATCCCCCAACCCCATTTAGGTTTTCATGTTTCATGCAATGGTTTAACAAATTATCACTACTGGGCAACTATCATCCAGACAAAACCATTCACAAACATATCCCTGCCATCCACATCCATGGTTAGGTAAAACGCAAGCAACCACATGCCATTTCATTTACAAAATATTATCACAACCATACAACATTCCATCATTAATTTATTTCAAAGTTCCACACATAAAACCCTTTCCACACACAAAACATCTCCGCATTTGAAAACACCTTTTACTTCCAAAACACTTTTCATAATCAAAACACTTTTCATAAATAAAGGAATTTTCCACAACCAACCACTTCCCATTTCAACCCCATCGTTTACAAAAACATTTCCCACAAACAACCAAACCACCAACATGTTCATTATTCCAATTTTTTTCAACCGGGGTGATCACACAAGGTTTTCATTCTCATTTAATCATCCAGTCTTTACGTGCTTATACATTTTCCATGTTTTAACAAAACCAACCACAAACAATTCAGATATCAATTGCGCACGCAAAGGCCACCAACGGCCTTGATTTTCAGTAGGCAAAGTCCTTTCAATCCAAAATCACAATTAGAAGATAAAGAAACTGGAAGGCAATAGAAACAGCACAAAACCCCAAACCCTTCTTTATCCGGTTATTATCTTTATTTAAAGTTCAACTGCATCCCATGGAACAAAAGAAAAATATCCCACCTCGCATGTTGCACCAAAAAGAGAGACGAAGGTAAACCCCTACCTCAAAAGGTCCCGATCACGTCGCATCCGACGACGTCCTTCGGTGTCCTCCACCTTCGCCAAACCCGACAAACGCCTCCTAGGATGGAAGCTGGAGAAGGAAGTCCGGAAGGAAAGGTGACAAGTCCAGGCTTAGAAGCTTCATCTCGTCGCTACGATCCTGTGGCCGCTGACGAATCGTAATTCGGAGCTCAGACAAAGAAGTTAGAGGAGGAAGACTTCTTGATCATCCAAGAGTGTCGTCGTGCGAAGAAGAAGCGATCGGTCTGGAAATAATCCGCGACCCTTTCTTATATAGGTAACGAATAAGTAAATCTGTATTCAGCGTGCATTAATGAATACACGATGTGACCGTACATACGTTACATGTTTTGATTGGTTAACACGTCACACGGTTTCCACACGTTTTAATAATAATGATAATTCTATCAATATGTGGTGTTTCGTTGACCCGAGGCATGAGTCATAAAAGTAGCTCATTAATGGTCTTAAAATGACCATCATAACTTCAGGGTTACGCTGTCGCTGACGGATCGTCAATCCAATACCGTATGAGGGAGATACGTTGGATACAAGATCGCATAATAATAACAATATTAAATCTATTAATTCATGAGCGTTTCGGGTACCCAATCCGAAAACCCGAAAAAGACATCCAATATTGGACTCATAATTTTCGTCTCATAGTCAGGGTCGCACTGCCATTGACGGTTCGTGAAACCGAGGTCGCACGAAGAAGTTACGGACAAAAAGGTGTTTTATCAACAAAATTAATAATAACAATATTTTATTATTATTATTAATCAATTATTTATTTATTTTTCATAATTCCAAAATCAATCACATTTTGGAGTCTTCATGGGCGCTATAATTAAGCACCAATTCCTCCTTTTTCATTTATTTGTCTTTTAATTTTATTTCTCTTATTATTATTTTTTGTTTCTCTCTCCAATCTATTTTTTTTATTTCATGATTCTCTCCCACCACAAAAAGTGGCGCCTCCCATTTCTTTTACTCCATGTGGAACGCCCCAAACTCCATTCTCACTTCAACTTTATTATTTAATAAAATTAATAATAATAACACCCATAATTAATGTACTAATTTAATCCCATTAAATTAGTTTACCATGGTTATTAAGTTAAAACCATTCCATTTAATTAAATTCAAATAATTTAATTTACTAACCAAAAAATTAAACCCATTTAATTTAATTTACCAATCACACACATATTTCAGTCACCTTTATCATTATTATTTAATTCAATAGTAATAAATCCTCTTTCAATTTCATCAATGGGTCCCCATCATTAACATTAATAATTATTATTATTATTGACGCCCATTATTTTCATATAATTACTCCATATATCCCATAACATTATATTCACACATGGTTGGGAACCCCATTCACGTGCCTCTTCACGTTATTATTATTATAACAAATTATTATATAATAATACCCTTTTAATGTTATTAACACAATTCCAACTTTAATTGTGGAGAACCGCACAACGCCTCCTATACAAGGTCACACCCATGCACCCCATGCATTTCATTCCTTTATAATTTATTACATGAGCCTCATTTATTTTAATTTATTCCTTTATAACTTATTCCATGCTCCTCCCATCATTTTATTAAATATATTCGATTTTATTATATTTTACAATGATTAAATTAAAACCATTTTATCTAATTAACACCAAATATTTTCACGCCACCATTATCAATTATTATTATAAAAAATTATTATTACAACACGTGTCATGTTTGACCACATCAAAAAAAAAATTTACAAAGAAATGGACCGGAGAGGTCCGGGCCATTACACCAGATACCTCTCAAAACATTCTCGTCATTGAGAATTAAAACCAACCCATAAAAGGGGGAAAGGTTCGAACAACCACCCCTCAAGATACCTCTCAGGCCTCTTGTCATAACAAGAAACAACCGACAACCCTAATTATGTGAATTAGGAATTCCCTCTCCTATGTCGAGATATTATCCGCTTTAGGCGGCACTGACTCGCCTGCACGGGTCTAATCGCATCCTCATTAATGCGTCTTGATTAAGGATCAGGTTTTTCCTTTCCCATATATTAGGTTTTTTTCCAACTTACACTGCACCCAACAACGCAAAACCCACACACTGCCTGGACACATGGCTTGAGGAATTCCTTCTCCCATGTTGAGATATTATCCGCTTTAGGCGGCACTGACTCGCCTGCACGGGTTAAATCGCATCCACATTAATGCATCTCGATTAGGGATTAGGTCTTCCCCTCCTCACATGATAGGGCTCTTCACGTACATTAAAAGAAAAGCGGGAAACAACATAGCATTATAGACTCATAAAAAACAAGGTTCAGGCCCAAAGCATGGGCGAGAATGAGTTTCAACAAAGGAGTGTGATGATCTTGAATTTAAAAAAAACATAAATGAGAGCATTTAAGTAAAACCGGAAACATCTCTCTTGATCTCTGGCCTTGCTAGGGTTGCCACTTCTATTGCATGAAACTGTCTGTGTCCCACTCCTTTGTCGTTCTGTTGACGTCCATGTGCTATAGTTGTTCGGTAAACAGGGAACGCCTAAGCCCAAGTAGTAATGAAAAACTCAAAGTTTTAATTTATCATTTTATTTCAATTTCTTTCCCAGAACAACCAAATCAAGTAAAACACAAACATTATGATGCATGTACCTTCCCTAGGGTCTCTACCCTGCAATCAATATAGTCTCACTTGTTCGTTCGGTAGGCTCAGAGTCCTTGCATCAGATCACGGGGGGCCCTAAAATCCCGTGTCCTAGCCGGTCTTCCCTGGCCTATGTCACGCACCAAGATTAACGAACACTGTTGCCCTACCATCCCATGCAATCCTCACTGTGCCTAACTCCAGACTCCATCCTATCTCTCAACCATCACCTCTGATACCATTCTGTCACGACCCCCTTCCATCAAAGATGCCCCTCCTGAGCTGGCAATGGTGAAAGGGAGATAATGACCCCCGAGTCCCGCCTCCAGTAGGCCCCGGGGTGGCGACTAGCACCAAGGGTATGAGTTTACACAAATATGGGAGGCATTAACCTTTTTATTATTTTGGAACGGGAAATAGGACAAGTCAACCACCAAAAAGAGAAAAGAACAAGGTGCTGAAAAGAAACCCAAACCAGTCCCATATGCATGTATAAATAAACTGAAATAGGTACAAGTACAAATAAGCTGAAAGTACAAGTGAGTACAGTACCAAAAGAAAAATAAGAAAACAGCAACTGCACAGCTCCCACTGCCTGACTAGTAGGGTCCCACACAGCCCTGGTAGTCCTCCTGAAAACCTGAAACAACGTAGGGTGAGCATACAAGTATACTCAGTAGAGAACCTAAAGATCTCATGCACAAGTGGGGAGACACCCTAAGGTCCCGTGAGAAAACAGAAGAACCAGAAACTAACAAGGAAAAACTATCCACCCATCCTCACTGGTCACACTCACCAAGTAACACAAACAAGTTTAGTATATATATAGAACAAAAGTATTGGGTACCCCGCACCATTTCCCACTTAATTAGATGCTTCTCTTCCTAACGGCAAACATCCTGATGCTACCACACTCTTCCCGCCCACACACACCTGGGCCAAACCACGCATCCCGCCCGCACACACCTGGGCCTCACAACCACGCATCTCGCCCGCACACACCTGGGCCACAACCACTAACCCGCCCGCAGACACCTGGGCCTCATCCCGAAGGTTCTTGGGAATGGTAAGCCTGCCCGAAGAGTCTTGGGCTAAAGGTCGCCTCAAGCCATCAGAGCCTCCGAGACCTACCCGAAGAGTCTTGGGTGTAAGGTCACCTCAAGCCATCATAGCCTATGGAAGAAGGAGCAGGAAGGAGCTAGTAACCAAGTGGGAACACCCTCTCCCATAAAATGGGAGTGTTCGGCACTAGGTGCTTGACATGGGTGTGGTGCGACAAAACACAAAGATACAATTATATATATATACATATACCAAACACACAGCCCCACCTATGGTTTCTTAAAAAGAGAAACTGAGCATGTGCCTCGGCACTGCTACCACGAAGCATGCATCAACAACCAAACAATAATCCCCCAACCCCATTTAGGTTTTCATGTTTCATGCAATGGTTTAACAAATTATTACTACTGGGCAACTATCATCCAGACAAAACCTTTCACAAACATATCCCTGTCATCCACAACCAAGGTTAGGTAAAATGCAAGCAACCACATGCCATTTCATTTACAAAAGATTATCACAACCATACAACATTCCATCATTCATTTATTTCAAAGTTCCACACATAAAACCCTTTCCACACACAAAACATCTCCACATTTGAAAACACCTTTTACTTCCAAAACACTTTTCATAATCAAAAAACTTTTCATAAATAAAGGCATTTTCCACAACCAACCACTTCCCATTTCAACCCCATCTTTTACAAAAACATTTCCCACAAACAACCAAACCACCAACATGTTCATTATTCCAATTTTGTTCAACCGGGGTGATCACACAAGGTTTTCATTCTCATTTAATCAGCCAGTCTTTACGTGCTTATCCATTTTCCATGTTTTAACAAAACCAACCACAAGTAATTCAGATATCAATTGCGCACGCAAAGGCCACCAACGGCCTTGATTTTCAGTAGGCAAAGGCCTTTCAATCCAAAATCATAATCAGAAGATAAAGAAACTGGAAGGCAACAAAAACAGCACAAAACCCCAAACCCTTCTTTATCCGGTTATTATCTTTATTTAAAATTCAACTGCATCCCATGGAACAAAAGAAAAATATCCCACCCCACATGTTTCACCAAAAAGAGAGACGAAGGTAAACCCCTACCTCAAAAGGTCCCGATCACGTCGCATCCGACGACGTCCTTCGGTGTCCTCCGCCTTCGCCAAACCCGAAAAACGCCTCCTAGGATGGAATCTGGAGAAGGAAGGTCGGAAGGAAAGGTGAAAAGTCCTGGCTTAGAAGCTTCATCTCGTCGCTACGATCCTATGGCCGCTGACGGATCGTAATTCGGAGCTCGGACAAAGAAGTTAGAGGAGGAAGACTTCTTGATCATCCAAGAGTGTCGTCGTGCGAAGAAGAAGCGATCGGTCTGGAAATAATCCGCGAACCTTTCTTATATAGGCAACGAATAGGTAAATCCGTATTCAGCGTGCATTAATGAATACACGATGTGACCGTACATACGTTACATGTTTTGATTGGTTAACACGTCACGCGGTTTCCACGCGTTTTAATAATAATGATAATTCTATCAATATGTGGTGTTTCGTTGACCCGAGGCATGAGTCATAAAAGTATCTCATTAATGGTCTTAAAATGACCATCATAACTTCAGGGTTACGCTGTCGCTGACGGATCGTCAATCCGATACCGTATGAGGGAGATACGTTGGATACAAGATCCCGTAATAATAACAATATTAAATCTATTAATTCATGAGCGTTTCGGGTACCCAATCCGAAAACCCGAAAAAGACATCCAATATTGGACTCATAATTTTCGTCTCGTAGTCAGGGTCGCACTGCCATTGACGGTTCGTGAAACCGAGGTCGCACGAAGAAGTTACGGACAAAAAAGTGTTTTATCAACAAAATTAATAATAACAATATTTTATTATTATTATTAATCAATTATTTATTTATTTTTCATAACTCCAAAATCAATCACGTTTTGGAGTCTTCATGGGCGCTATAATTAAGCACCAATTCCTCCTTTTTCATTTATTTGTCTTTTAATTTTATTTCTCTTATTATTATTTTTTGTTTCTCTCTCCAATCTATTTTTTTTCTTTCATGATTCTCTCCCACCACCAAAAGTGGCGCCTCCCATTTCTTTTACTCCATGTGGAACGCCCCAAACTCCATTCTCACTTCAAATTTATTATTTAATAAAATTAATAATAATAACACCCATAATTAATGTACTAATTTAATCCCATTAAATTAGTTTACCATGGTTATTAAGTTAAAACCATTCCATTTAATTAAATTCAAATAATTTAATTTACTAACCAAAAAATTAAACCCATTTAATTTAATTTACCAATCACACACATATTTCTGTCACCTTTATCATTATTATTTAATTCAATAGTAATAAATCATCTTTCAATTTCATCAACGGGTCCCCATCATTAACATTAATAATTATTATTATTATTGACGCCCATTATTTTCATATAATTACTCCATATATCCCATAACATTATATTCACGCATGGTTGGGAACCCCATTCACGTTCCTCTTCACGTTATTATTATTATAACAAATTATTATATAATAATACCCTTTTAATGTTATTAACACAATTCCAACTTTAATTGTGGAGAACCGCACAACGCCTCCTGTAGAAGGTCACACCCATGCACCCCATGCATTTCATTCCTTTATAATTTATTACATGAGCCTGATTTATTGTAATTTATTCCTTTATAACTTATTCCATGCGCCTCCCATCATTTTATTAAATATATTCGATTTTATTATATTTTACAATGATTAAATTAAAACCATTTTATCTAATTAACACCAAATATTTTCACGCCACCATTATCAATTATTATTATAAAAAATTATTATTACAACACGTTTCGTGTTTGACCACATCAAAAAATTTTTTACAAATAAATGGACCGGAGAGGTCCGGGCCATTACAGTTTGTCTCAGTTTTTTAAGCTTTATTTGGCACTGTTAGGATTTGTTATGATTTATTTGGGGTTGTTAGGGTTTGTTACGATTTATTTTGGGGTTATTAGCTTTTTCTAGGGTTTATTAGTGGGTTATAGGGTTTTATAGGGTATTATTTGGAGATTTTTGTAACATTTTGTCGGGTTTGTTACGGGTTTTAGTGATTATTAGAGTTTATTATGGTTCAATAGTGTTTTTTTGTATATTAGAGGATTTAGGGCTTTTTTAGCATTTATTAGGGTCTAATAGAGTTTTTTAGGGTTTATTACAGGTTATTTCGATTTATTAGTGTTTATAAGGGTTTTTAGGGATTAATAGTGGGTTTTGGGGGTTATTAGGGTTTATTAGTGGTTCTTAGGGGTTGTTAGTGGTTATTAGGGTTTGTTAGGTTTTTTAGGGTTTTTAGGGGTTATTACGGTTTGTTTGAGTTGTTTGTGGTTTTATGCATTTTTTTGGGTTTTATGGGTGTGTTTGGATTTTTATTTTCTTTTTTTGGGTTATCTTAGTGGTTTTCGGGTTTTGTTGCATTTTTTGGGTTTTGAAGCATTTTTCGGGTTGTGTAGCAATTGTAGCGTTTATGTAGCGTTGTTAGTGGCTTTAGTGGTTCTTTCGGGTTCATTGGGGTTTTTAGGGTTTTTTTGGATTCTTTAGGGTTTATTTGGGTTCCTTTTGTGGTTTTTAGGGTTTTCTAGGGCATTTTTATGGTTTTTAAGGGTTTCATAGGGTGGTTAGGGTTTTCTTTGGTTTTTTTAGGCTTTTTAGGCTTTTTTAGCATTTTTAGCGGTTTTAGGTTTTTTAGGGTTTTTTTAGGTTTTTTGATGTTTTTTTTGGGTTTTTTAGGTTTGTTTTAGTGTTTTTCAGTTTTTAGGGGTTTTAGGGTTTTTAGGGTTTTTAAGGGTTTTCAGGGTTTTTTAGGGTTTTTAGGGTTTTTAGGGGTTTTTAGGGTTTTTAGGGTTTTTTTTTTGTTTTTATGGGTTTTGTCAGGTTTTGCCGGGTTTGTTAGGGTTTTTTTGGGAATATTAGTATTTTGTATGGTTTAATAGAGTTTTTTTGTATATTTGAGTTTTTAGGTATTTTTTGCTTTTATTGGGGCTAATAGGGTTTTAGGGTTTATTACGATTTATTAGTGTTTATTAGGGTTTAGTAGTGGGATTTAGGGTTTATCAGGGTTTATTATGGTTTATTATTGGTTGGTAGGGTTTTTTTGGATTTATTAGTTCTGATTAGATTGATTTAGGGTGTCTAAGGGTTTGATAGGGTTTCTAACGGTGTGTTATGGTTTCTAAGGGTGGGTTAATGTTTTTATGTGCAGGTTAGGGTTTATAAGAGTGTGATATCATTTCTAAGGGTTTCTAAGGTTGTGTTAGGGTTTAAATGGGTGTGTTAGGGTTTGTAAGGGTGTGCTAGGGTTTCTAAGGCTATGCTATGGTTTCTAAGGGTGTGTTAGAGTTTATAAGTGTGTGTTAGTGTTTCTTAGGTTTTCTTAGGGTTTTTTAGGGTTTTTAGTGTTTTAGGGTTATGTTAGGGTTTCTTATGGATTCATAGGGGTTTTTTGGGTTTCTTTGGGTTTTTTGTGTTTATTGGGGTTTCTTAGTTTTTCTTGGGGTTTGCTAGGCTTCTTAGGGTTTATTAGGGTTTGTTATGTTTTTAGGGTTTTTTGGGGTTTGTTAGGGTTTGTTAGGGTTTGTTGGTGTTTGATAGTGTTTTTTAGGGTTTGTTAGAGTTTTTTCGGGTTTTGCATAATTTTTAATTATTTTTAGTGGTTATGGGGTTATTCATGGTTTATTTGGGTTATTTAGTTGTACATGGTTGTCACAGATGTGTAGAGCAAGTCCCATGATTCAATTTGATATGTGGTAGAGGTGAAACGGACACCCAGAGCAAAAGTTAGTGTCATTTGGAGGACTTAAGTACCTTTTGGGACCTTATGAACGTGATAAGGTGTTCATATTGGTCACATATGTGTAGATCCAGTCTAATGCTTTGATTTGATATATGGTAGAGGCCAAACGGACTCCCGGAGTAGAAGTTATGGTCTTTTGGAAGGTTTGAGTACCTTATGGGCCTACAAAAATGTGAGAAGGTGCTTAAGTGGTTATAGGTGTGTAGGTTTGGTCCAATGCTTTGTTTTGATATGTGGTAGAGTCAAAACAGACACCCATTGAAGAAGTTATTGCAAAACGGACATCAGAAGCCAATCTTTTGACCATTCAAATGGATTTTGGGTGTTTTGGGGGGTTAAAGAATGTCAGAAAGTATTCCACTGGTTACCAGAGTGTGTATCGTTTCACAATATTCGATTTGATATGTGGTAGAGCCAAAATGAACACACGTAGCAGAAGTTATTGTCTTTTTAAATTGAGAAACTCTCCTAGCGCCTAAAAACCTAAGAAACCCACAACTCACTAAAATAGGCATAACTTCACCTTCAGGTGTCTGTTTGAGCACTGCGACCAATCAAATCGAAGCTCGTGAGATGACTGAGGACCAAGTTTAGTAGAAACTATGAGAAGATCAAAGAATATAAGATATATTATTTACACCCCTCCAAAAAAAGGTCAACTTCAAACGGCCATAACTTTTACTCCAGTTGTCAGTTTGAGCTCTACCACATATCAAATCAAAAGTAGCGAAGATATATACGCAGAAGGATGACTTAAACATAGTTCAATTCATGTTTGAGACCCGAAAATCCCAGAATCCCATCAGAAGGCCTCCAAAACACCATTTTCGTGTACGGATCCCTGTCATATTTAACATAAAATGGTCATAACTTCTGATCTGTGTGTCTGTTTGGCCTCCAACACTTGTTTTTATCGTAGTTCATTCCATGAGATTCAGTTTGACTATTCATGGAGCAAAAATGGACACCGAGGAAGAAGTTATTCCTTTTTCAATGACTCTATGATTTGTTAGGTTTTTCAAGACCCCGTTGCTAGAATTTTTGTCATGCCTGCTGTTTTTTCAAACAACTATAACTTATTATTACTAATATTATTTTTATTATTATCATCATCTCATCCACATGCACATGCACATGCACGTGTGTTATTATTATATTTTTATAACCATGCACGTGCACATGAAATGCACACACATTATTTTATTATCACTTATGTTTTTATTCTTATTGTTATTATTATTATTGTGGTTGTGGCTGTTGTCATTATTATGGTTATTATCATCACATGCAAATGCACATGCAAATACATATACACGTGCATTCAATGCACGAGCGTTATTCTATTATCACATGCCTTGTTATTATTATTATTATTATTATTATTAAAATTAGTATTATTAATATTATTATCAAATGTAAATGCACATGAACATGCATGTGCGTTCTTATTTACTATTATTTATTTATTATTTACTACTATGCATGTGCACATGCAATGCACTTGTGTAATTCTATTATTATTATTGTTGCTATTGTTGTTGTTTGTGTCATCAAATACAAATGCACATGCACGAGCGTTGTTATTTATTATTTATTACCATGCACGTGCATGTGTCATTATCAGTATCATTACATGTAAATTCACATACTCGTGTGTTATTATATATTATTTATTACCCTGCACATGAAAATGCAATGCACTTGCGTTATTCTATTATCACATCTGTTATTATTATTTATTCTCATGCACGTGCACACGCAATGCACTTGCATTATTCTATTATCACATGTGTTATTATTTATTATTTATTATCATTCACATGAAAATGCACATTCATGTGGACTTTGTTATTATTTATTTTTTAATACCTTGCACATGCACATGCACATGCACTTGGATGTGCATTATTATTTATTATTTATTATCATTCACATGCACATACACATAAACATGAAATTCACATGTGTTATTATTTATTATCACTCACATGAAAATGAGCATGCATATGCACATGCACGCGCGTTATGATTTATTATTTATACCATGCACATGCATGTGCACATGCACGTGCGTTATTACTACTATTTTTATTAAAGGTATTTTTAGGGTTTACTGTCATTTTTAAGGACTTTTAGGTGTTATTAACATTTATTATGGTTTGTTAGTGTTTTAGGGTTTTTAAATGGTATATTAGCATTTTTTAGGGTTTGGTGGGGGTTATTAGGATTTTATTAGGGTTTATTATCGTGTGTCTAGGTTTATTAGGGTTTATTATGTATTTTTAGTGTTATATTATGATTGAGTTGGGTTTATTCGGATATATTATGGTATATTATGGTATATTTGGGTATGTTTAGGATTTATTGGGGTTTATTATGGTTCATTATGGTTAATTAATTTTTAAGAGGGTATATTAGGGTTTTTTAGTGTTTAGTAGTGTTTTTTGGGTTTATTAGCGCATTTAAGATTTGTTAGGTTTTATTAGCATTTATTAGAGGTTTTAGGGCTTTTTAAAGGTATATTTGTGTTTTTAGGGTTTAGTGGGGTTTATTATGGTTTATTATGTGGTGTTAAGGTTTATTAGAGTTGAGTAGGTATTTTTATGGTTTTATTTTGGTTATGTCAGTATCTTTAAGGTTTTATTAGGGTTTATTATGGTTGAGTACAGTTTATTAGGGTTTGTTAGGGATTTTTAGGGCCTACTAGGATTTGTTAGTGTTTTTATTAGTGTATATGAGTGTTTTTTAGTTTTTGTTAATATATATGATGGGTTGTTATGACTTTTTAGGTTTTATTAGCTTGTTTTTAGTGTTTGTGAGCATTTTTATTGGTTTATTAGCTTTTATTTGAATTTATTATGGTTTATTAGGGGTTCTAGGGGTTTTTAATGGTTTGTTTGTGTTTTTTTTGGTTTATTGGGGTTTAGTTGAGTTTTATTAGGTTTTTTTATTGTGTTTCAAGGTTTATTAGGGTTGAGAAGGTATTTTTAGGGTTTTATTTGGGTTGATTAGTTTTTATTAGGGTTTATTAGGGATTTTAGGGTTTTTTAGGTTTGTTAGGGGTTTATTAGTTTTTTTGTTTTATTAGGTTATATTACTGTTTGTTCGGTCTTTTTAGATAATATAGCTTGGTTTTATTGTTTGTAAGCGTTTTAGGGGTTATTTGGTTATATTAGATTTTATTATAGTTTATTAAGGTTTCTAGGGATTTTTAAGGGATATTAGTGTTTTTTGTCTTTATTAGGTTATATTAGTGTTTTTGGGTCTTTTTAGGTAATAAAGCACATATTTATTGTTTGTGATCGTTTTTTATTATTTGTGAGTGTTTTTAGGGTTTATTAGGTTATATTAGAGATTATCAAGGTTTCTATGGATTTTTTAAGGTATACTAGCATTTTTTTCTTTATTAGGGTTTTGTAGGATTTTATTAGGGGTATTATGGTGTGTTAGGGTTTGTTAGGGTTGAGTAGGGTTTATTTGGCTTTATTTATGGATTATTTGGGATTTTAAGGGTTTTTTGGGGTTTATTAGAGTTTATTAGTATTTATTAGTGTCTATTAGTTTTGGATAGGGTTGTTTAGGTTTTATTAACTTGTTTTTAGGTTTAATTAGATTTTATTATCATTTATTAGGGTTTATTAGGTATTTTGGGGTTTTATTAGGGTTGAGTTGATTTTCTTAGGATTTTAGGGGTTATAAGGTGTTTTTAGGGATTATTAGAGTTTATTAGGGGTTTATTAGGGTTTAATGTTTTATATTATGGCAGATTAGGGTTTAATATTTTAGAGGGTATTAAAGCTTCTTTAGGATTTTTGTAGTATTTTTTAGGTTTTTTCTAGTGTTGATAGAGTTTATGTAGCATTTTTAGTGTTTATGTAGTGTTTTTAGGGTTTAGTTAGCAGTTTTAGATTTTATGTATCATTTTTAGGGTTTATGTAACGTTTTTAGTGTTTATGTAGAGTGTTTTGGGTTTAGGTTTTATGTTGCATTTTTTAGGGTTTATGTTGCTTTTTCTGAGTTTATGTAGTGTTTTTAGGGGTGATGTAGAGTTTATGTTTCCTTTCTTAGGGTTTATGTAATGTTTTTAGGGTTCATGGAGTGTTTTTAGGGTTTATATTGTATTTTTAGGTATTATGTAGCATTTTTTAATGGTTATGTTGCATTTTTATGGTTTATGTTTTGTTTTTAGGGTTTATATTACAGTTATAGGGTTTATGTTGTGATTTTAGGGTTTATGTAGCATTTTTTGGGTCCATGTTGCATTTTTTGGTTTATATTGCGATTTTTACGGTTTTTTGTTGCATTTTTTAGGGGTTTTGAAATGTTTTTGTGATTTATGTATCTATTTGAAGAATTTTTAGGGTTTTAATGGTTGTTTATGTTTTGTAGTGTTTTTGGGTTTTTAAGGGTTGTTAACGGGTGTTTATGGTTTTTTATGATATCTGATGGAATTTTAATGGTTTTTGGGCGGTTTTTATGGTTTTATTTGGTTTTTGGGATTGATAGGGGTTATTAGGGTTTTTGGCGTGTTTTAGGATTTTTTGGGTATTGTAGCGGTTTTAGGGTTTATATAATGTGTTTTAGCATTTATTTGGGTTCTTTAGGGTTTTTTAGTGTTATTTAGAGTTTAATATGGTTCTTTAGGGTTTATTAGGGGTTTTAAGGGTTTATTTGTGTTTTTTAGGAATTGTTACAGTTTATTAGCATTTTTTATTGTATATTTGGGTTTTATTGGGCTTTTGTAAGCATTAATAGGTATTTCTACGGTTTATCAACCTTTTTTAGAGTTATTTAGGATTCATTAGGATTTATTAAGGATTATTTTATTTATTAGGGTTTAGTAACATATATTTGGGTTTATTACGATTTGTTAGGGTTTATTATGCTTTGTTAGGGTTTATTGTGGTTTTTTAGGGGTTTGTTATGGTTTGTTTTAGTTTGTCACGATTTATTCGGCATTTTTTGGATTTGTTACGATTTATTTAGGGTTTTTAGTGTTTGTTACCATTTATTTTTGGGTAATTAGGGTTTTTTAGGGTTTATTATTTGGTTTTAGGGTTTTGTAGGATATTATTTGGCGGTTTTTGTAGTGTTTTGTCGGGTTTGTTAGGGCTTTTAGTGATTATTAGGGTTTCTTATGGTTTAATAGTGTTTTTATTGTATATTATGGGTTTTAGGGATTTTGTAGTGTTTATTAGGGTATAATAGAGCTTGTTAGAGTTTATTACAGGTTATAACGATTTATTAGTGTTTATTGGGGTTTTTAGGGTTTAATAGTGGGTTTTAGGGGTTATTAGGGTTTATTATTGGTTCTTAGGGGTATTTATTGGTTGATAGGGTTTGTTAGGTTTTGTTAGGGTTTTTTGGGTTTGTTACGGTTTGTTTGAGTTGTTTGGGGTTTTTTGGGTTTTTTTGTTTTATGGGTGTGTTTTGATTTTTTATGCTTTCTTAGGGTTATTTTATCATTTTTGGGGTTTTGTTGCATTTTGTGGGTTTTGAAGCATTTTTTGGTTTTTTGTAGCAATTGTTAGGGTTTATGTAGTGTTTTTAGTGGCTTTAGTGGTTCTTTAGGGGTTTATAAGGGTTTAACTTTTTATATTATGGTATATTTGGGTTTAATATTTTTGAGGGGTTTGAAGCGTCTTTAGGGTTTTTGTAGCATTGTTTAGGGTTTGTGTAGCTTTGTTAGAGTTTTTGTAGCAATTTTAGTGTTTGTGTAACATATTTAGGGTTTAGTTAGCGGTTTTAGGTTTTATGTATCATTCTTAGGGTTTATGTAACGTTTTAAGGGTTTATGTAACGTGTTTTGGGTTTAGTTTTTATATAGCATTTTTAGGGTTTATTTTGCGTTTTCTGGGTTTATGCAGCGTTTTTAGGGGTGATGTATCATTTTTGTTGCCTTTTTTAGGGTTTATGTAAATTTTTTAGGGCTCATGTACTGTTTTAGAGTTTATATTGTGTTTTTAGGGTTTATGTAGCATTTTTTAATGTTTATGTTGTGTTTTTTAGGGTTTATGTTGTGTTTTTTAGGGTTTGTGTTACAGTTCTAGGGTTTATGTAGTGCATTTAGGGTTCATGTTGTGTTTTTTGGGTTTATGTTGTGTTTTTTAGTTTATGTTGCATTTTGAGGGTTTTTGTTGCAATTTTAGGGTTTATTTAACGTTTTTAGGGTTTATGTATCTATTTGATGCCTTTTTTAGGGTTTTAAGGGTTGTTTATGGTTTGTTGCGTTTTTTAGAGTTTTTAAGGGTTTTTAACTTGTGGTTATGGGTTTTTATGGTATCTGATGGCCTTTTAATGGTTTTTGGGGGGGTTTTTTGGTTTATTTGTTTTTTTGGGATTGATAGGGGTTGTTAGGGGTTTTTAGTGTGTTTTAGGGGTTTTTTTTGGGAATTGTAGCAGTTTTTAAGGATTATATACAGTTTTTTAGTGTTCATTGGGTTCTTTAGGAGTTTTTAGTCTTCTTTAGAGTTTTAATATGGTTCTTTAGGGTTTTTAGGGTTTATTAGTGTTGTTTAGGATTTGTAACTGTTTATTAGTGTTTTTATTGTATATTAGGGTTTTATTGGGCTTCTTATTCATTAATAGCTTTTTATAGGGTTTATCAACTTTTTTAGGGGTATTTAGGATTTATTAGGGTTTATTAGGTTTTATTTAATTTATTAGGGTTTAGTAACGTGTATTAAGGTTTATTATGATTTATTAGAATTTATTATGATTTGTTAGGGTTTATTGGGGTTTATTGGGGTTTATTAGGGGTTTGTCATGGTTTGTTTCAGTTTGTTAAGATTTATTTGGCACTGTTAGGATTTGTTATGATTTATTTGGGGTTGTTAGGGTTTTTTACGATTTATTTTGGTTTTATTAGCATTTTCTAGGGTTTATTAGTGGGTTGTAGGGTTTTGTAGGCTATTATTGGGAGATTGTTTTAGCGTTTGGTCGGGTTTGTTAGGGTTTTTAGTGATTATTAGGGTTTATTATGGTTTAACAATGTTTTTTATTGTATATTAGAGGATTTAGGGCTTTTGTAGCATTTATTAGTGTCTAATATAGTTTTTTAGGGTTTATTACAGGTTATTACGATTTATTAGTGTTTATAAGGGTTTTTAGGGTTTAATAGTGGGTTTTAGGGGTTATTACGGTTTATTAGTGGTTCTGAGGGGTTATTAGTGTTTATTAGGGTTTGTCAGGTTTTGTTAGGGTTTTTAGGGTTTGTTATGGTTTGTTTGAGTTGTTTTGTGGTTTTATGCATTTTTTGGGTTTTATGGGTGTGTTTGGATTTTTTTTTGCTTTGTTTGGGTTCTTTTAGTGGTTTTTGGGATTTTGTTGCATTTTTTGGGAGTTGAATCATTTTTTGAGTTTTGTAGCAATTGTATCGTTTATGTAGCGTTGTTAGTGGCTTCAGTGGTTCTTTAGGGTTCATTAGGGTTTTTTGGGTTTTTTGGGTTCTTTAGGGTGTATTAGGGTTTCTTTTGAGGTTTTTAGGGTTTTCTAGGGTGTTTTAGGGTTTTTAAGGGTTTCATAGGGTGGCTAGGGTTTTTTTAGGAAATTTTAGGATTTTTAGGTTTTTTTTGCATTTTTGGTGGTTTTAGGTTTTTTAGGGTTTTTTGAGGTTTTTTGAGGTTTTTTTGGGTTTTTTAGGTTATTTTTCTGGTTTTTCAGTTTTTAGGGGTTTTCGGGTATTTTAGGTTTTTTGAGGGGTTTTCAGGACTTTTTAGGGTTTTTAGGGTTTTTAGGGTTTTAGGGCAAGGAAGATGCGAGGGTCGGGCTATTCCCGGCTCCTCCAAATTTATTAGAAAGAAAAAGAGACACCGCAGACAAGGGAGGGGAGGGGTCGAACGAACCACACCCAAAAACCCCTTACAACCCACGCCAAAAAAGAAAAATCAAAGAAGAAAAGAAGCAAAACAAACCCAAACAAAAAACAAAGCACCAAGCAGCAACCAACATCATCCGCAGCATCAACCAGCATCCAGCAGCTCACCACCAAGCAGCAACCAGCCTCCAAACTTACCAGCTCCAACATCCAGCAAATTCCAGCCATCACCGCCACAACATCGCTTAGCAGCATCTCCAATATCGTCACCCGTCCAACCAGAACAAGCATCTCACAACACCAACAAGCCTCCAGACCTCAGTAACTATTCTTCCCTAACAACCACAAGCACAAGAGGATGCCCACTACCAAGCACACCGCAACAAGCTAACCCTGTCAGAAAACTTCCAGCCACATCCAACATCACAGCCAAGCCAACCAACAACATTCCATTATGCAAGTCAAAAGCACCCATCCATTCCACTTTCATCGAACACCAAATAACACCACCATACCAAAATTCCAGCACCCACCACCTTCACTCAAAGGAAGTGGTGGACAAAGTCCAAAAACTCATCATCCAGCAACTCAGTAACCAACCAGAAATCAGCAGCACGTTATGATGGGAACAAAAACCAGCAGCAAACATCATATAGCAACTCAGAACCCAGCGAACAGCATTAACCAACCAGACCAAATCCAGAATCCCACCAAAAACAGGAAAAAATACCCACCAGCACCCACGCCTGACCACAGTCTGCAGCATCCTCAACACCATAAACACATCAAACAGTAGAAACCACAGCACAGAACCAAACCAGCCTCATTTCAAGAACACACAAACCAGCAACTCAAAATGAACAGAACACAACATGTTCGAACCTTCATCAGCAGAAATCGCCAAGGACAAGATATCAGAACCAGAAATGCAAACCTGTATCTTTTCCTTAGACAGCCACCAATCCGTAGTAGCAGCGAGCATCAAATTCCAAGATTTGACACATAAACAAGTACACCATTGAAGAGCATCCAGCCCCAGTTCAATGACGCCGAGACCCGCCGCATCATGGCTCCTCGAGAATCTGGGACCGAAAAGAATAGATGAGTAGCGAGGCCTCGCCTTAGGAGGAGCATATACCAGATCCGTTGAAACCAAAGCAAGTCGTTGCCGAGTCAAGTCAATGTCGCCCTTTCCAGATCCTCCCAGCGTAAATCTGATAAGTGGAAGCCCAAAGTTGACTGCAACGGCAAGATCCGTTGTCCACACATCCAGATCCACCAAGCTTGAAGTCGAAGCAGAACAGCTGATGCCATGGGAAGAAACATCGCCAAAGACCGACGCCGCTGAGGGCTTCCAAGAACCTCTGCCGTCGAGGAACAACACCGCACCCCAATGCGAGCCTCAATTGACCAGCCAATCCGCATCACGAACAGCCTGGTTGACGGATCCTCCATGAAGAGATGGAGAAAATCGCGAAGTCGGGAGAAACCCAGGCGAGAGCGGCGCCATCTTCCTTAGGGGTTTTTTTCCTCTTAGGGTTTTAGGGGTTTTTAGGGTTTTTTAGGGTTTTTAGGGGTTTTTTGGGTTTTTATGGGTTTTTAGGGTTTTGTCAGGTTTTTCCGGGTTTGTTAGGGTTTTTTTGGGAATATCATCATTTTGTATGGTTTAAAATAATTTTTTTATATATTTGGTTTTTAGGTATTTTGTGGCTTTTATTGGGGATAATAGGGTTTTTAGGGATTATTACGATTTATTAGTGTTTATTAGGCTTTAGTAGTGGGATTTAGGGTTTATTAGGGTTTATTATGGTTTATTATTTGTTGGTAGGGTTTTTTAGGATTTATTAGTTCTTATTAGATTTATTTAGGGTGTCTAAGGGTTTGTTAGGGTTTCTAACGGTGTGTTATGGTTTCTAAGGGTGGGTTAAGGTTTTTATGGGAGGGTTAGGGTTTATAAGGGTGTGTTATGGTTTCTAAGGTTTTCTAAGGTTGTGTTAGGGTTTAAATGGGTGTGTTAGGGTTTCTAAGGGCGTGCTTGGGTTTTCAAGGGTATGCTAGGGTTTCTAAGGGCGTGTTTGGGTTTATAAGCGTATGTTAGTGTATCTTAGGTTTTCTTAGGGTTTTGTTAGGGTTTTTAGGATTTTTAGGGTTATGTAAGGGTTTCTTATGGTTTCATAGGGGTTTTTAGGGTTTCTTTGGGTTTATTGGGGTTTCTTAGTTTTTCTTGGGGTTTGTTAGGGCTTCTTAGGGTTGGTTAGGGTTTGTTATGTTTTTAGGTTCTTTTGGGGTTTGTTAGGGTTTGTTAGGGTTTGTTAGTGTTTGTTAGGGTTTGTTAGAGTTTTTTAGGGTTTTGCATAATTTTTAATGATTTTTAGTGCTTACGGGGTTATTCATGGTTTGTTAGGGTTATTTAGTTGTTCATGGTTGTCACAGATGTGTAGAGCTAGTCACATGCTTCAATTTGATATGTGGTAGAGGTTAAACGGACACCCAGAGCAAAAGTTATGGTCATTTAGAGGACTTAAGTACCTTTTTGGATCATATGAATGTGATAAGGTGTTCCTATTGGTCACAGATGTGTAGATCTAGTCGAAAGATTTGATTTGATATATGGTAGAGGCCTAACAGACTCCCGGAGTATAACTTATGGTCTTTTGGAAGGTTTAAGTACCTTTTGGGCCTTCAAGGATGTGAGAAGGTGCTTCAATGGTTATAAGAGTGTAGGTATGGTCCCAAGACTTGCGTTGATATGTGGTAGAGTCAAAATGGACACCCATTGAAGAAGTTATAGAAAAACGAACATCAGAAGCCAATCTTTTGACAATCCAAAGGGATTTTGGGAGTTTTTGGGTGTTGAAGAATGTCAGAAAGGATTCCAGTGGTTACCAGAGTGTGTATCATTTAACAATCTTTAATTTGATATGTGGTAGAGCCAAAATGAACACACGTAGCAGATGTTATTGTCATTTTAAATTGAGCAACTCTCCTAGCGCCTAAAAACCTAAGAAACCCGCAACTCACTAAAATAGGCATAACCTCTCATTTGGGTGTCCGTTTGAGCGCTGTGACCAATCAAATCGAAGCCCGTGAGATGATTGAGGACCAAGTTTAGTAGAAACTATGAGAAGATGAAAAAAAAGGTATATTAGTTCCACCACTCCAAAAAAAGGCCATCTTCAAATGGCTATAACATTCACTCCAGTTGTCATTTTGAGCTCTACCACATATCAAATCAAAAGTAGCAAAGATATCTATGCATAAGGATGACATAAACATAGTTAAAATAATGTTTGAGACCCTAAAATCCTAGAATCCCATCATAAGGCCTCCAAAACACCATTTCCGTGTATGGATCTCTGTCAAATTTCACTTAAAATGGTCATAACTTCTGATTTGTGTGTCTGTTTGGCCTTTGACACTTGTTTTTATCGTAGTTCGTTCAATGAGATTCAGTTTGACTCTTCATGGAGAAGAAATGGACACCTGAAGAAGAAGTTATGCCTTTATCAATGACTCTATGATTTGTTAGGTTTTTTGAGACCCCGTTGCTAGAATTTTTGTCCTATCTACTGTTCTTTCAAACAACTATAACTTATTATTACTAATATTATTATTATTATCATCATCATATCATCCACAGGCACATGCACATGCACATGTGTTATTGTTAGGTTTTTATTACCATGCACGTGCACGTGCAATTCACATTCGTTATTTTAATATCACATGCATTGTTATAATTTTGTTATTATTATTATTGTGGTTGTGATTGTTGTTGTTGTTGTTGTTGTTCTCATCACAAGGAAATGCTCATGCGAATTCACATACACGCACATTCAATACACATGCATTATTATATTATGACATGCATTGTTATTAGTATTATTATTATCATCATCACATGAAAAATGCAATGCCCGAGCATTATTATTTATTACCATGGACGTGCACACGTAATGCACTTGCAATATTCTATTATCACATGCATTGGTACTACTACTATTACCACCACCACTACTACTATTATTACTACTGCTGTTATTATTACTATCAACACATGAAAATGTAGATGCACATGCGTTATTATTTATTATTTATTACCATGCACGTGCATATGCAATGCACTTGTATTATAATTTTATTATTATTATTATTATCACAATTATTATTATTGTTATTATTGTTATAATTATTATTATCATTATCACATGCAAATGCACATTCATGTGCGTTGTTATTTATTATTTATTACCATGCACATGCATGCGTTATTGTTATTATCATTACATGTAAATGAAAATGCACATGCATTATTATATATTATTTATTATCATGCACATGAAAATTCAATGCATGTGCATTATTCTATTATCACGTGTGTTATTATTATTTATTCTCATGCACGTGCACACGCAATGCACCTACATTATTCTATTATCATATGTGTTATTATTTATTATTTATTATTATTCACATACAAATGCACATTCATGTGAACTTGGTTATTATTTATTGTTTATTACCATACACATGCACATGCACATGCACTTGGATGTGCGTTATTATTTATTATTTATTATTTATTATCATTCACTTACACAAGCACACACACATGTTATTCACATGCGTTATTATTTATAATTTATTATATATTATGACTCACATGGAAATGCATGGGCATATGAACATGCACGTGCATTATTAATATTATTATTATTAGAGGTATTTTTATGGTTTACTAGTATTTTTTAGAATTTTTAGGTGTTATTAACATTTATTGTGGTTTGTTAGTGTTTTAGGGTATTTTAAGGGTATATTAGCATTTTTTAGGGTTTGGTGGGGGTTATTAAGATTTTATTAGGGTTTATTATGGTGTGGTAATGTTTAATAGGGTTTATTAGGTATTTTTAGGGTTTTATTTGGATTGTGTTGGGTTTATTAGGGTATAGTATGGTATATTATGGTATATTTGGGTCTGTTTATAATTTTTTATGGTTTATTATCGTTCATTATGGTTTCTTATTTTTTAAGAGGGTATATTAGGGTTTTTTAGGGTTTAGTAGTGTTTATTAGGGTTTATTAGTTCTTTTAAGCTTTGTTAGGTTTTATTAGTATTTATTAGGGGTTTTGGGGATTTTTAATGGTATATTTGCATTTTTAGGGTTTAGTGGGGTTTATTATGGTTTATCATAGTGTGTTATGTTTTATTACGGTTGAGTAGGTATTTTTAGGGTTTTATTATCGTTGAGTAGGTATCTTTAGAATTTTATTAGGGTTTATTAGGGTTGAATTGCGTTTATTAGGATTTTTAGGGATTTTCAGGGTTTACTAGGGTTTTTTATTGTTTTTATTAGGGTATATGGGTGTTTTTTAGTTTTTGTTAATATATATGAGGGGTTTTCAGGACTTGTTAGGTTTTATTAGCGTTTTTTTAGTGTTTGTTAGAATTTTTTATGGTTTATTAGGTTTTATTAGAATTTATTATGGTTTATTAGGGATTCTAGAACTTTTTAATGGTTTGTTTGCGTTTTTTTGTTTATTGGGGTTTAATTTGGTTTTACTATGGTTTGCCATGGTTTATTAGGGTTTAAAAGGTATTTTAGGGTTTTATTAGGGTTTATTAGTATTTATTAGGGTTTATTAAGGATTTTTAGGGATTTTTAGGGTTTGTTAGGGTTTTTTTTTGTTTTTTTGTTTTCTTAGGTTATATTTGTGTTGGTTTAGTCTTTTTATATAATATACCATTTTTTATTGTTTATGAGCATTTCATTTTTGTTTGTGAGCGTTTTTAGGGTTTCTTAGGTTACATTAGAGTTTATTATGGTTTATTATGGTTTCTAGGGATGTTTAAGGTATATTAGTGTTTTTTTGTCTTTATAAGGTTATATTAGTTTTTTTTGGTCTTTTTAGGTAATATAGCATGTTTTTATTGTTTGTGATCATTTTTTATTGTTCTTGAGTTTTTTAGGGTTTGTTAGGTTATATTAGTATTTTTTAGGGTTTCTAGGGATTTTTTATGGTATACTAGCATTTGTTTTTGTTATTTGGGTTTTGTAGGGTTTTATTAGGGGTCATTATGGTGTGTTAAGGTTTGTTAGGGTTGAGTAGGGTTTATTTGGATTTTTTATGGTTTATTAGGGATTTTTAGGGTTTGTTTGGAGTTTATTGTGGTTTATTAGTGTTTATTAGTGTCTATTAGGGTTGGTTCTAGTTGTTTAGGTTTTCTTAACGTGTTTCTAGGGTTTATTAGGTTTTATTATCATTTATTAGGATTTATTAGGTATTTTTGGGGTTTTATTAGGGTTGAGTAGAGACTCCTAGGGTTTTTTGGGATTATAAGGCGTTTTTCTGGATTATTATAGTTTATTAGCGGTTTATTAGTGTTTAATATTTTATATTATGGTATATAATGGTTTAATAGTTTTGAGGGTTTGAAGCATCTTTAGGGTTTTTGTAGCATTTTTTAGTGTTTGTGTAGCGTTGTTTGAGTTTATGTAGCATTTTTAGTGTTTATATAGTGCTTTTAGGGTTTAGTTAGCAGTTTTAGGTATTATGTATCATTTTTTAGGGTTTTTGTAACTTTTTTAGTTTTTATGTAGTGTAATTACGGTTTAGGTTTTATGAATAATCTTTAGGGTTTATGTTGCGTTTTCTGGGTTTACGTAGCATTTTTAGGGATGATGTAGAATTTATGTTGCATTTTTTAGGGTTTATGTAATATTTTTAAGGTTCATGTAGTGGTTTTAGGGTTTATGTTGTGTTTTTAGGTTTTATGTAGCATTTTTTTTAATGTTTATGTTTCGTTGTTTAGGGTTTATGTTACGGTTCTATGGTTTATGTAGTGCTTTTTTGTGTTTATATAGCATTTTTTGGGTTTATGTTGCATTTTTTGGGTTTATGTTGCGTTTTTAGGGTTTATGTTGCATTTTTATGGTTTATGTAATGTTTTTTGGGTTTATGTATCTATTTGTTGCCTTTTTTAGGGGTTTAATGGTTGTTTATGGTTTGTAGTGGTTTTTAGGGTTTTAAGGGTTGTTAACGGGTTATTATGGTTTTTATGCTATTTGATAGGTTTTCAATGGTTTTTTGTGGGCTTCTAAGGGTTTATTTGTTTTTTCGGGATTGATAGGAGATGTTAGGGTTTTTAGTGTGTTTTATGGTTTGTTTGGGTATTGTGGATGTTTTTAGGGTTTATGTAATGTGTTTTAGCATTTTTTTGGGTTCTTTAGGGTTTTTTAGTGTTCATTAGAGTATATTAAGGTTTTTTGGGGTTTATTACGGTTCTTTAGGGTTTATTAGTGTTGTTTAGGATTTGATACAGTTTATTAGTGTTTTTTATTGTATAAGAGGGTTTTATTGGGCTTTTGTAGGCATTAATATCTTTTTGTAGGGTTTATCAACTTTTTTTAGAGTTATTTTGGATTTATTAGGGTTACTTATTGTTTATTTTATTTGCTCAGCTTTATTAAAGTGTATTTGGGTTTATTACGATTTATTAGGGTTTATTATGATTTATTGGGGTTTATTGCTGTTTATTAGGGTTTTTATGGTTTATTTCAGTTAGTTTCGATTTATTTGGGGTCGTTAGGACTTGTTATGATTTATTTGGGGTTGTTAGGGTTTGTTACAATTTATTATGGGGTTATTAGGGTTTTTTATGGTTTATTAGACGGTTTTAGGGTTTTGTAGGCTATTATTTGGCGGTTTTTATAGTGTTTTGTCGGGTTTGTTGGGGTTTTTAGTGATTATTTTGATTTACAATGGTTCAATAGTGTTTTTTATTATAAATTATGGGTTTAGGGATTTCGTACCATTTATTAGAGTCTAATAGGGTTTATTAGGGTTTATTATAGTCTATTATGATTTATTAGTGTTTATTAGGTTTTTAGTGTTTAATAGTGGGTTTTAGGTATTATTTGGGTTTATTAGTGGTTCTTATGGGTTCTTAGTGGTTGTTTGGGTTTGTTAGGTTTTGTTAGGGTTTTTTAGGATTTTTGTTATTCTATTATCACAAACGTTATTATTGTCATTATTATCAATATCATTATTATAATTATCATTATTACAATTATCATTATTGTTATTACTATTACTATTATTATTATTATCATCACATGCAAATGCAGATGCACATGAGTTGTTATTTATTATTTATTATATATTATTTATTTCCATGCACATGCATATGATGTGGCCGTTGTTGTTGTTATTATTATTATTACTATTATTCTTATTATTATCATCATCAGATGCAAATGCACATGGATGTCCGTTATTATTTATTACCATGCACACGCACGCGCAACGCAAATACAATATTCAATTATCACATGCATATTTATTGTTATTGATATTATTACTATTGTTGTTATTACTGTTATTATCATAAAAGGAAAATTCAAATGAACATGCGTTATTATTTATTAACATACACACGCACATTCAATACATGTATGTTTTTTTTTATTAATAATATTACAATTATTGTTATTATTATCATCACGTGCACTATGAGTTATTATTTATTATCATGCACTGCACATGCAATGCACATGTGTTATTCTATTATCACATGCATTGATGTTATTATTATTATTGTTATTATTATTACTATTATTATTATTATTATTATCATCATCTCATGCACATGAACATGCACATGCATGTGCATTATTATTTATTTTTTATTACCATGCGCGTGTACATGCAATGCACCCATGTTATTTTCTTATCAAATATGTTTTTATTCTTATTGTTATTATTATTATTTTGGTTGTTGTTTTTGTTGTTATTGTTATTATAATCACATGAAAATTCACTTGAAAATGCACATTCAAATACATAAACACGCACCTTCAATGCACGTGCGTTATTCTATTATCACATGCGTTGTTATTATTAATAATAATAATATTATTATTATTATCATCGCCATCATCATCACATGCAAATGCAATTCACGCACGTTATTATTTATTACCATGCACGTGCACACTTAATGAACTTGCAATATTATATTATCACATGCATTCGTACTGCTACTATAATCACTATTATTACTGCTGTTGTTATTATTATTATCATTACTTGAAAATGCAGATGCACGTGCGTTATTATTTATTATTTATTACCAAGCACGTGCATATGCAATGCACTTGTATTATTATTTTATTATTATTATGATTATTATTATCACAATTTTTATTATTATTATAATTATTATTATTATCATTATCATTATTATTGTCATTGTCCCATACAAATCCACATGCTTGTGCGTTGTTATTTATTATTTATTACCATGAATGTGCATGCATTATTATTATTATTATTATTAGTTTTAGTATTATTAATATTATTATCAAATTCAAAGAACATGCACATGTATGTGCGTTCTTATTTACTACTATTTATTTATTATTTACTACTATGCACGTGCACGTGCAATGCACTTGAGATATTATTTAATATTAATTATTTAATTATTAGTTGGGGTTTGTCTTAGTGGTATGCACCCCATAATCCTACATGAAAAATGGGGGTTCAAAACCCATTGGGTGAAAGTACTGTAGCATTACTGTAGCGGTATTGTAGCAACGGCGGTACTGTAGATCCACAGGTACTGTAGGGATGGTACTGTGCGGGTACTGTAGCACGCTGGTTACCATTCACAGAATGGTTATTGGGCCAAAAATTTGGGCCTACGGGCTATGTAATGGGATACAAGTCCATTGGGCCTTCGGGCTATGTAATGGTTCCCCCTCTACCACGTTAAATGAAGTCTTTGATTTGATTTCATAATAAAATGAGGCTTCGACCACAACCTTTTAAAAAAAATATTATTATTATTATTGTTGTTTGTATCATCAAATACAATTGCACATGCATGTGCATTGTTATTTATTATTTATTACCATGCACGTGCATGCATAATTATCATTATCATTACATGTAAATGCACATACACATGTGTTATTATATATTATTTATTACCATGCACATGAAAATGCAATGCACTTGCATTATTCTATTATCACATGTGTTATTATTATTTATTCTCATGCACGTGCACACGCAATGCACTTGCATTATTCTATTATCACATGTGTTATTATTTATTATTTATTATCATTCACATGAAAATGAACATTCATGTGGGATTTGTTATTATTTATTGTTTATTACCATTCACATGAAAATGCACATGCACTTGGATGTGCATTATTGTTTATTATTTATTATCATTCACATGCACATGCACATACACATGCAATTCACATGCGTTATTGTTTATAATTTATTATTTATTAACATTCACATGCTAATGCACATGCATATGAAAATGCACGTGCGTTATAATTTATTATTTAAACCATGCACATGTATGTGCACATGCACGTGCATTATTACTATTATTATTAGTAGAGGTATTTTTATGATTACTATCATTTTTTACGATTTTTAGGTGTTATTAACATTAATTATGGTTTGTTAGGGTTGCAGGGTTTTTAATGGTATATTAGCATTTTTTAGGGTTTGGTGGGGGTTATTAGGATTTTATTAGGGTTTATTATGGTGTGTCAAGGTTTATTAGGGTTTATTAGGTATTTTTAGGTATTTTTAGGATTGAGTTGGGTTTATTAGGGTATATTATGGCATATTGTGGTATATTTGGGTATGTTTAGGATTTATTAGGGTTTATTATGGTTCATTATGGTTTATTAATTTTTAAGAGGGTTTATTTGGGTTTTTTAGTGTTTAGTAGTGTTTAATCGGATTTATTAGTGCTTTTAAGCTTTGTTAGGTTTTATTAGCATTTATTAGGGGTTTAGGTATTTTTAATAGTATATTTTCATTTTTTAGGGTTTAGTGGGGTTTATTATGGTGTGTTAAGGTTTATTAAGGTTGAGTAGGTATTTTTAGGGTTTTATTTGGTTTGAGTTGGTATCTTTAAGGGTTTATTAGGGTTTATTAGGGTTTATTAAGGATTTTTAGGTTTTACTGGGGTTTGTTGGTGTTTTTATGAGGGTATATGAGTGTTTTTTAGTTTTTGATAATATATATGAGGGGTTGTTATGACTTTTTAGGTTTTGTTATGGTGTGTCAAGGATTATTAGGGATGAGAAGGTATTTTTAGGGTTTTATTTGGGTTTATTCATTTTTATTAGGGTTTATTATGGATTTTTAGGGTTTATTAGGGTTTGTTAGGGGTTTATTAGTTTTTTGTTTAATTAGGTTATATTATTGTTGGTTAGGTCTTTTTAGATAATATAGCCTATTTTTATTATTTGTGAGCATTTTGTTTTTGTTTGTGAGTGTCTTAGGGTTTCAATGCTTATATTAGAGTTTGTTATTGTTTATTAGGGTTTCTAGGGATTTTTAAGGTATATTAGCATTTTTTTGTCTTTATTAGGTTATATTAGTGCTTCTAGGTCTTTTTAGGTAATATAACACGTTTTTATTGTTTGTGATCGTTTTGTAATTGTTTGTGAGCATTTTTAGGGTTTATTCAGTTATATTAGGGTTCAATATTTTTGAGGGTTTTAAAGCGTCTTTAGGGTTTTTGTAGCATTTTTTAGGGTTTGGGTAGTGTTGTTAGAGTTTATATAGAATTTTTAGTGTTTATGTAGTGTTTTTAGGGTTTAGTCACCAGTTTTAGATTTTAGGTACCATTTTTATGGTTTATGTAACATTTTTATGGTTTATGTAGCGTGTTTAGTGTTTAGGTTTTATGTAGCATTTTTTTGTGATTATGTTGCGTTTTCTGGGTTTATGTTGAATTTTTAGGGGTGATGTAGTGTTTATGTTTCATTTTTTAGGGTTTATGTAACGTTTTTAGGGTTCATGTAGTGTTTTTAGGGTTTATATTGTGTTATTAGCATTTATGAAGCGTTTTTTTAATGTTTATGTTTCATTTTTAGGGTTTATGTTTTGTTTTTTAGGGTTTACAATTCAAGGGTTTATATTGTGCTTTTAGGGTTTATGTAGCGTTTTTTAGTTTTATGTTGCGTTTTTTGGTTTATGTTGCATTTTTAGGGTTTTTGTTGCCTTTTTAAGGGTTTAGGTAACGTTTTTAGGGTTTATGTATCTATTTATAGACCTTTTAGGGTTTTAATGGTTGTTTATGGTTTGTAGTTTTTTTAGGGTTTTAAAGGGATGTTAAGGGGTGTTTATAGTTTTTATAATATCTGATGGCTTTTTAAAAGTTTTTTGGGGGGGTGTATGGGTTTTTTTGTTTTTCTGGGATTGGGAGGGGTTGTTAGGGATTTTTAGTATCTTTTAGGGTTTTTTGGGTATTGTATGGGTTTTTAGGGTTTATATAATCTATTTTAGAATTTTTTGGGTTCTTTAGGGTTTTTTAGTGTTCTTTAGAGTTTAATATGGTTTTTAGGGTTTATTAGGGTTCTTTAGGTTTTATTAGTGTTCTTTATGATTTTTTACAGTTTATTAGCATTTTTATTACCTATTAGGGTTTTATTGGGATTTTGTAGGCATTAATAGCTTTTTCTAGGGTTTATCAACATTTTTTAGGTTTATTTAGGATTTATTAGGGTTTATTATTGATTAGTAACATTTATTTGGGTTTACTACAATTTATTAGGGTTTATTATGATTTGTTAGGGTTTATTGTGGTTTATTAGGGGTTTGTTATGGTTTGTTTCAGTTTGTTACGATTAATTTGGCATTGTTTGGATTTGTTACAATTTAGTTGGGGTTGTTAGGGTTTGTTACGATTTCTTTTGGGGTTATTAGGGTTTTTAGGGTTTATTAGTAGGTTTTAGGGTTTTGTAGGCTATTATTTGGCAGTTTTTGTAGCGTTTTTTCGGGTTTGTTATGGTTTTAGTGATTATTAGGGTTTATTATGGCTTAATAGTGTTTTTTATTTTATATTAAGTGTTTTAGGAATTTTGTAGCGTTTATTAGGGTCTAATAGTGTTTATTAGGGTTTATTACATGTTATTACGATTTATTACTGTTTATAAGGGTTTTTTGGGTTTAATTTTGGGTTTTAGGGGTTATTAAGGTTTATTAGTGGTTCCTAAGGGTTATTAGTGGTTGTTAGGGTTTGCTAGATTTTTTTTGCATTTTTTTGGGTTTGTTATGGTTTGTTTGAGTTGTTTGGGGGTTTATGCGTTTTTTTTTGGGTTTTATGGGTGTGTTCAGATTTTTTATGCTTTATTAGGGTTATTTTAGCATTTTTTGGGGTTTTGTTGCGTATTGTGGTTTTGAATCATTTTTCGGTTATTTATAGAAATTGTTAGGGTTTATGTAGCATTGTTAGTGGCTTCAGTAGGTTTTTAGGGTTTTTTAGGGTTATTAGGGTTCTTTATGTTGTATTTGGGTTTTTTGAGGTTTTTAGGGTTTTCTTTGGGGTTTTTAGTGTTTTTAAGGGTTTTATATGGTTGGTTAGGGTTTTGATAGGCATTTTTATGCTTTTTGGGGTTTTTTAGTGTTTTTAGCGTTTCCTGATGTTTTCTTAGGTTTTTCGAGGTTTTTATGTTTTTTAGGTTTGTTTTCGTGTTTTTTCAGTTTTTTTTGTGTTTTTAGGGGTTTTAGGATTTTTTAAGGTTTTTAGGGTTTTTAGGAGTTTTTTGGGTTTTTTTTGGGTTTTTTTGGGTTTTTTGGGTTTTTTGGGTTTTTTGGGTTTTTTAGGGTTTTGTCAGGTTTTGCTGGGTTTGATAGGGTTTTTTTGTGAATATTAGCATTTTTAATGGTTTAATATCATTTTTGTTTTATATTTGGATTTTTAGGTATTTTGTAGCTTTTATTTGGGTCTAATAGGGTTTTTAGGGGTTATTACGATTTATTTGTGTTTATTAGAGTTTAGTAGTGGGCTTTAGGGTCTATTAGGTTTTATTATGGTTTATTATTGGTTGGTAGGGTTTGTTAGGATTTATTACTGATTATTAGAGTGATTTAAGGTGTCTAAGGGTTTGTTAGGGTTTCTAAGGGTGTGTTAAGGTTTCTAAGGGTGGGTTAGGGTTTTTATGCGTGGGTTAGGGTTTCTATGGGTGTGTTATGGCCTCTAAGGGTTTCTAAGGTTGTGTTAGGGTTTTTTATGGGTGTGTTGGGGTTTCTAAGGGTGTGCTAGGTTTTATAAGGGTGTGTTAGGGTTTATAAGGGTGTGTTAGGGTTGCTAAGGGTTTTTTAGTGTTTCTTAGGTTTCCTTAGGGGTTTGTTAGGGTTTTAGGGGTTTTTAGGGTTTCATGTGGTTTCTTGGTGGGTTTTTAGGGTTTTTAGGGGTTTTTAGGGTTTATTGTGGATTCTTAGTGCTTCTTGGGGTTTGTTAGGGTTTGTTAGGGTTGTTTAGGGTTTGTAAGGGTTTGTTAGGTTTTTAGGATTTTTTGGGGTTTGTTAGGGTTTGTTAGGGTTAATTAGGGTTTGTTAGGGTTTGTTAGGGTTTTTTAGGGGTTTGAATGGTTTTTAATGGTTTTTAGTGTTTATGGGGTTATTCATGGTTTGTTAGGGTTATTTAGTTGTTCATGGTTGTCACAGATGTGTAGAGCTAGTCGCATGCTTCAATTTGATATGTGGTAGAGGTGAAACGGACACCCAGAGACAATGTTATGGTCATTTAGAGGACTTAAGGACCTTTTGAGACTTTAAGAATGTGATAATGTGTTCCGATTGGTCACGGATGTGTAGATATAGTCGAAAACTTTGATTTGATATATGGTAGAGGCAAAAGGGACTCCCGGAGTAGAAGTAATGGTCTTTTGGAGCTTTCAAGTACCTTTGGGGCTTTTGAGGATGTGAGAAGGTGCTTCAGTGGCTGTAGGAGTGGTTTCATGCTTTGATTTGATATGTGTTAGAGGCAAAACAGACACCCATAGAAGAAGTTATTGCAAAACGGACATCAAAAGCCAATCTTTTGACCATCCAAAGGGATTTTGGGTGTTTTGGGGGGTTGAAGAATGTCAGAAAGGATTCCAGTGGTTACCAGAGTGTGTATCTTTTCAAAATCATTGATTTGATTGTGGTAGAGACAAAATGAACACACGTAGCAGAAGTTATTGTCATTTTAAAATGAGAAACTCTCCTAGAGCCTAAAAACCTATGAAACCCGCAACTCACTAAAATAGGCAAAACTTATCCTTCGGGTGTCCGTTTTAGCGTTGTGACCAATAAAATCAAAGGTCGTGAGATGAGTGAGGACCATGTTTAGTAGAAACTATGAGAAGATCAAATAAATATAATATATATTAGTTATACTACTCCAAAAAAATTCCAACTTCAAACAACCATAACTTTCACTCCAGTTGTCTGTTTGAGCTCTACCACATATCAAATCGAAAGCAGAGAAGAGATCTATGCTGAAGGATGACTTGAACATAGTTCAAGTCATGTTTGAGACCGTAAAATCCCAAAAACCCCATCAGAAGGCCTCTAAAACTCCATTTTTGTGTACGGATCCTTGTCAAATATTTCTTAAAATGGTCAGAACATTTGATCTGTGTGTATGTTTGGCCTCCGACAGTTGTTTTTATCATAGTTCATTCCATGAGATTCAGTTTGACAATTCATGGAGCAGAAATGGAAAATCGAAGAAGAAGTTCTGCCTTTTTCAATGACTCTGTGATTTTTTAGGTTTTTCAAGACCCTTTTTCTAGCATTTTTGTCATGTCTGCAGTTTATTCAAACAACTATAACTTATTATTACTACTACTACTATTATTATTATCATCATCTAATCCACATGCACATGCACTTGCACATGCATTATTATTATGTTTTTATTACCATGCACGTGAACTTGAAATGCACACTCGTTATTTTATTATCACATGCGTTGTTGTTATTGTTGTTATTATTATTATTGTGGTTGTTGTTGTTGTTGTTTTTGTTGTTATCATCACATGCAGATGCACATGCGAATTCACATACACGCACAATCAATACACGTGTGTTATTTAATTATCACATGCATTGTTATTATTATTAATATTATTATTATTTTTCTTATTATCATCATCATCACATGAAAATGCAATGCACGGGCGTTATTATTTATTACAATTCACGTACACACATAATGCACATGTAATATCGTATTTTCACATGCATTGGTACTACTACTATTATCACCACCACTACTACTATTATTACTACTGTTGTTATTATTACTATCGTCACATGCAAATGTAGATGCACGTGCGTTATTATTTATTATTTATTAACATGCACGTGAATATGCAATTCACTTAATTCTTTTATTATTATTATTATTATCACAATTATTATTATTATTATTATTATTATTATTATCATTATCATTATTATTATCATTATCACATGAAAATGCACAAGTATGTGCGTTGTTATTTATTATTTATTACCATGCACGTGCATGCGTTATTATTATTATCATTACATGTAAATGCACATGGACGTGCATTATTATATATTATTTATTATCATGCACATGAAAATGCAATGCACTTGCATTATTCTATTATCACATATGTTATTATTATTTATTCTCATCCACGTGCACATGCAATGAACGTGCATTATTCTATTATCACATGTGTTATTATTTATTATTTATTATCATTCACTTGCAAATTCACATTCATGTTGACTTGATTATTATTTACTGTTTATTAACATGTACATGCACATGCACATGCACTTGGATGTGCATTATTATTTATTTTTTATTTTTTATTTTCATTAACAAGCACATGCACATACACATGTAATTCACATGCGTTATTATTTATAATTTATTATTTATTATCACTCACATGAAAATGTAGATGCACATGCGTTATTATTTATTATTTATTACCATGCACGTGCATATGAATTGAACTTGTATTTTTTTTATTATTATCACAATTATTATTATTATTGTTATTATTATTGTTATCATTATCATTAATATTATCATTATCACACGCAAATGCACATGCATGTGCATTGTTATTTATTATTTATTACCATGCACGTGCATGCATTATTATTATTATTACAATTATTATTATTAATATTATCATCAAATGTAAAAGCACATGCATGTGTGTACTTATTTATTATTTACTACTATGCATGTGCACATGAAATGCACCTACGTTATTCTATTATTATTATTGTTGTTGTTGTTGTGGTTATTTTTTTATATCATCAAACACAAATACACATGCACGTACGCTGTTATATATTATTTATTACCATGCACGTGCATGCGTCATTATCATTATCATTACATGTAAATGCACATGCACGTGCGTTATTATATATTATTTATTATCATGCACATTCAAGTGCAATGCAATTGCGTTATTCTATTATCACATGTGTTGTTATTATTTATTCTCATGCACGTGCACACACAATGCACGTGCATTATTCTATTATCACATGTGTTATTATTTATTATTTATTATCATTCACATTCAAATGCACATTTATGTGGACTTGGTTATTATTTATTGTTTATTACCATGCACAAGCACATTCACATGCACATGCACTTGGATGTGCATTATTATTTATTATTTATTATCATTCACATGCACATGCACATGAACATACACTTGTAATTCACATGCATTATTATTTATAATTTATTATTTATTATAATTCACACGCAAATGCGTAGGCATATGCACATGCACGTACGTTATGATTTATAATTTAAACCATGCACATGCAGATGCACATGCACGTGCATTATTACTATTACTATTATTAGAGGTATTTTTAGGGTTTACTTGCATTTTTTAGAATTTTTAGGTGTTATTAACATTTATTAGGGTTTGTCAGGGTTTTAGGGGTTTTTAATGGTATATTAGCATTTTTTAGGGTTTGGTGGGGGTTATTAGGATTTTATTAGTGTTTATCATGGTGTGTTAACGTTTATTAGGGTTTATTAGGTATTTTTAGGGTCTTATTTGTATTGAGTTGGGTTAATTAGGGTATATTATGGTATATTATGGTATATTTGGGTATGTTTAGTATTTATTAGGGTTTATTATCATTCTTTATGGTTTATTAATTTTTAGAGGGTATATTAGGGTTTTTTATGGTTTAGTAGTGTTTATTAGGGTTTATTAGTGATTTTCAGCTTTGTTAGGTTTATTAGCATTTATTAGGGGTTTTAGGGCTTTTTAATGGTATACTTGCGTTTTTTGGGTTTAGTGGGGTTTATTATGGTTTAATATATTGTGTTAAGTTTTATTAGGGTTGAGTAGGTATTTTTAGGGTTTTATTAGGGTTGAGTAAGAATCTTTAGGGTTTTATTAGGGTTTATTAGGGTTGAGTAGTGTTTATTAGGGATTATTAGGGATTTTTAGGGTTTACTAGGGTTTTTTTCATGTTTTTATTAGAGTATATGAGTGTTTTTTAGTTTCTGTTGATATATATGAGGGGTTGTCAGGATTTTTTAGGTTTTATTAGCGTGTTTTTTGTATTTGTGAGCATTTTTTTGGTTTATTAGGTTTTATTAGAATTTATTATGGTTTATTAGGGTTTCCAGGGCTTTTTAATGGTTTGTCGGCATTTTTTTGTTCATTGGAGTTTAGTTGGGTTTTATTAGGTTTTATTATGGTGTGTCAAGGTTTATTAGGGTTTAGAAGGTATTTTTAGGTTTTTGTTATGGTTTTATTAGGGTTTATTAGTTTTTATTATGGTTTATTAGGGATTTTTAGGGTTTATTAGGGTTTGTTAGGGTTTTATTAGTTTTTTTTATTTTATTAGGTTATATTTGTGTTTGTTAAGTCTTTTTATATAATATATCGTTTTTTATTGTTTGTATGCATTTAGTTTTTGTTTGTGAGTGTTTTTAGGGTTTTTTAGGATACATTAGAGTTTATTATGGTTTATTATGGTTTCTAGGTATTTTTAAGGTATATTAGTGTTTTTGTCTTTATTAGGTTATATTAGCGTTTTTAGGTCTTTTTAGGTAATATAGCGTGTTTTTAATTTTTGTGATCATTTTTTATTGTTTGTGAGTTTTTTTAGGGTTTATTAGGTTATATTAGAGTTTTTCAGGGTTTCTAGGGATTTTTTATGGTATACTAGAATTTGTTTTAGTTATTAGGTTTTTGTAGGGTTTTATTAAGGGTCATTATGGTGTGTTAAGGTTTTTTATGGTTGGGTAGGGTTTATTTGGATTTATTTATGGGTTATTAGGGATTTTTAGGGTTTGTTTGGGGTTTATTATGGTTTATTAGTGTCTATTAGTGTCTATTAGGGTTGCTTAGGGTTTTTAGGTTTTCTTAACGTGTTTTTAGGGTTTATTAGGTTTTATTATCATTTATTAGGGTTTATTAGGTATTTTTGGGTTTTTATTAGGGTTGAGTAGAGTCTCATAGGGGTTTTGGGGTTATAAGGCGTTTTTATGGATTATTGGAGTTTATTATGGGTTTATTAGTGTTTAATTTTTTATATTATTGTATATTAGGGTTTAATGTTTTTGAGGGTTTTGAAGCGTCTTTAGGGATTTTGTAGCATTTTTTAGTGTTTTTGTTGCGTTGTTTGAGTTTATGTTGCATTTTTAGTGCTTATATAGTGCTTTTAGGGTTTAGATAGCGGTTTTAGGTTTTATGTAGCATTTTTAGGGTTTTTGTAACGTTTTTAGGTTTTATGTAGTATGTTTAAGGTTTAGGTTTTATGTAGTATTTTTTAGGGTTTATGTTGCGTTTTTTAGGTTTATGTAGTATTTTTAGGGGTGATGTAGCATTTATGTTATATTTTTTAGGGTTTATGTAACGTTTTTAGGGTTCATGTAGTGTTTTTAGGGTTTATATTGTGTTTTTAGGTTTCATGAAGCATTTTTTAATGTTTATGTTGCATTTTTGAGGGAATATGTTGTGTTTTTAGGCTTTATGTTATAGTTCAAGGATTTATGTAGTGCTTTTAATGTTTATGTAGCATTTTTTGGTTTTATGTTGCGTTTTTTGGTTTATGTTTCATTTTTAGGGTTTTTTTTCTTTTTAACGGTTTATGTAATGTTTTAGGGTTTCTGTATCTATTTATAGACCTTTTTAGGATTTTAATGGTTGTTTATGGTTTTTAGTTTTTTTGGGTTTTAAAGGTATGTTAATGGGTGTTTATAGTTTTTTATGGTATTTGATGCCTTTTAAAATTTTTTTGGGGGGTTTATGAGTTTTTTGTTTTTTTGGAATTTGGAGGGGTTGTTAGGATTTTTTAGTGTGTTTTAGGGTTTGTTTTGGTATTGTATGGGGGTTTTAGGGTTTATATAATGTGTTTTAGCATTTTTTTCAGTTATTTAGGGGTTTTTTGTGTTCTTTAGATTTTAATATGGTTTTCAGGGTTTATTAGGGTTTTTAGGGTGTATTAGTGTTCTTTAGGATTTGTTACAGTTTATTAGCATTTTTTATTTCCTATTAGGGTTTTATTGGGATTTTGTAGGCATTAATAACTTTTTCTAGGGTTTATCATCCTTTTTTTGGTTTATTCAGGATTTATTAGGGTTTATTAAGGTTTAGTAACATTTATTTGGGTTTATTACAATTTATTAGGGTTTATTATGACTTGTTAGGGTTTATTGCGATTTATTAGGTGTTTGTTATGGTTTGTTTCAGTTTGTTACAATTTATTTGGCATTGTTCAGATTTTTTAACATTTATTTCGGGTTGTTAGGGTTTGTTATGATTTTTTTGGGGGTTATTAGGGTTTATTAGTTGGTTTTAGAGTTTTGTAGGCTATTATTTGGAGGTTTTTGTAGCGTTTTGTCGGCTTTGTTAGGAGTTTTAGTGATTATTTGGATTTATTATGGGTTTATAGTGTTTTTTATTTTATATTAGGAGTTTTAGGGATTTTTTAGCGTTTATTTGGGTCTAATAGAGTTTGTTAGAGTTTATTACAGGTTATTACGATTTATTAGTGTTTATAAGTGTTTGTAGGGTTTAATAGTGGGTTTTAGGGGTTATTAGGGTTTATTAGTTGTAGAGACCCGAAGCCTGACGTACATGGAAATTACATTACTTTTGAGGAACACTTATTACATAACAAAAACACACACATAAGGACCGTAATAGTTTAGTGTCTTTGGAAACTCGGAATATAATCTTCTAATCGTGGTGAAAGATCTTCAACATCTCCCATAAAGATCTTCTTTTTTTTAACCTAAATCCTTTCTTTATGTCCTGGGGAAAAGAAAACATAAAAGGGTGAGCTTAAATGCTCAGTAAGGGTAAACAAAAGAAATATCAATCACGTCATATTCATAAGAACATATCTTTTGGAAATCTTAACCTGCAAAAGAGATCATAATTTCATAACATGGGATAAATCATAGTAGTGAAATGTAATCCCAATAATCATAACTTAAAACATGAAACATTGTGGCATAAACACATAATCATAGAGAATCATTTCTTATTAGTCAAGACTCATTTCCAAGACTATCTTAGTGGACAAAGTCCCTTTATGAACCGAGTTCACTCCTCGTTTTAGTCCTATTTCACGGAACCGGTATAACCTACCATTCCAGCCATGTCTATCTCATGAGATATAAAATCTTTACCCAATGCATTAGAGGGAGATATAGGCCACACCCATCTCATAATGATACCATTCTTATGTGTGCCACAAAATCATAAACCATACATCATAGCATAACCCATGTAATAAAAATGGGATTCTTAAACATCGTGACATCATAAAAGAATTCATATTAGATAAAGGAATTCATAAAAATAATTCCATCACAACATAATCAAATCAATGTAATAATAGGGATATAAACAGAACCCTATATTATCTTAGATGGAAAATAATTTTGATAAAACACTTAAACTCTATTCTTGAGGAAAATATCCTTTCTACTTCAAAAACGCTTTTCCTTCCTTAACATGTCATACAATTTTAAACTAAAATAAGTTGATTAAAAATAAACTTGAAAACATGTAAATAAAGCTTCTTGTAAATAATTTTTTAAAAATCCATTCATGCCGTATAAGTTAAAAAACATTCTTCTCGTACCTTTGTCGGAAAAATCAAAAAGTACCTCGTACGAAAAACGACAAAAGCTTCCTTTCATATCTTTTACTAAAAACTCACCGAAGGGTAAAATTGGATTTTAAAAATTGTAGGTGGATGGAAATAATATTAACTATTGAGGAAACATGGATGTGGATGATAAAATACACCCCAGTAAATTTCAAAGTATAAACAATCTCGGATAAAAATGAGATTGTGATATTTCCCTTACCTTAGGTCCGATATGCTTTGTACGTGTATGAACCTCCTGTATAATGATTTAAATAATGTTATTGAATTATTCCAGAATCATACTTATTTTTATGATATCATATATGGTCATATTCTTAGCTTCTTATTAGTAATATTTCATTACTACTTGTTATTCGGGTGTTTATTACTTTTTGTTCTTATGCGTGTTTTGTCGAATAAATTCTTATTCTTTTCTTTAGGTTATAGATACCTCATTTACAGAATGGTATTAGTGTAATATATATCATATTCATTCATCCAATTCATTTATATAATAATTATGCAATGAAGATCATGTAGAATGAGTCGCATCACATCGTGGAGACGGTATTCCGTACGTACGCACGAGTGATGATATCATTCCTATGATCGTGGAATTGTATTGGAGTGTATGTATACTATTTCAGAATCAATATCACTTTATAATAGTCATATATAGTCATTATTTACACCATTATACCCATCCAAGTAAGGTGGTGGTGGAAAATTGATTACACCATGGTGTGGAGACGGTATTCTGTACGTACGCACGCGCGGTGATTTCTTTTTCCGTAGGATGGATAGATGGTGAAATAGGGTTGTTTCATACTTATAATATCATATCAGTATATTAGTGATACTGATTTTATTACTTCATAATGAAACAACTAAATAAGAAGAAGTGGAAGAAGAAATAAAGATGAAAGAATCGGTAACGGACATTACCTCTTCTTTGAAGTGATTCTTTGAGACCTCCTTTTAGGGAACTAAAATTGGTCTTTGAAGAAGACCAGGACCTCTAGGATGTCTCTAGGGAAGTGGAGAGAAGATATTGGCAGGGTTTGGCCGAGCTTTAAGGCTCAAAGTGGTGTGAGAAAGAGGGGGAGGAGGTTCCCTTTTATAAGGGAGGAGAGGGGCACCTTAGGAATAACTAAAACTATTATTTTATTATAAAGTCAAATTCGGTTTTAAATAGATCCAAATTGATTCATTTCTAAGATAAGGTGGGGATGGGTCAAAATACTCTCATCCAATAGAATTTAGACAAGTTGAGGTTCCTATTTTAACCTTATCATTTAGATTTAACATTAAGTAAAATAATTTTACTTTTACCGTGTCTTCTTGTGTTCTTATACTATATGGTTAATAAACTTACTATAAGAAGCCAAACGAACCCCAAGTTGTTTATTATTAATATATATAACTTTATCTAAGTAATTTGGCCGAACCTTAGATTTTTAGGAAAAAAATAACAATTAATAATATAATATTTGTTTCAAAAACTATTTTATGTCAATTTTGACACTATTTTGTAATTTATTTTTGTGAAAATCATAAAATAATGATTAGTTCGAAAACAGTTAATTAAATCAATAATAACATGTCATATTAACCTAGAAAATTATTTTATTTCATAAAAAGTCTAAAATTACATTTATTTGGGTATTTATAACATCAATTATGTCAATATTTCATTAATAAGATAATTACTGCATCATCTTTGTGTCATAAATAAATTAAATTATTTAATGTCTAAAAATTACAAATAAAATACCATTATGTAGGAAATCTTTTTATATTTCTAATGACTATTTATAGTCGAATTTATCTTATGTATAATCCTATATTAAAAATGATTTACTTATTAAACTTTGATTTTAACTATTTTAATCCATCTTTAAATAAATTAATAATAAATGTCCTAATCTAATCCAAGTGGGCCTAAATGGACATATTTTATTCCTAAGGTTGTTTTTGGTCGAATTAAACTTATCCAATAGAATTAGGACATGTGTTAGGGTAATAATAATATCATATTTACCCTTAATTACCTTATTTTCTTTTAACCGTGATAAAAAAAGTAAAAAGTTACTATTCACCAAAAATTATTTTCCTCTCATTGAACCACATTTTACTTACTGACATCAACCGTGTCTCTCGGATTTTTGAAATTCCACTTACAGAAGCGGTAAAATTAAGTTTTATGAAAAATTCATTTTTTTTAACTACCACTTAGTGGTTTCACTATTCATCAAAAAATGAAAGTTTCCAGAAAAATACCAAAAATTAGGCCTAAGCTATATTTGATATTATGAATTCAAAAATGATGTCTATTTTACCAAATTCAAAACATATCATTTTCATTAATTAATTTAAAAATTAATTCCCGTCGTCAAAACAAATAGCATGTTCTTAAGAGATAATAACTATCAAAAGATTGACACTTGTTTATGTCTAGTTTAAATTTGAAATTACATCCAATGAACAAAATTGTATTTAATTGTAAAAATATATTCTAAATATACTTTAAAACCACTCAAATTAATAATTTATCACTATTAATTATTTCGATTAAAAAGGTTGTTTTTAATTAAAATTTAGTAATTTTCACTATTCATCAGAAAATGAAAGTTATCCGAAAAGTACAAAAATTTCACCCTAAGGTAATTTCAATATTACGAATCCAAAAATGAATTACATTTTGAAAAATAAAATTTACAAAATTTCAAAAAGTGGTTATTACTATTCATAACAACTAGTTTTAATAATATTTTAATAGCATATTATTGTTTAGTGAAACTCGTTATTGCGTACTACACACGCTATCGAGGATGGTCGTGATTGCGTGTAATACAAGGCAAGTCAAGGATGCGTGTTTTGAAAGCTCCTTTTGGTGTAGCATACAACACAAGACATTAATGAAATTAAAAAGAATATTTTTCATAAAATCTTGGGCTGTTACATTAGTGGTTCTTAAGGGATATTAGTGGTTGTTAGGGTTTGCTAGATTTTGTTATGGTTTTTAGGGTTTTTTACAGTTTGTTTGAGATGTTTGGGGTTTTCTGCGTTTTTTTGGGGTTTATGGGTGTGTTTGGATTTTTTATGCTTTGTTAAGGTTATTTTATCGTTTTGGGAGGTTTTTTTTGCATTTTGGGGGTTTTTAAGCATTTTTGGTTTTTTGTAGAAATTATTAGTGTTTATGTAGCATTGTTAGTGGCTTCAGTGGGTTTTAGGGTTTTTTTAAAGTTTTTTAGGGTTTTTTAGCGTTTTTTGAGGTTTTTTAGGTTTTGGAGGTTTTTAGGGTTTTTTATGTATGTTTTCGGGTATTTTTATTTTTTTCGTTTTTTTAGGGGTTTTAGGATTTTTTAGGATTTTTTAGGGTTTTAAGGATTTTTTAGGATTTTTTTGGGGTTTTTTGGGGTTTTTTGGGTTTTTAGGGTTTTTTAGGGTTTTGTCAGGTTTTGCTGGGTTTGTTAGGGTTTTTTTGTGAATATTAGTGTTTTGAAGGGTTTAATATCATTTTTGTTGTATATTTGGGTTTTTAGGTATTTTGTAGCTTTTATTGCTATCTAATTGGGTTTTTAGGGGTTATTACGATTTATTTGTGTTATTAGGGTTTAGTAGTGGGATTTAGGGTTTATTAGGGTTTATTATGGTTTATTATTGGTTGGTAGGGTTTGTTAGGATTTATTAGTGATTATTAGAGTGATTTAGGCCGTCTAAGGGATTGTTAGGGTTTCTAAGGGTGTGTTAGGGTTTCTAAGGGCGTGTTATGGTTTTTATGGGTGGGTTAGGATTTCTAAGGGCGTGCAATGGTTTCTAAGGGTTTTTAATGTTGTGTTAGGGTTTCTATGGGTGTTTTGGGGTTTCTAACTGTGAGCTAGGGTTTCTAAGGGTGTGTTTGGGTTTATAAGGGTGTGTTAGGGTTTTTAGGGGTGTGCTAGTGTTTCTTAGTTTTGCTTAGGGGTTTGTTAGGGTTTTTAGGGTTTTGTTAGGGTTTCTTATGGTTTCTTGGATGTTTTTTAGGGGTTTTAGGGTATTTTTGGGTTTATTGGGGTTTCTTAGTGCTTATTGGAGTTTTTTAGGACTTGTTAGGGTTTTTTAGGGTTTGTTAGGGTTTGTTGTGTTTTTGGGGTTTTGGGGGTTTGTTAGGGTTTGTTAGGGTTTGTTAGGGTTTTTTATGGTTTATTAGGGTTTGTTAGGGTTTTTAGTGTTTGTTAGGGTTTTTTAGGGTTTTTTAGGGGTTTCAATGGTTTTTAATGGTTTTTAGTGTTTATGGGGCTATTCATGGTTTGTTAGGGTTATTTAGTTGTTCATGGTTGTCACAGATGTGTTGAGTTAGTTGCATGCTTCAATTTGATATGTGGTAGAGATGAAACGGACACCCAGAGCAGAAGTTATGGTCATTTGGAGGACTTAAGGACCTTTTTAGACTTTAAGAATGTGATAAGGTGTTCATATTGGAAAGAGATGTGTAGATCTAGTCGAAATCATTGATTTGATATATGATAGAGGTAAAACGGACTCCCGAAGTAAAAGTAATGGTCTTTTGGAGGGTTTAAGTACCTTTTGGGCCTTCGAGGATGTGAGAAGGTGATTCAGTGGTTATAGGAGTGTAGGTCTAGTCTCATGATTTGATTTGATATATGGTAGAGGAAAAACAGACACCCATAGAAGAAGTTATTGAAAAACGGACATCAGAAGCCAATATTTTGACCATACCAAGGGATTTTGGGTGTTTTGGGTGGTTGAAGAATGTCAGAAAGGATTCCAGTGGTTACCAGAGTGTGTATATTTTTACAATCATTGATTTGATATGTGGTAGATCCAAACTGAACACATGTAGCAGAAGTTATTGTTCTTTTAAAATGAGCAACTCTCCTCGCGCCTAAAAAACTAAGAAACCTACAACTCACTAAAATAGGCATAACTTCTCCTTCGGGTGTCCGTTTGAGCATTGTGATCAATCAAATCGAAGTTCGTGAGATGAGTGAGGACCAGGTTTAGTAGAAACTATGAGAAGATCAAAGAAATATAATATATATTCGTTATACCACTCAACAAAAGTCCAACTTCAAACAACCATAACTTTCTCTCTAGTTATCTATTTGAGCTCTACCACATATCCAATAGAATGTAGGGAAGATATCTACACAAAATTATGACTTGAACATAGTTAAAGTCATTTTGCGACCCTAAAATCCCAGAAACCTATCTGAAGGCCTCCAAAACTCCATTTCCGTGTATGGATCCCTGTCAATGTTTTTAAAATGGTCACAACTTCTGATCTGTGTGTCTGTTCGGCCTTCGAAACTTGTTTTTATCATAGTTAGTTCCTTCAGATTTAGTTTGACTATTCATGGAGTGGAAATGGACACCCGAAGAAGAAGTTATGCCCTTTTCAATGACTCTGTGATTTGTTAGGTTTTTCGAGACCCTGTTTCTAGCATTTTTGTCCTGTCTACTGTTTTTTCAAACAACTATAACTTATTATTACTATTATTATTATTATAATTATCATCATCTAATCCACATGCACATGATCATGCATGTGGTTTATTATTATAATTTTATTACCGTGCACATTCACATGTAATGAACACTCGTTATTTTATTATCACATGTGTTTCTATTATTATTGTTATTATTATTATTGGGGTTTTTGTTGTTGTTGTTGTTGTTATGATCATCACATGAAAATGCACATGCGAATACACTTACATTCACATTCAATACACGTGCGTTATTCTATTATCACATGCATTGTTATTACTAATAATAATAATATTATTATTATTATCATCATCATCACATGAAAATGCAATGCTCAGGCGTTATTATTTATTACCATGCACGTGCACACGTAATGCACATGCAATATTCTATTATCACATGCATTGGTAGTACTACTATTATCACCACTACTAATACTATTATTACTACTGTTGTTCTTATTACTATCGTCACATGCTAATGTAAATGAACGTGCGTTATTATTTATTATTTATTACCATGCACGTGCATATTCAATGCCCTTGTATTATTTTTTAATATTATTATTATTATCATAATTATTATTATTATTATCATTATCATTATTATTATCATTATCACATGCAAATGCACAAGCAAGTACATTGTTATTTATTATTTATTACCATGCACGTGCATGCGTTATTATTATTATCATTACATGTAAATGCACATGCACATGCGTTATTATATATTATTTATTATCATGAAAATGCAAATGCAATGAACTTGCGCTATTCTATTATCACATCTATTATTTTTATTTATTCTCATGCACATGCATTATTTTATTATCACATGTGTTATTATTTATTATTTACCATCATTCTCATGCAAAGGCACATTCATGTGGACTTGGTTATTATTCATTGTTTATTACCATGCACATGCACATGCACTTGCACTTGGATGTGCGTTATTATTTATTATTTATTATTTATTATCATTCACATGCACATGCACATACACATGTAATTCACATGCATTATTATTTATAATTTATTATTTATTATCACTCACATGTAAATGTAGATGCACATGCGTTATTATTTATTATTTATTACCATGCACGTGCATATGAATTGAACGTGTATTTTTTTTTATTATCACAATTATTATTATTATTATTATTGTTATCATTATCATTAATATTATCATTATCACATGCAAATGCACATTCATGTGCATTGTTATTTATTATTTATTACCATGCACCTGCATGCATCATTATTATTATAACAATTAGTATTATGAATATTATAATCAAGCGTAAATGCACATACACATGCATGTGCATTATTATTTATTATTTACTACTTTTAACATGCACATGAAATGAACTTGCATTATTCTATTATTATTTTTGTTGTGGTTATTGTTATTTTTTTAATATCATCAAATACAAATACACATGCACATGCGTTGTTTTTTATTATTTATTACCATGCACGTGCATGCGTCATTATCATTATCATTACATGTAAATGCACATGCACGTGTGTTATTATATATTATTTATTATCATGCACATGAAAATGCAATGCACTTGCATTATTCTATTATCACATGTGTTGTTGTTATTTATTCTCATGCATGTGCACACGCAATGCACGTGCATTATTCTATTATCACATGTGTTATTATTTATTATTTTTTATCATTCACATGCAAATGCACATTCATGTGGACTTGTTTATTATTTATTATTTATTACCATGCACATGAACATGCACATGAACATGCCCTTAGATGTGCATTATTATTGATTATTTATTATCATTCACATGCACATGCACATACGCATGTAATTCACAAGCGTTATTATTTATACTTTATTATTTATTATCATTCACATGCAAATGCGCAGGCATATGCACATGAACGTGAATTATGAGTTATTATTTAAACTGTGCACATGCATATGCACAAGAACGTGCGTTATTACTATTATTATTAGAGGTATTTCAGAGTTTACTAGCATTTTTTAGAATTTTTAGGTGTTATTTACATTTATTATGGTTTGTTAGGGTTTTATGATTTCTTAATGGTATATTAGCATTTTTTAGGGTTTGGTGGGGGTTATTAGGACTTTATTAGGGTTTATGATGGTGTGTTAAGGTTTATTAGGGTTTATTAGGTATTTTTAGGGTTTTTTTGGATTGAGTTTGGTTTATTAGGGTATATTATGGTATATTATAGTAAATTTGGGTATGTTTAGGATTTATTCAGGTTTATTATCGTTCATTATGGTTTATTAATTTTTTAGAGGGTATATTAGGGTTTTTAGGGTTTATTAGTGTTTATTAGAGTTTATTAGTGCTTTTATGCTTTGTTAGGTTTTATTAGCATTTATTAGGGGTTTTAGGGCTTTTATGGTATATTTTCATTTTTTAGGGTTTAGTGGGGTTTATTATGGTTTATTATAATGTTTTATGTTTTATTAGGGTTGAGTAGGTATTTTTAGGGTTTTATTAGGGTTGAGTTGTGTTTATTAGGATTTATTTGGGATTTTTAGGGTTTACTAGGGTTTTTAGTGTTTTTATTAGAGTATATGAGTGTTTTTAATTTTTTTTAATATATATGAGGGGTTTTCATGACTTTTTATGTTTTATTAGCATGTTTTTAGTGTTTTTGATCATTTTTTATGGTTTATTAGGTTTTATTATAATTTATTATGATTTATTAGGGTTTCTAGGGATTTTTAATGGTTTGTTTGCTTTTTTTTGTTTATTGGGGTTTAGTTGGGTTTTATTATGTTTTATTATGGTGTGTCAAGGTTTATTATGGTTTAGAAGGTATTTTTAGGGCTTTATTATGGTTTTATTAGGGTTTATTAGGGATTTTTTGGGTTTATTAGGGTTTGTTAGGGGTTTATTTTTTTTGTTTTATTAGGTTGTATTTGTGTTTGTTAAGTCTTTTTATATAATATATAGTTTTTTATTGATTGTGAGCATTTTGTTTTTGTTTGTGAGCGTTTTAGTGTTTCTTAGGTTATATTAGAGTTTATTATGGTTTATTATGGTTTCTAGGGTTTTTTACTATATATTAGCGTTTTTGTCTTTATTAAGTTATATTACTATTTTTGGGTATTTTTGGGTAATATGGAGGGTTTTTATTGTTTGTGATCATTTTTTTATTGTTTGTGAGTTTTGAGGGTTTATTAGGTTATATTAGAATTTATCAGGGTTTCTAGTGATTTTTATGGTATACTAGCATTTGTTTTTTTTATTTGGGTTTTGTATTGTTTTATTAGGGGTCATTATGGTTTGTTAAGGTTTGTTAGGGATGAGTACGGTTTATTTGGATTTATTTATGATTTATTACAGATTTTTAGGGTTTTTTGGGGTTTATTATGGTTTATTAGTGTTTATTAGTGACTTTTATGGTTGGTTAGGGTTGTTTAGGTTTTCTTAACGTGTTTTTAGGGTTTATTATGTTTTATTGTCATTTATTAGGGTTTATTAGCTATTTTTTTGTAGCATTTTTTGAGTTTATGTAGTATTTTTAGTGTTTATATAGTACTTTTAGGTTTTAGTTAGCGGTTTTAGGTTTTATGTAGATTTTTTTAGGGTTTATGTAACGTTTTTAGGGTTTATGTAGCGTGCTTAGGGTTTAGGTTTTATGTAGCATGTTTCAGTGTTTTGTTGCGTTTTCTGGGATGATGTAGCATTTTTAGGAGTGATTTAGCGTTTATGTTTCATTTTTAGGGTTTATGTAACATTTTTAGGTTTCATGTAGTGTTTTTAGGGTTTATGTTGTGTTTTTAGGTTTTATGTAGTGTTTTTTAATGTTTATGTTGCATTGTTTAGGGTTTATGTTATGGTTTTAGGGTTTATGTAGTGCTTTTTGTGTTTATGTAGCGTTTTTTGAGTTTATGATGAATTTTTAGGGTTTATGTTGCATTTTTAGGGTTTATGTTGTATTTTTAGGGTTTATGTAATGTTTTTTGGGTTAATGTATCTATTTGTTGCCTTTTTAGGGTTTTAATGGTTGTTTAAGGATAATAGTGGTTTTAAGAGTTTTAAGGGTTGTTAACGGGTGTTTATGGTTTTATGCTATTTAATAGATTTTCAATGGTTTTTTGGGGGATTTTAAGGGTTTATTTGTTTTTTCAGGATTGTTAGAGGTTGCTAGGGTTTTTAGTGTGTTTTAGGGTTTGTTTGGGTATTGTAGCAGTTTTTAGGGTTTATGTAATGTGTTTTTGCGTTTTTTGGGTTCTTTTGGGGTTTTTAGTGTTCTTTAGAGTTTATTATGGTTCTTTGGAGTTTATTAGGGTTCTTTAGGGTTTATTAGTGTTCTTTAGGATTTATTACGGTTTATTAGCGTTTTTATTGTATATTAGGGTTTTATGGGGCTTTTGTAGGCATTAATAGATTTTTCTAGGGTTTATCAAACTTTTTAGGGTGATTTTGGATTTATTAGGGTTTCTTATGGTTTATTTTATTAACTAGGGTTTATTAACATGTATTTGGGTTTATTAGGCTTTATTTGGGTTTATTAGGATCTGTTAGGTTTTATTGAGATTTATGAGGGGTTTGTTATGGTTTGTTTCGATTTGTTACGATTTATTTGGCATTGTTAGAATTTGTTACAATTTATTTGGGGGTTTTAGGGTTTGTTAAGATTTATTATGGGGTTATTAGGGTTTTTTAGGGTTTATTAGCAGGTTGTAGGGTTTTGTAGGCTATTATTTGGCGGGTTTTGTTGTGTTTTTTCGGGTTTGTTAGGGTTTTAGTGATTATTTGGATTTATTATGGTTCAATGGTGTTTTTTATTGTATATTATGGGTCTTAGGGATTTTGTACCATTTATTAGAGTCTAATAGGTTTTATTAGGGTTTATTATTGTTTTTTATAATTTATTAGTGTTTATAAATTTTTAGGGTTTAGTAGTGAGTTTCAGGTATTATTTGGGGTTATTAGTGGTTCTTTAGGTTTCTTAGGGGTTGATATGGTTTGTTAGGTTTTGTAGGGTTTTTTGGACATGTGTTATTCTATTATCACATACATTATTATCATTATTATCATTATCATTATTGTTATTACTATTAATAATATTATTATTATTATCGTCACATGCAAATGCACATGCAGATGCACATGCATTATTATTTATTATTTATTATTTATTATTTATTTCCATGAACGTGCATATATTGTGGTTGTTGTTGTTATTATTATTACTATTATTATTATTATTATTATTATTATTATTATTATCAGATGAAAATACACATGCACATCCGTTATTATTTATTATCATGCACGCCCACACGCAATGCAACTACATTATTCTATTATCACATGCATTTTTATTTATTACCGTACATGCGCACATTCAATACATGTGTGTTATTCTATTATCACATGTTCTATTATTATTAATATTACAATTATTTTTTTTATTATCATCACATGCACTATGAGTTATTATTTATTATCATGCACTGCACATGAAATGCACGTGTGTTATTATATTATCACATGTGTTGAAGTTATTATTATTATTATTATTACTGTTATTATTATTATTATTATCATCATCTCATGTACATGCACATGCACATTCACATGCATTATTATTTATTTTTTATTACCATGCACGTGCACATGAAATGCACATACGTTATTTTATTATCACATACGTTGTTATTCATATTGTTATTATTATTATTTTCATTGTTGTTGTTGTTATTGTTTTTATTATCATCACATGCAAATGAAATTGCAAATGTACATGAAAATACAAAAACAGACACCTTCAATGCATGTGTGTTATTCTATTATCACATGCGTTGTTATTATTAATAATAGTGATATTATTATTGTTATCATCGTCATCATCATCACATGAAAATACAATGGACTCACATTATTATTTATTACCATGCATGTGAACACGTAATGCACATGCAATATTATATTATCACATGAATTCGTACTACTAATATAATCAATACTACTACTGTTGCTGTTATTATTATTATCATCAGATGAAAATGCAGATGCACGTCCGTTATTATTTATTATTTATTACCATGCACATGCATATGCAATGCACTTGTATTATTCTTTTATTATTATTATTATTATTATTATTATTATCACAGTTTTTATTATTGTTATTATTATTATTATCATTGTCATTATCATTATCATTATCATTATCACATACAAATCCACATACATGTGTGTTGTTATTTATTATTTGTTACCATGCACGTGCATGCATTATTATTATTATTATTATTATTATTATTATTAAAATTTGTATAATTAATATTATTATCAAATGGAAAGAACATGCACATGCATGTGCGTTATTATTTACTATTATTTATTTATTATTTACTACTATGCATGTTCACATGCAATGCACTTGCGTTATTATTTACTATTATTTATTTATTTATTAGTTGGGGTTTGGCTTAGTGGTAAGCACCCCGTAATCCTACATGAAAAATGGGGGTTCAAAACCCATTGGGCGCAGGTACTATAGCAGTACTGGAGCGGTACTGTAGCAGTGGTGGTACAGTCTATCGACGGGTACTGTAGCGGCGGTAGGGCACTATAACGGCGGCAGTACTTTGTGCGGACTGTAGCACGTGGGTTACTATTCACAGAATGGGCATTAGGCCAAAAATTTGGGCCTACGGGCTATGTAATGGGCTACAAGTCCACTAGGCTTTCGGGCTATGTAATCGGTCTCCCTCTACCCTGTTAAAAGAGGTCTTTGATTTGCTTTAATAATAAAATGATGCTTCGAACCCTACCTTTTAAAAAAAATTATTATTATTATTATTTGTATCATCAAATACAAATGCACATGCATGTGCGTTGTTATTTATTATTTATTACAATGCACGTACATGCGTCATTATCGTTATCATTACATGTAAATGCACATACTCGTGCATTATTATATATTATTTATTACCATGTACATGAAAATGCAATGCACTTGCGTTATTCTATTATCACATTTGTTATTATTATTTATTCTCATGCACGTGCACATGCAATGCACTTGAGTTATTCTATTATCACATGTGTTATTATTTATTATTTATTATCATTCACATTCAAATGCACATTCATGTTGACTTTGTTATTATTTATTGTTTATTACCATGCACATGCACATGCACATGCACATGCACATGCACACGCACATGCACTTGGATGTGCGTTATTATTTATTATTTATTATCAGTCACATGCACATGCACATACACATGCAATTCAAATGCATTATTGTTTATAATTTATTATTTATTATCATTCACATGCTAATGCGCATGCATATGCAAATGCACATGCATTATGATTTATTATTTAAACCATGCATATGCATATGCACATGAACGTGCATTATTACTACTATTATTATTAGAGGTATTTTTAGGGTTTACTATCATTTTTTAGAATATTTAGGTGTTATTAACATTTAATATGGTTTGTTAGGGTTTTAGGGTTTTTAATGGTGTATTAGCATTTTTTAGGGTTTGGTGGGGGTTATTATGATTTTATTAGGGTTTATTTTGGTGTGTTAAGGTTTATTAGGGTTTATTAGGTATTTTTAGGGTTTTATTAGGATTGAGTTGGGTTTATTATGGTATATTATGGTATATTTGGGTATGTTTAAGATTTATTAGGGTTTATTATGGTTCATTATGGATTATTAATTTTCAAGAGGGTTTATTAGGGTTTTTTAGTGTTTAGTAGTGTTTATTCGAGTTTATTAGCTCTTTTAAGCTTTGTTTGGTTTTATTAGCATTTATTAGGGGTTTAGGAATTTTTAATGGTATATTTGCATTTTTTAGGGTTTAGTGGGGTTTATTATTGTTTATTATGTTGTGTTATGGTTTATTAGGGTTGAGTAGGTATTTTTAGGGTTTTATTTGTGTTGAGTCAGTATCTTAAAGGTTTTATTAGGGTTTATTATGGTTGAGTATGGTTTATTAGGGTTTGTTAGGGATTTTTAGGGTTTGTTAGTGTTTTTATTCGGGTATATGAGTATTTTTTAGTTTTTGATAATATATATGAGGGGTTGTTAAGACTTATTAGGTTTTATTAGCGTGTTTTTAGTGTTTTTGAGCATTTTAATGGTTTATTAGCTTTTATTTGAATTTATTATAATTTATTAGGGTTTCTAGGGTTTTTTAATGGGTTGTCTGCATTTTTTGTTTATCAGGGTTTAGTTGGGTTCTATTAGGTTTTTTTATGCTGTTTCAAGGATTATTTGGGATGAGAGGGTATTTTTTGGGTATTATTAGGGTTAATTCATTTTTATTAGGGTTTATTAGGTATTTTTAGGCTTTATTAGGGGTTTTTAGGGGTTTATTAGTTTTTTGTTTAATTAGGATATATTAGTGTTGTTTAGGTCTTTTTAGATAATATAGCATGTTTTTATTGTTTGTGAGTGTTTTGTTTTTGTTTTTGATCATTTTAGGGTTTATTTGGTTATATTAGAGTTTATTTTGGTTTATTAGGGTTTCTAGGGATTTTTAAGGTATATTAGCTTTTATTGTCTTCATTAGGTTATATTAGTGATTTTAGGTCTTTTTAAGTAATATAGCACATTTTTATTGTTTGTGATCATTTTTTTATTGTTTGTGAGCATTTTTAGGGTTTATTCGGTTATATTACAGTTTATCAGTGTTTCTAGGGATTTTTTAAGGTATACTAGCATTTTTTTCTTTATTAGGGTTTTGTAGGTTTTTAGTAGGGGTTATTATGGTGTGTTAAGGTTTGTTAGTGTTGAGTAGGGTTTATTTGGCTTTATTTATGGTTTATTAGGGATTTTTAGGGTTTGTTTGGGTTTTATAAGGGTTTATTAGTGTTTATTAGTGTCTACTAGGGTTGGTTAGGGTTGTGTAGGTTTTATTAACGTGTTTTAGGGTTTATTGTGTTTTATTATCATTTATTAGGGTTTATAAGGTATTTTTGGGGTTTTATTAGGGTTGAGTAGAGTTTTATAGGATTTTAGGGATTATAAGGTGTTTTAGGGATTATTATAGTTTATTAGGGGTTTATTAGGGGTTAATTTTTTATATTATGGTATATTAGGGTTTAATATTTTTGAGGGTTTTAAAGTGTCTTTAGGGTTTTTGTAGCATTTTTAGGGTTTGTGTAGCATTTTTAGAGTTTATGTATCAATTTTAGTGTTTATGTAGCGTTTTTAGGGTTTAGTTGGTGGTTTTAGATTTCATGTATCATTTTTATCATTTATGTAATGCTTTTAGGGTTTATGTATCGTGTTTAGGGTTTAGGTTTTATGTAGCAATTTTTAGGGTTTATGTACGTTTTTCTGGGTTTATGTAGCATTTTTAGGGGGGATGTAGCATTTATGTTGCATTTTTTAGGGTTTATGTAATGTTTTTAGGGTTCATGGAGTGTTTTTAGGGTTTATATTGCGTTTTTCGGTTTTATGTAGCATTTTTTAATGTTTATGTTGCCTTTTTTAGGTTTTATGTTGTGTATTTTAGGTTTTATGCTATAGTTTTAGGGTTTATGTAGTGCTTTTAGGGTTTATGTAGCGTTTTTTGGGTTTATGTTGCGTTTTTTTGGTTTAGGATGCGTTTTAGGGTTTTTGTTGCATTTTTAGGGTTTATGTAGCGTTTTCCGGGTTTATGTATCTATTTGAAGCCTTTTTTAGGGTTTTAATGGTTCTTTATGGTTTGTAGTATTTTTTAGGGTTTTACGGGTTGTTAACGGGTGTTTATGGTTTTTTCTGGTATCTGATGGCTTTTTACGGGGTTTTGAGGGTTTTTATGGATTTTTTTTGGGATTGATCGTGGTTGTTAAGGTTTTTTGCTGTGTTTTAGGGTTTATTTGGGTATTGTAGTGGTTTTTAGGGTTTATATACTGTGTTTTAGCGTTTTTTGGGTTCTTTAGGGTTTTTAGTGTTTTAAGAGTTTAATATGGTTCTTTAGAGTTTATTAGGATTCTTTAGGGTTTATTAGTGTTCTATAAGATTTGTTACAATTTATTAGCCTTTTTTATTGTATATTAGGTTTTTATTGGGCTTTTATAGGCATTAATAGACTTTTCTAGGGTTTATCAGCCTTTTTAGGGTTATTTAGGATTTATTAGCGTTTATTAGGGTTTCTTTTTTTATTAGGGTTTAATAACATGTATTTGGGATTATTAAGATTTATTAGGGTTAATTATGCTTTGTTAGGATTTATTGCGATTTGTTAGGGGTTTGTTATGGTTTGTTTCCATTTGTTACGATTTATTTGGTGTTGTTAGGATTTGTTACGATTTATTTGGGGTTGTTAGGGTTTGTTATAATTTATTTTGGGGTTATTAGGGGTTGTTAGGGTTTATTAGTGGGTTGTAGGGTTTTGAAGGATATTATTTTGAAGTTTTTGTTGCGTTTTGTCAGGTTTGTTAGGGTTTTTAGTGATTATTAGGGTTTATTATGGTTTAATAGTATTTTTTATTGTATATTAGGGGTTTTAGAGATTTTGTAGTGTTTTTTAGGGTCTAATAGAGTTTGTTAGGATTTATTAAAGGTTATTAGGTTTTATTTGTGTTTATTAGGGATTTTAGGGTTTAATAGTTGTTTTTAGGGGTTATTAGGGTTTATTAGTGGTTCTTAGGGGTTATTAGTGGTTGTTGGGGTTTGTTAGGTTTTGTTAGGGTTTTTAGGGTTTGTTACATTTTGTTTGAGTTGTTTGGGGTTTTATGCGTTTTTTGGGTTTTAGGGGTGTGTTTGGATTTTTTATACATTGTTAGGGTTATTTTAGCATTTTTTGGGGTTTTATTGTGTTTTTTGGGTTTTGAAGCATTTTTCAGGTTTTTGTAGAAATTGATTGGGTTTATGTAGCATTGTTGGTGGCTTTAGTGGTTCTGTATGGGGTTTATTAGGGGGTTTATTAGGGTTTAATTGTTTATATTATGGTATATTATGGTTTAATACTTTTGAGGGTTTTGAATCATCTTTAGGGGTTTTGTAGAATTTGTTAGGGTTTGTGTAGAATTGTTAGAGTTTATTTACCATTTTTTGGGTTTAGTTAGCAGTTTTAGGTTGTATTTATCTTTTTTAGGGTTTATGTTACATTTTTAGGGTTTATGTAGCGTGTTTAGGGTTTAGGTTTTATGTATCATTTTTTAGGGTTTTTGTTGCCTTTTCTGGGTTTATATAGCGTTTTTTGGGGTGATGTTGCATTTATGTTGCATTTTTTAGGGTTTATGTAATGTTTTAGGGTTCCTGTACTATTTTTATGGTTTATATTGTGTTTTAGGTTTTATGTAGCATTTTTTAATGTTTATGTTGTGTGTTTCAGGGTTTATGTGGTGTTTTTTAGGGTTTATGTTACAGTTCTAGGGTTTATGTAGTGCTTTTAGGGTTTATGTAGGTTTTTTTTGGGTTTATGTTTCGTTTTTTGGTTTATGATTCGTTTTTAGGGTTTTTGTTGCATTTTTTAGTGTGTATGTATTGTTTTTAGGGTTTATGTATCTATTTGAAGCCTTTTATAGGGTTTTAATGGTTTTTTATTGTTTGTAGTATTTTTAGGATGTTTAAGGGTTGTTAACGAGTGTTTATGGGTTTTTATTGTATCTGGTCGCTTTTCAATGGTTTTTTTTTGGGGGGGGGTATGGGTTTATTTGTTTTTTTGGGATTGATAGGGGTTGTTAATGTTTTTTAGTGTGTTTTAGGGTTTGTTTGGGTATTGTAGAGGTTTTTAAGGTTTATATAATGTGTTTTAATGTTTTCTGGGGTTCTTTAGGGGGTTTTAGTGATCTTTATAGTCTAATATGGTTATTTAGGGTTTATTAGTGTTCTTTATGATTTGTTATAGTTTATTAGCATTTTTTATTGTATATTAGGTTTTTATTGGGCTTTTGTAGGCATTAATAGATTTTTCTAGGGTTTACAACCTTTTTTAGGGTTATTTTGGATTTATTAGGGTTTATTAGGGTTCATTTTATTTATTTAGGCTTAGTAACGTGCATTTGGGATTATTACAATTTATTAGGGTTCATATGATTCGTTAGGATTTATTGGGGTTTATTAGGGTTTTGTTATGGTTTGTTTCAGTTTGTTACGATTTATTTAGCGTTGTTAGGATTTGTCACAATTTATTTGGGGTTGTAGGGTTTTGTAGGATATTATTTGGAGATTTTTGTCGCGTTTTGTGGGGTTTTTATAATTTCTAGTTATTATTAGGGTTAATTATGGTGTAGTAGTGTTTTTTATTGTATATTAGGGGTTTTAGGACTTTTGTAGCATTTATTAGCGTCTAATAGAGTTTGATATGGTTTATTACAGGTTATTATGATTTATTAGTATTTATTAGGTTTTTAGGGTTTAATAGTGGGTTTTATGGGTTATTAGGGTTTACTAGTGGTTTTTAGGGGTTATTTGTGGTTGTCAGGGTTTGTTCAGGGTTTTTTAGGGTTTTTAGGGTTTGTTACTGTTTGTTTGAGTTATTTGGGAATTTATGCATTTTTTTGGGCTTTATGGGTGTGTTTGGATTTTTTTTGCATTGTTTGTGTTATTATAGAATTTTTTTGGGGTTTCGTTTTATTTTGTGGGTTTTGAGGATTTTTTTGGTTTTTTGTAGAAATTGATAAGGTTTATGTAGCGTTGTTAGTGGCTTTAGTGGTTCTTTAGTGTTCTTTAAGGTTTTTAGGGGTTTTTTAGTGTTCTATTGGGTGTATTACGGTTTCTTTTGAGGGTTTTAGGGTTTGGTAGGGGTTTTTAAGGTTTTTAAGGATTTCATAGGGTTGGTTAGGTTTTTAGGAATTTTTAGGCCTTTTAGGGTTTTTAGTGGTTTTTAGGTTTTTTAGTGTTTTTTGAGGTTTTTTTAATTTTTTTAGGGTTTTTAGGTTTGTTTTCAGGTTTTTTCGGTTTTTTAGTTTTTTAAGGGTTTATGATATTTAGAGGATTTAGGGTTTTTTAGGATCTTTTATGGTTTTTCAGGTTTTTTTGGGATTTTATGGTTTTTTAGGGTTTTGTCAGGTTTTACCGGGTTTGTTAGGGTTTTTTTGTGAATATTAGCATTTTGAGTGGTTTAATAGAGTTTTTGTTGTATATTTGGGATTTTAGGTATTTTGTAGAATTTATTGGGGTCTAATAGGATTTTTAGGGTTTATTATGATTTATTAGTGTTTGTTAGGGTTTAGTAGTGGGATTTAGGTTTTATTGGTGTTTATTATGGTTTATTATTGGTTGGTAGGGTTTGTTAGGATTTATTAGAGCTTATTAGAGTGATTTAGGGTGTATAAGGGTTTCTTAGGGTTTCTAAGGGTGTGTTAGGGTTTCTAAGGGTGGGTTAGTGTTTTTATGGGAGGGTTAGGGTTTCTATGGGTGTGTTATGGTTTCTAAGGGTTTCTATGGATGTGTAAGGGTTTCTATGGGTGCGTTGGGGTTTCTAAGGGTTTGCTAGGGTTTCTAAGGGTGTGTTTGGGTTTCTAAGGGTGTGTTAGGGTTTCTAAGGGTGTGTTTGTGTTTCTTAGTATTTCATAGGATTTTTTGGGGTTTTAGGGTTTTTAGGGTTATATTAGGGTTTCTTATGGTTTCATAGGGGGTTTTTTTGGGATTCTTCAGGTTATTTGTGTTTATTGGTGTTTCTTAGTGCTTCTTGGGTTTTTTAGGACTAGTTAGGGTTTTTAGGGTTTTTAGGGTTTGTTATGTTTTTTAGGGTTTTTTAGGGTTTGTTAGGGTTTGTTAGGGTTTGATAGTGTTTGTTAGGGTCTGTTAGGGTTTTGCATTTTTTAATGGTTTTAGTGTTTACGGGGTTATTCATGGTTTTTTAGGGTTATTTTGTTCTTCATGGTCGTCACAGATGTGTAGATCTAGTCCCAAGCTTCAATTTGAAATGAGGTATAGGTGAAACGGTCACCCAGAGTAGAAGTTATGGTCATTTTGAGGACTTCAAGACCTTTTGTAACTTTAAGAACGTGATAAGGTGTCCCTATCGGTCACAGATGTGTAGATCTAGTCGAAAGCTTCAATTTGATATATGGTAGACGCAAAACGGACACCCATAGAAGAAGGTATTATAAAGCGGACACCAGAAGCCAATCTTTTGACCATCCAAAGGAATTTTGGGTCTTTTGGGGGGGTTGAAGAATGTCAGAAAGGGTTCTAGTGGTTACCAATGTGTGTATCTTTTCACAATATTCGATTTGATATGTGGTAGAGCCAAAATGAACACACGTAGCAGAAGTTATTGTTGTTTTAAATTGACCAACCCTCCTAGCGCCTAAAAACCTAAGAAACCCACAACTTACTAAAATATGCTTAACTTATTCTTCAGGTGTCCGTTTGAGCATTGTGACTAGTAAAATCGAAGCTTGTGAGATGAGTGAAGACCAAGTCTAATCAAACCTATGAGAAGATCAAAGAAATATAAGATATACTAGTTATACCACTCCAAAAAAAAGTCCAAATTCAAATGGCCATAACTTTCACTCTGGTTGTCTGTTTAAGCTCTTCCACATATCAAATCGAAGGTAGCAAGGATATCTACGCAGAAGGAGAACTTGAGAAAAGTTCATGTCATGTCTAGGACCATAAAATACAAAAACCCATCATAAGTCCTCCAAAATATCATTCCCGTGTCCGGATCCCTATGAAATTTTTCTTAAAACGGTCATAACTTCTGATCTGTGTATCTGTTCGGCCTCCAGCACCTATTTTTATCGTAGTTTCTTCCATGAGATTTTTTTTGACTATTCAAAGAGTTTAAATGGACACCTGAAGAAGAATTTATGCCTTTTTTAATGACTCTTTGATTTGTTAGATTTTTCGAGACACCATTTATAGTACTTTTTTCTTGTTTTCTATTTTTTCAAATAAATATAACTTATTATTACTGTTATTATTATTATTATTATCATCATCTCATGAAAATGCACATGCGCATGCATGTGTGTTATTATTATATTGTTATTACCATGCAGGTGCACATACAATACACACACGTTATTTTATTGTCACATGCATTTTTATTATTTTTGTTATTATTATTATTGTGGTTGTTGTTTTTATTGTTGTTGTTGTTGTTTTTATTGTTATTATCATCACATGAAAATGCACATCCAAATGCACATGCACACACATTAAATGAACTTGTTTTATTCTATTATCACATGCATTGTTATCATTATTATTATTATTATCATAATCATCATCATCATCGTCATCATCATCATCATCACATGCAAATGCAAATGCAATGCATGAGAGTTATTATTTATTACCATCCACATGCACACGTAATGTATATGCAATATTCTATTATCATATGCATTTGTACTACTACTATTATCACCACTACTACTACTATTATTACTACTGTTGTTATTATTACTATCATCACATGCAAATGTAGATGCACATGTGTTATTATTTTCTATTTGTTACCATGTATTTACATATTCAATGCACTTGTATTATTCTTTTATTATTATTATTATTATTATTACCACAGTTATTATTATTATTATTATTATTATTATCATTATCATTTTCATTCTTATTATCATTATAACATACAAATGCACATGCATGTGCATTGTTATTTATTATTTATTATCATGCACATACACGAGTTATTATTATTATTATTATTAAAATTAGTATTATTATTATTATCATCAAATGTAAATGAACATGCACATGCATGTGCGTTCTTATTTATTATTATTTATTTATTATTTACTACTATGCATGTGCACATGAAATGCACTTGTGTTATTATATTATTATTATTATTATTATTATTATTATTATTATTATTATTCTTGTTTTTGTTGTTTGTATCATCAAATACAAGTGCACATGCATGTGCCTTGTTATTTATTATTTATTACCATGCACGTGCATGAATCATTATCATTATCATTACATGTAAATTCACATGCACATACATTTTTATAAATTATTTATTATCATGCACATGCAAATGCAATGCACTTGTGTTATTCTATTATCACATGTGTTATTATTATTTATTCTAATGCACGTGCACACGCAATGCAGGTGCGTTATTCTATTATCACATGTGTTATTTTTTATTATTTATTATCATTCACATGCAAATGCACATTCCTGTGGACTTGGTTATTATTAATTGTTTATTACCATGCACATGCACATGCACGTGCACATACACTTGTATGTGTGTAATTATTTATTATTTATTATCATTCACATGCATATGCACATACACATGCAATTCACATGTGTTTTTAGTTATAATTTATTATTTATTATCATTCACATGCAAATGATCAGGCATATGCACATGCATGTGCATTATTACTACTATTATTATTAGAGGTCTTTTTAGGGTTTACTATCATTATTTAGGATTTTTAGGTGTTATTAATATTTATTATGGTTTGTTAGGGTTTTTGGGGTTTTTAATGGTATATTAGCATTTTTAGGGTTTGGTGGGGGTTATTAGGATTTTATTAGGGTTTATTATGGTGTGTCAAGATTTATTAGGATTTAATAGTTATTTTTAGGGTTTTATTATGATTGAGTTGGGTATATGTTGGTATATTATGGTATATTTGGGTATGTTTAGGATTTATTTGGGTTTATTATGCTTCATTGTGTTTTATTAATTTCTAAGAGGGTATATTAGGGTTTTTTAGTTTTTAGTAGTGTTTATTCGGGTTTATTAGTGCTTTTATGCATTGGTAGGTTTTTTTAGCATTTATTAGGGGTTTTAGAGCTTTTTAATGGTAAATTTTTAATTTTTAGGGTTTAGTGGGGTTTATTATGGTTTATTATGTTGTGTTAAGGTTTATTAGTGTTGAGTAGGTATTTTAATGGTTTTATTAGTGTTGAGTCGGTATATTTAAGGTTTTATTAGGGTTGAGTATGGTTTATTAGGGTTTGTTAGGGATTTTTAGGGTTTACTAGGGTTTTTTAGTGTTTTTATTAGGGTATATGAGTGTTTTTTAGTTTTTGTTAATATATTTCAGGGGTTGCTATGACTTTTTAGGTTTTATTAGCATGTTTTTAGTGTATGTGAGCATTTTTACTGGTTTATTAGCTTTTATTTGAATTTATTATTGTTTATTAGGGTTTATAGGGCTTTTTAATGGTTTTTTTGCATTTTTTTGTTTATTGTGGTTTAGTTGGATTTTATTAGGTTTTGTTATGGTGTGTCAAGGTTTATTAGGGTTGAGAAGGTATTTTAAGGTTTTTATTATGGTTTTATTAGGGTTTATTAGTTTTTATTAGGGATTTTTAGAGTTTATTTGGGTTTGTTAGGGGTTTATTAGTTTTTTTGTTTTATTAGATTATATTTGTGTTTGTTAGGTTTTTTAGATAACATAGTTTATTTTTATTGTTTGTGAGCATTTTGTTTTTGTTTGTGAGCGTTTTTAGGGTTTCTTAGGTCATATTAGAGTTTATTATGGTTTATTAGGGTTTCTAGGTATTTTTAAGGTATATTAGCACATTTTGTCTTTATTAGGTTATATTAGTGTTTTTAGGTCTTTTTAGGTAATATAGCATGTTTTTATTATTTTTGATCATTTTTTTATTGTTTATGAGCGTTTTTAGGATTTATTAGGTTATATTATAGTTTTTCAGGGTTTTTAGTTATTTTTTAAGGAATACAAGCATTTCCTTTCTTTATTAGGGTTATGTAGGGTTTTATTAGGGGTTATTATGGTGTGTTAAGATTTGTTAGGGGTGAGTAGGGTTCATTTGGCTTTATTTATGGTTTATTAGGGATTTTAGTGTTTTTTTGAGTTTATTAGTGTTTATTTGTCTTTATTAGTATCTATTAGGGTTGGTTAGGGTTATTTAGGTTTTCGTAACATGTTTTTATGGTTTATTAGGTTTTATTATCATATATTAGTGTTTATTAGGTATTTTTGGGGTTTTATTAGGGTTTAGTAGTGTTTCTTAGGGGTTTTAGGGATTATAAGGTGTTTTTAGGGATTATTAGAGTTTATTAGGGGTTTATTAGGGTTTGATTTTTTATATTATGGTATATTAGGGTTTCATATTTTTTAGGATTTTAAAGTGTCTTTAGGGTTTTTGTAGCATTTTTAGGGTTTTTGTGGCGTTGTTAGAGTTTATGTAGTATTTTTAGTGTTTATATTTTGTTTTTAGTGTTTAGTTAGTAGTTTTAGATTTTATGTATCATATTTAGGGTTTATGTAACATTTTTAGGGTTTATGTAGCGTGTTTAGGGTTTATGATTTATGTAGCGTTTTTTAGGGTTTATGTTGAGTTTTCTGGGTTTATGTAGCGTTTTTAGGGGTGATGTAGCATATCAGTTTCATTTTTTACGGTTTATGTAACGTTTTTAGGGTTCATGTAGTGTTTTTAGTGTTTATAAATTATTTTTAGGTTTTATGTAGCATTTTTTAATGTTTATGTTGCCTTTTTAGGGTTAATGATGTGTTTTTAGGGTTTATGTTATAGTTCTAGGGTTTATGTAGCGCTTTTAGGGTTTATGTAGCATTTTTTGGGTTTATATTGCGTTTTTTGGTTTATGTTGTGTTTTTAGGGTTTTTGTGGCATTTTTAAGGGTTTATGTAACGTTTTTACAGTTTATATATCTATTTAAATCCTTTTTAAGGTTTTAATGGTTTTTTATGGTTTGTAGTTTTTTAGGTGTTTTAAGGGTTGTTAAAGGGTGTTTTTAGTTTTTTATGGTATCTGATGGATTTTAAATGGTTTGGGGGGGGGGGGTTATGGATTTATTTATTTTTTTGGGATTGATAGAAGTAGTTAGGGTTTTTAGTGTGTTTTAGGGTTTGGGTATTTGAGCGATTTTGGGGGTTTATATAATGTGTTTTAGCATTTTTTGGGTTCTTTAAGATTTTTAGTGTTCTTTAGAGTTTAATATGGTTATTTAGGGTTTATTAGGGTTCTTTAGGGTTTATTAGTGATCTTTAGGATTTGTTACAGTTTATTAGTGTTTTTTATTGTATATTAGGGTTTTATTGGGCTTTTGTAGGCATTAATAAATTTTTCTAGGATTTATCAACATTTTATAGGGTTATTTAGGATTTGTTAGGGTTTATTAGGGATTATTTTATTTATCAGGGTTTAGTAACATGTATTTGGGTTTATTACGATGTATTAGGGTTTATTATGATTTATTAGGGTTTATTGCGGTTTATTAGGGGTTTTTTATGGTTTGTTTCAGTTTGTTTCGATTTATTTGGCGTTGTTAGGATTTGTTATGATTTATTTGGGGTTGTTAGGGTTTGTTATGATTTATTTTGGGGTTATTAGGGTTTGTTAGGGTTTATTAGTGGGTTGTAGGGTTTTGTAGGAAATTATTTGGATGTTTTGGTAGTGTTTTGTCGGGTTTATTAGGGTTTTTAGTGATTATTAGGGTTTATTATGGTTTAATAGTGTTTTCTTATTGTATATTAGGGGTTTTAGGGATTTTGTAGCATTGATTAGGGTCTAATAGTGTTTGTTAGGGTTTATTATAGGTTAATATGATTTATTAGTGTTTATTAGGGTTTTTAGTGTTTAATAGTGGGTTATAGGGGTTATTAGAGTTTATTAGTGGTCATTAGGGGTTATTAGAGGTTGTTAGGGTTTTTTAGGTTTTGTTAGGGTTTTTAGGGATTTTCTACGGTTTGTTTGACTTCTTTGGGGTTTTATGTATTTTTTGGGTTTTATGGGTGTGTTTTGATTTTTTATGCTTTATTAGGGTTAGTTTAGAGTTTTTTTGGGTTTTTTTGCCTTTTGTGGGCTTTGAAGAATTTTTTGGTTTTTTGTAGCAATTGATTGGGTTTTTGTAGCGTTATTAGTGGCTTTAGTGGTTCTTCAGGGTTTTTTAGGATTATTTATGGTGTATTAGGGTTTCTTTTGAGGTTTTTAGGGTTTTCTAGGGGGTTTTAGGGGTTTTAAGGGTTTCATAGTGTTGGATAGGGTTTTGTTAAGAATTTTTAGGATTTTTAGGGTTTTTAGCATTTTTAAGGGTTTTTAGCATCTTTTTAGGTTTTTTGAGGATTTTTTGAACTTTTTAGGGTTTTGGGGGTTTGTTTTCTGGTTTTTTCGGTTTTTTCATGTTTTTAGGGGTTTTAGGGGTTTTAGGGTTTTTAGGATTTCTTAGGGTTTTTATGGTTTTTAGGGTTTTTTAGGGTTTTTTGGGTTTTTTGGGTTTTTTGGATTTTTTGGGGGTTTTTAGGGTTTTTTCAGGTTTTGTAGGGTTTGTTAGGGTATTTCTGTGAATATTATCATTTTTAATGGTTTGAAAGCATTTTTGTTTTTTATTTGGGTTTTAGGTTTTGTTTAGCTTTTATTAGGGACTAATAGGGTTTTTAGAGTTTATTACGATTTATTGGTTGTTTGGGTTTGTTAGGATTTATTAGTGCTTATTAGAGTGATTTATGTTGTCTAAGGGTTTGTTAGGGTTTCTAAGGGTGTGTTAGGGTTTCTAAGGGTGGGCTAGGGTTTTTATGGGCAGGTTATGGTTTTTAAGGGCGTTCTATGGTTTCTAAGGGTTTATAAGGTTTTGTTAGGGTTTATATGGGTGGTTTTGTATTTCCAAAGGTGTTATAGGATTTCTAAGGGTCTTTAATGTTTTTAAGGGTGTATTATGGTTTCTAAGGTTTTCTTAGGGTTTTGTTGGGGTTTTGTTAGGGTTTCTTATGGTTTCTTAGGGATTTTTTAGGGTTTCTTCCGATTTTTTGGCTTTTATTGGTGTTTCTTAGTGCTTCTTGGGGTTAGTTAGGGCTTGTTTTGGTTTTTTAGGGTTTTTTAAGGTTTGTTATGATTTTAGGGGTTTTAATGTTTTTTTGGGGTTTGTTAGGGTTTGTTGGGGGTTTTTAGGGATTGGTAGGGTTTCTTAGGGTTTTTTAGTGTTTGTTAGGGTTTGTTCGATTTTTTTGGGTTTTTCATGGTTTGTAATGGTTTTTAGTGTTTATGGGGTTATTCATGGTTGTTTGGGGTTATTTAGTTGTCCATATTTGTCACAGATGTGTAGAGCTAGTCGCAAGCTTCAATTTGATATGTGGTAGAGGTGAAATGGACATCTAGAGTAGAAGTTATAGTCATTTGGAGTACTTAAGGACCTTTTGTGACTTTAAGAACGTTATAAGGTGTTCCTATTGGTCACAAATGTTTAGATCTAGTCGAAAGATTCGATTTGATATATGGTAGAGGCAAAACGAACTCCCGGAGTAGAAGTTATGGTCTTTTGGAGGGTTTATGTTCCTTTTGGGCCTTCAAGGATGTGAGATGGTGCTTCAGTGATTATAGGAGTGTATGTCTAGTCGAAAGAATCAATTTGATATGTGGTAGAGGCAAAACAAACACCCATAGTAGAAGTTATTGCAAAACGGACAGCAGAAGCCAATCTTTTGACCATCCAACGGGATTTTAGGTGTTTTTGGGGGTTGAAGAATGTCAGAAAGGGTTACAGTGGTTACTAGAGTGTGTATCCTTTCACAATATTCGATTTGATATGTGGTAGAGCCAAAATGAACACACGTAGTAGAAGTTATTATTGTTTTAAATTGAGAAACCCTCCTAGTGCCAAAAAATCTACGAAACCCGCAACTCACTAAAATAGGCATAACTTCTCCTTCGGGTGTTTGCTTGACCACTGTGACTAGTAAAATCCAAGATTGTGAGATTTTTAAGGACAAAGTATAATCGAAACCTTGATAACATCAAAGAAACAGAAGATATATTAGTTATACCACTCAAAAATAAGTCCAACTTCAAACGGCCATAAATTTCACTCCGGTTGTCAGTTTCAGCTCTACCACATATCAAATAGAAGGCAGCAAAGAGATCTACACATAAGGGTAAATTGAACAAATTTTAAGTCATATTTATAACGCTAAAAATCCAAAACAACCATCATAAGGCCTCCAAAACTCCATTTACGTGTCCGGATCCCTGTCAAATATTTAAAATGTTCATAACTTCTTATTTGTGTGTCTGTTTGGCCTCCGGAACCTGTTTCCATCGTAGTTCATTCCATGATATTTAGTTTGACTATTCACGGAGCGCAAATTAAAACATAAAGAAGAAGTTATGAATTTTTTAATGAATCCATAATTTGGGTTTTTTAGGGTTTAGTGGGCTTTATTATGGTTTATTATAGTGTGTTATGGTTTATTAGGGTTGAGTAGGTATTTTTATGGTTTTATTAGGGTTAAGTAGGTATCTTTAGGGGTTTATTAGGGTTTATTAGGGTTGAGTAGTGTTTATTAGGGTTTGTTAGGGATTTTTAGAGTTTATTAGGGTTTGTTAGTTTTTTTATTAGGGTATATGAGTGTATTTTAGTTCTTGTTAATATATATGTGGGGTTGTTAGGACTTTTTAGGTTTTATTAGCATTTTTTTAGTGTTTGTGAGAATTTTTTTATGGTTTATTAGGTTTTATTAGAATTTATTATGGTTTATTAGGGGCAAGGTAGGTTCAGGGCTAGGCTATTCCGGACCCCCCCCCCCAAATATATTAAAAAAAAAGACACAGCAGACAAGGGAGGGGCGGGGTCAATCGACCTTCACCCAAAAACCCTGGACGACCCACACTACAACAAAGAAAATAAAAAGAAAAGAAAAATAAAACAAAATGGCCACTCGACATCACCATCATAAACACCATAAAAGCAGATTCATCACTTTATGGCCAAATAAACCATCATCCAACATCCAACTCTGCTTCCAAGCAGCCAGCATCCCCAACAACACCAAAATATCCACTTCATCGACATCATTCTTCAGCACCATACCAACTGTATCAACCATTCCAGCCATAGCACAACATCCATCACACCAATTTAAGACCACTAGTATTCGCAAAACCACCACAGGCCCCTGATGCCACCCTCAACCACCATCACCATCCCAAAGCCTCCACAAGCCTCGACATACCAGACCAACATGGAGTCTGGTATGTTGGGCAGGGCAGCAAGAGCATAGGTGGGTGTTCGAGTCAAGAGGAATGTGCGAAATGAGAGAAGAAAATAAACCAAACTTCTTAAACAATCAACTTCCAGCATTGTATATCCAGCAACACCAACACCAGAATCAGACCACCAACATTCACATATTTCACCAACAACCTTTGTAGTTTCATCCAAGGACAAAATCACAATCTCTTGGATAGCCACCTGAACAGCACCATGATCACCATCCGAGGAAGCGTCTAAGCTTGAAAGGATCCAGAGGCCCCAAGCCATAGAAGTGACAATCGTGAAACCCACTGTCATCCAACTCAGAAGAGCGCAACCAACTGACCACCATGGAACCCATCGGAACTCCAGAACCAAGGGCCCCCGCACCAGATCAACACCTACAAAAGCATCGCAGGGTAAATACGATCCTTGGAAAGAGCCCTCGCCATCCCAAGTCAGGATCAGTACCGTCGTGCCTGGAGCCATCCTGAATTGTCGCTGAGACCACACAAAGAGCCAGAGCAGGAGAGATGCTTCGCCGAAGCTCCATCCAAGTGCGACATCGCAATGCCGAAGACACCACGGGATGTCCAGGGTTGACGCTGCATCACCAAGGGTCAAAACCAACCAGATCCCGTCAACGAGGACCAGATCTGGTTGAACCATTAGAAAAAAAGATCTGCTACCGCTAGGGAGGGAACCACTAACCCTGTCGAGAAGAGATCTAGAGCTGGAAGTCCAAGATCCGCCACCGCATAGACACGACACTACAAAAGAGCCCAAGCCACCGTCGATCTGGAAAACGCACTCCATACACTGATTTCATCGCCACAATGTCGAAAGCACCGTAGAAGGCAATGTGCCAAGGGAGGCCCCTCGCTGCAGCAGATGAAGCTGAACGATTCTCTACACAGGAGATCCCACGCAACCGTAGGAGGAGAAGGAGGACGTCGCGAGCCAGGAGAGAGAGAGCTACCAGGAGAGAATTTATAGGTTTTATTAGCATGTTTTTAGTGTTTTTGAACATTCTTATGTTTTATTATGTTTCATAAGAATTTATTATGGTTTATTATGGTTTCTGGTTCTTTTTAATGGTTTGTTTGCGTTTTTTTGTTTATTGGGGTTTAGTTGGGTTTTATTAGGTTTTATTATGGTGTGTCAAGGTTTATTAGGGGTTAGAAGGTATTTTTAGGGTTTTATTATGGTTTTATTTGGGTTTATTAGTTTTTATTAGGGTTTGTTAGGGGTTTGTTAGTTTTATTTTATTTTATTAGGTTATATTAGTGTTTGTTAAGTCCTTTTAGATAATATAGCATTTTTTATTGTTTTTGAGTTTTTTGTTTTTGTTTGTGAGCATTTTTAGGGTTTCTTAGGTTATATTAGAGTTTATTATGGTTTATTATGGTTTCTAGGGATTTTTAATGTATATTAGCATTTTTTGTCTTTATTAGGTTATATTAGTGTTTTTAGGTCTTTTAAGGTAATATAGAGTGTTTTTATTGTTTTTGATCATTTTTTTTATTATTTGCGACTGTTTTTAGGGATTTTTAATGGTATACTAACATTTGTTTTCATTATTAGGGTTTTTAGGGTTTTATTAGTGGTCAATATGGTGTCTAAAGGTTTGTTAGGGTTGAGTAGGGTTTATTTGGATTTATTTATGGTTTATTAGGAATTTTTAGGGTTTATTATGGTTTATTAGTGTTTATTGGTGTCTATTAGGGTTGGTTAGGGTTGTTTTGGATTTCTTAACATGTTTTTAGGGTTTATTAGGTTTTATTATCATTTATTTGGGTTTATTAGGTATTTTTGGGGTTTTATTAGGATTGAGTAGAGTCTCCTAGGGTTTTTAGGGATTATAATGCATTTTTTGGGATTATTAGAGTTTATTAGGGGTTTATTAGAGTTTAATTTTTTATATTATGGTATATTAGGGTTTAATATTTTTAGGGTTTTGAAGCGTCTTTAGGGGTTTTGTATCATTTTTTAGTGTTTTTGTAGCATTGTTTGATTTTATGTAGCATTTTTAGTGTTTATGTATTTCTTTTAGGGTTTAGTTAGCAGTTATAGGTTTTATATAGTATTTGTTAGGGTTTATGTAACGTTTTAGGATTTATATTGTGTGTTTAGGGTTTAGGTTTTATGTAGCATTTTTTGGGTTTATGTTGCATTTTCTGGGTTAATGTAGTGTTTTTAGGGGTGATGTAGAGATTATGTTGTATTTTTAGGGTTTATGTAACGTTTTTAGGGCTCATGTGGTGTTTTTAGGTTTTATGTGGTGTTTTTAAGTTTTATATATCGATTTTAATGTTTATGTTGCATTGTTTAGGGTTTATGTTACGGTTCTAGGGTTTATGTTGTTTTTGGGTTTATGTAGTGTTTTTTGGGTATATGTGGCGTTTTTTGGGTTTTTGTTGCATTTTTATTGTTTATGTTGCCTTTTTAGGGTTTACATAACATTTTTTGGGTTTATGTAACATTTTGTTGCCTTTTTTAGGGCTTTAATGGTTGTTTATGGTTTGTAGGGGTTTTAGGGTTTTTAAGGGTTGTTAACGGGTGTTTGTGGTTTTTACGGTATTTGATGGGTTTTAAATGGTTTTTGGGGGTTTTTAACATTTTATTTGTTTTTTCATGATTGATAGGTGTTGTTAGGGTTTTTTATTGTGTCTTAGGGTTTGTTTGGGTATTGTAGCGGTTTTTAGGGTTTATGTAATGTGTTGTAGTGTTTTTGGGGTTCTTTAGGGGTTTTAGTATTCTTTAGAGTTAATTATGGTTCTTTAGGGTTTATTAGGGTTCTTTGGGGTTTATTAGTGTTATTTTGGATTTTTACGGTTTATTAGAATTTTTTTTGTATATTAGGGTTTTATTGGGATTTTGTAGGCATTACTAGATTTTTCTTGGGTTTATCAACCTTTTTAGGGTTATTTAGAATTTATTGCGGTTTCTTAGGGTTTATTTTATTTACTTGGGTTTATTAATGTGTATTTGGGTTTATTATGATTTATTAGGGTTTATTATGATTTGGTAGGGTTTATTGCGGTTTATTAGGGGTTTGTTATGGTTTGTTTCAGTTTGTTACAATTCATTTAGAATTGTTTAGATTTGTTACGATTTATTTGGGGTAGTTAGGGTTGGTTATGATTTATTATGCTGTTATTAGGGTTTGTTAATGTTTATTAGTAGGTTGTAGGGTTTTGTAGGATTTTATTTGGTGGGTTTTGTAGTGTTTTGTCTGGTTTGTGAGGGTTTTTAGTGAATATTAAGATTTATTATGGTTCAATAATGTTTCTTATTGTATATCAGGGGTTTTAGGGATTTTGTAGCATTTATTAGAGTCTCATAGTGGTTTTTAGGGTTTATCATAGGTTATTATGATTTATTAGTGTTTATTAGGGTTTTAGGGTTTAATAGTGGGTTTCAGGTGTTATTTGGGTTGATTAGTGGTTCTTAGGGGTTATTAGTGGTTGTTAGGGTGTGTTAGGTTTTGTTAGGGTTTGTTAGGATGTTTGTTATTCTATTATCACACACATTATTATTACAATTATTGTCATTATCATTATTATCATTAACATTATTATAATTATCATTATTTTTATTACTATTACTATTATTATTATTATCGTCACATGCAAATTCAGATGCACATGCGTTATTATTTATTATTTATTATTTATTTCCATGCACGTGAATATGTTGTTGTTGTTGTTGTTATTATTATTATTACTATTATTATTATTATTAGTATCAGCATCCCATGCAAATGCACATGGACATCCGTTATTATTTATTACCATGCACGCACACACACAATGCACCTACATTATTCTATTATCACATGCATTTATATTGTTGTTGTTATTATTACTATTATTGTTGTTATTATTATTATCATCAAATGAAAATGCAAATGCACGTGCATTATTATTTTATACCATTCACGCGCACATTCAATACATGTGCGTTATTCTATTATCACATGCGCTATTATTATTAATATTACTATTATTGTTATTATTATCATCATGTGCGGTATGAGTTATTATTTATTATCATGCACTGAATATGCAATGCACGTGCGTTATTCTATTATCACATGTGTTGTTGTGATTATTATTATTATTATTAATATCATTATTATCATCATCATCTCATGCACATGCACATGAACATCCACGTGCATTATTATTTATTTTTTATTACCATGCACGTGCAAATGCAATACACACACTTTATTTTATTATCACATACGTTGTTATTATTATTGTTATTATTATTATTATTGTAGTAGTTGTTGTTGTTATTGTTGTTACTGTTATTATCATCACATACAAATGCACCTGCAAATACATAAACATGCACATTCAATGCACATGTGTTATTTTATTATCACATGTGTTGTTGTTATTAATAATAATAATATTATTATTATCATCGTCATCATCATCACATGCAAATGCAATGCATGTGCATTATTATTTATTACCATGCACGTGCACACGTAATTCACATGCATTATTCTACTATCACATGAATTGGTACTACTACTTTTATCACTACTACTACTGCTGTTATTATTATTATCATCACATGCAAATGTAGATGCACGTGCGTTATTATTTATTATTTATTACCATGCTCGTGCATATACAATGCACTTGTATTATTATTTTATTACTATTATTATTATTATTATCACAAGTATTATTATTATTATTGTTGTTGTTGTTGTTATCGTTATCATTATCACATGAAAATCCACATGCATGTGTGTTGTTATTTATTATTTATTAACATGCACGTGAATGCATTATTATTATTATTATTATTACAATTAGTATTATTAATATTATTATCAAATGTAAATGCACATGCACATGCATGTCTGTTCTTATTTACTATTATTTATTTATTATTTACTACAATGAACATGCAAACGCAATGCACATGTGTTATTCTATTATTATTATTGTTGTTGTTTTTGATGTTGTTGTTGTTGTTGTTTGTATCATCAAATAAAAAATCACATGCACGTGCATTGTTATTTATTATTTATTACCATGCACGTGCATGTGTCATTATCATTATCATTACATGTAAATGCACATACATGTGCGTTATTATATATTATTTATTACCATTCATATGAAAATGCAATGCACATGCATTATTCGATCATCACATGTGTTATTATTATTTATTCTCATGAACGTGCACACGCAATGCACTTGCATTATTCTATTATCACATGTGTTATTATTTATGATTTATTATCATTCACATGCAAATGCACATTCATGTGGAATTTTTTATTATTTATAGTTTATTACCATGCACGTGCACAAGCACTTGCCCAAGCACATGCATCTGTACATGCACATGCACATGCACATGTACTTGGATGTGTATTATTATTTATTATTTGTTATCATTCACATGCACATGAACATACACAAGTAATTCACATGCATTATTATCTATAATTTATTATTTATTATCATTCACATGCAAATGCGCATGCACATGCACATGCACATGCACGTGTGTTATGATTTATTATTATACCATGCACAAGCATATGCGCATGCACGTGCGTTATTACTACTATTATTATTAGAGGTATTTTTAGGGTTTACTATGATTTTTTTAGGATTTTTGTGTGTTATTAAAATTTATTATGGTCTATTAGGGTTTTAGGGTTTTTTAATGGTATATTTGCGTTTTTAGGGTATGATGGGGGTTATTCGGATTTTATTAAGGTTTATTATGGTGTGTCACGGTTTATTAGAGTTTATTACGTATTTTTAGGGTTTTATTAGGATTGATTTGGGTTTATTAGGGTATATTATAGTATATATGGTATATTTGGGAATTTTTAGGATTTATTAGGGTTTATTACGGTTCATTATGGTTTATTAATTTTTAAGAGGGTATATTAAGGTTGTTTAGTATTTAGTAGTATTTATTTTGGTTTATTAGTGCTTTTAATATTTGTTAGGTTTTATTATCATTTATTAGGGGTTTTAGGGATTTTAATGGTATATTTTCATTTTTTAGGGTTTTGTGGGGTTTATTATGGTTTATTATGGTGTGTTAAGGTTTATTAGTGCTTAGTAGGTATTTTTAGGGTTTTATTAGGGGTGAGTCGGTATCTTTAATGTTTTATTAGGGTTTATTAGGGTTGAGTACGGTTTATTTGGGTTTGTTAGGGATTTTTTGGGTTTACTAGGGTTTGTTAGTGTTTTTATTAGGGTATATGAATGTTTTTTAGTTTTTGTTAATATATATGAGGAATTGTTATGACTTTTTAGGTTTTATTACTGTGTTTTTAGTGTCTGTGAGCATTTTGAAAGGTTTATTATCTTTTATTTGAATTTATTATGGTTTATTAGGGTTTCTAGGGCTTTTTAATGGTTTGTTTGTGTTTTTTTATTGGGTTTTAGTTGGGTTTTATTAGGTTTTGTTATGGTGTGTCAAGGTTTATTAGGGTTGAGAAGGTATTTTTAGAGTTTTATTAGGGTTTTATTATGGTTTATTTTTGATTTTTAGGGTTTATTAGGATTTGTTAGGGGTTTATTAGTTTTTTTAATAGGTTATATTAGTGTTTGTCATGACTTTTTAGATAATATAGTGTGTTTTTATTGTTTGTGAACATTTAGTTTTTTTGTGAGCATTTTAGGGTTTCTTTGGTTATATTAGAGTTTACTATGGTTTATTAGAGTTTCTTGGGATTTTTAAGGTATATTAGCGTTTTTTTCTTTATTAGTTTATATTAGTGTTTTAGGTCTTTTTAGGTAACATAGTGTGTTTCTATTGTTTGTGATCGTTATTTATTATTTGTGAGCATTTTTAGGGTTTATTAGGTTATACTAGAGTTTATCTGGGTTTCTTGGGATTTTTTAACGTATACTAGCATTTTTTTCATTATTAGGGTTTTGTAGGGTTTTATTAGGGGTTATTATGGTGTGTTAACGTTGGTTAGGGTTGAGTAGGGTTTATTTGGCTTTATTTATGGTTTATTAAAGATATTTAGTGTATGTTTGGGGTTTATTAGGGTTTATTAGTCTTTATTAGTTTCTATTAGGGTTGGTTAGGGTTTTTTAGGTTTTCTTAACGTGTTTTTAGGGTTTATTTGGTTTTATTTTCATTTATTAGGGTTTATTAGGTATTTTTGGGGTTTTATTAGGGTTTAGTAGAGTTTAATTGGATTTTAAAGATTATAAGGTGCTTTTAGGGATTATTAGAGTTTATTAGGGGTCTATTATGGTTTAATTTTTTATATTATGGTATAATATGTTAAATATTTTGGAGGGTTTTCTAGCGTCTTTAGGGTATTTGTAGCATTTTTTAGGGTTCGTGTAGCGTTGTCCGAGTTTATGTAGCATATTTAGTGTTTATATATCGTTTTAGGGTTTAGTTAGAGGTTTTAGATTTTATGTATCATTTTTAGGGTTTATGTAATGTTTTTAGGTTTTGTGTAGCGTTTTTAGGGTTTGGGTTTTATGTAGCATTTTTTAGGGTTTATGTTGCGTTTTCTGGGTTTATGTAGCATTTTTAGGGGTGATGTAGCATTTATGTTGCATTTTTTGGGGTTTATGGAACGTTTTTAGGGATAATAGAGTGTTTTTAGGCTTTATAATGTGTTTTTAGGGTTTATGTAATGTTTTTACTGATCATGGAGTTTTTAGGGTTTATTAGAGTGATTTAGGGGGTCTATGCGTTTGTTGGGGTTTCTATGGGTGTGTTAGGGTTTCTAAGGGTCGGTGAGGGTTTTTATGGGGGGTTAGTGTTTCTAAGGGTGTGCTATGGTTTCTATGGGTTTCTAAGGTTGTGTTAGGGTTTCTATGGGTTTCTAAGGTTTTGTTAGGGTTTCTATGGCTGAATTGGGGTTTATAAGGGTGTGCTGGGGTTTCGAAGGGTGTGTTAGGGTTTCTAAGGGTGTGTTAGGATTTCTAAGGGTGTGTTGGTGTCTCTTAGGTTTGCTTAGGGTTTTGTTAGGGTTTTTAGGTTTATGATAGGGTTTCTTATGGTTTCTTATAGTTTTTTATGGTTTCTTCGGGTTTTTTGTGTTTATTGGGGTTTCATAGTGCTTCTTGGGATTTTTTAGGTCTTGTTAGGGTTTTTAGGGTTTTTTAGGGTTTGTTATGTTTTTTAGGGTTTTTGGGGATTATTAGGGTTTGTAAGTATTTGATAGGGTTTTTTAGGGTTTTTTATTTTTTGATAGATATTTTTTGGTTGTGTAAGGATTTTTTTGAGGTTTTTAATGTGTTTTAGTTTTTATGGGGTTATTCATGGATTTTTAGGGTTATTTAGTTTTTAATGGTTGTCACAGATGTGTAGAGCTAGTCGCAAGATTCAATTTGATATGTGGTAGAGGTGAAAAGGACACACAGAGCAGTAGTTATGGTCATTTGGAGGAAATAAGGACCTTTTGGGTCTTTAAGAACATGATAAGGTGTTTCTATTGGTAAAATATGTGTAGATCTTGTCGAAAGCTTCGATTTGATTTACGGTAGAGGCAAAACAGACTCCTGAAGTAGAAGTTATGTTCTTTTGGACGGTTTAAGTACCTTTTTGGGCCTTCAAAGATGTGAGAAGGTGCTTCAGTGGTTGTAGGACTGTAGTTCTAGTCTCAAGCATTGATTTGATATGTGGAAGAGGCAAAACAGACACCAGTAGAAGAAGTTATTGCAAAACGGACACTAAAAGCCAATCTTTTGACCATCCAAAGGGATTTTGGGCATTTTGGGGTGTAGATGAAAGTCAGAAAGGGTTCCAGTGGTTACCAGAGTGTGTATCCTTTCACAATATTTGATTTGATATGTGGTAGAGCCAAAATGAACACACGTAGCATAAGTTATTGTCGTTTTAAATTGAGAAACCCTCCTAGCACCTACAAACCTAAGTAACCTACAACTCACTAAAATATGCATAACTTCTCTTTCGGGTGTCCGTTTTAGATCTGTGACTAGTAAAATGGAAGCTCGTGAGATGAGTGAGGACCAAGTCTAATCAAAACTATGAGATTATCAAAGAAACAGAAGATATATTTGTTATACCACTAAAAAAAAAATTCAACTTCAAACGGCCATAACTTTTTCTCTGTTTGTCCATTTGAGCTCTACCACATATCAAATCAAAGGCAACGAAGACATATAGTTAGAAGGATAACTTGAACAAATTTCAGGTCATATTAGGGACCCTAAAATCCCAAAAACCCATCAGAAGGCCACTAAAACTCCATTTCTGTGTCTGGATCCCTGTCGAATTTTTCTTAAAATGGTCATAACTTCTGATCTGTGTGTATTTTTGGCCTCCGACACCTGTTTTTATCATAGTTCATTCCATGATATTTAGTTTGACTATTCACGGAGTGGAAATGGACACCTAAAGAAGAATTTATGCCTTTTTAATGACTGTGATTTGTTAGTTTTTTCGAGATACCATTTCTAGCACTTTTGTCCTGTCTGCTGTTTTTTCAAACAACTATAACTTATTATTACTATTATTATTATTATTATTATTATTATTATTATAATAATAATCATCTCATGAAAATTCACATAGACATGCACATGCGTTATTATTATATTTTTATTACCATGCACGTGCACATGCAATGCACACATGTTATTTTATTATCACGTGTGTTGTTATTATTTTTGTTATTATTATTATTGTGGTGGTGGTGGTGGTTGTTGTTGCTATTATCATCACATTCAAATTCAAATCCAAATTCACATACATGCACATTCAATGAATGCACATTATTCTTTTATCACATCATTGTTATTATTAATATTATTAATATTAATATTATTATTATCATCATCATCATCGCATGAAATTGCAATGCACGAGAGTTATTAATTATTACCATACACATACACAAGTAATGAACATGCAATATTCTATTATCATATGCATTGGTACTACTACTATTATCACCACCACTACAACTACTTTTACTATTGTTAAAATCATCACATTCAAATGCAGATGCACGTGCGTCATTATTTATTATTTATTACCATGTATGTGCATATGCAATGCACTTGTATTTTTCGTTTATTGTTATTATTATTATTATTAACACAGTTATTATTATTATTATTATCATTATTATTATTATCATTATTATTATTATCATTATCATTATTATTATCATTATCACATGCAAATGCACATGCATGTGAATTTTTATTTATTATTTATTACCAAGAATGTGCATTCATTTAATTATTATTATTATTACAATTAGTATTATTAATATTATCATAAAATGTAAATGCACATGCACATGCATGTGCATTCTTATTTATTATGATTTATTTATTATTTAATACTATTCATGTTCACATGAAATGCATTTTCATTATTCTATTATTATTATTATTATTATTATTCTTGTTGTTGTAGTTTGTATCATCAAATACAAATTCACATGCACATGCGTTGCTATTTATTATTTATTACCATGCACGTGCATGCATCATTATCATTTTCATTACATGTAAATGCACATGCATGTGTGTTATTATATATTATTTATTATCATGCACAGGAAAATGTAACACACTTGCGTTATTCTATTATCACATGTGTTATTATTATTTCTTCTACTACACATGCACACACAATGCACGTGCGTCATTCTATTATCATATGTGTTATTATTTATTATTTATTATAATTCACATGAAAATGAACATTCATGTGGACTTGGATATTATTTATTGTTTTTTACCATGCATATGCACATGCACATGCACATGCACATGCACATGCACATGCACATGCATATGCACATGCACTTGTATGTGCGTAATTATTTATTATTTGTTATCATTCACATGCACGTGTATATACACATGCAATTCACATGCGTTATTATTTATAATTTATTATTTATTATCATTCACATGCATATGCGCAGGCATATGAACATGCATGTGCGTTATGATTTATTATTTATACCATGCACATGCATATGCACATGCACGTGCATTACTACTACTATTATTACTAGAGATATTTTTAGGGTTTACTATCATTTTTTAGGATTTTTATGTGTTATTAAAGATTATTATGGTTTATTAGGGTTTTAGGGTTTTTAATGGTATATTAGCGTTTTTAGGGTTTGGTGGGGGTTATTAGGATTTTATTAGGGTTTATTATGGTTTTGTAAAAGTTTTTTTGGGTTTATTAGGTATTTTTAGGGTTTTATTAGGATTGAGTTGTGTTTATTATGGTATATTATGATATATTTGGGTATGTTTACGATTTATTAGAGTTTATTATGGTTTATTATGTTTTATTAATTTTTAAGAGGGTGTATTAGCGTTTTTAGTGTATTGTAGTGTTTATTCAATTTTATTAGCACTTTTAAGCTTTGTTATGTTTTATTAGCATTTATTAAGGGTTTTTTGAGATTTTTAATGGTATATTTCAGTTTTTTAGGGTTTAGTGGGGTTTATAATGGTTTATTATGGTGTGTTAAGGTTTATTAGGGTTGATTAGGTATTTTTAGAGTTTTATTATGGTGGAGTCGGTATCTTTAAGGTTTTATTAGTGTTTATTAGGGTTGAGTATGGTTTATTTGGGTTGGTTTGGGTTTTTTGGGGTTTACTAGGGTTTGTTAGTATTGTTATTAATGTATTTGAGTGTTTTTTAGTTTTTGTTAATATAAATGAGGGGTTGTTATGACTTTTTAAGTTTTATTAGCGTGTTTTTAGTGTTTGTGAGCATTTTAAATGGTTTATTAGATTTTACTTGAATTTATTACGGTTTATTAGGGTTTCTAGGGCTTTTTAATGGTTTGTTTGCGTTTTTTTGTTTATTGGGGTTTAGTTGGGTTTTATTAGGTTTTGTTATGGTGTGTCAAGGGTTATTAGGGTTGAGAAGGTATTTTAGAGTTTTATTATGGTTTTATTAGGTTTTATTAGTTTTTATTAGGGTTTATTAGAGATTTTTAGAGTTTATTAGGGTTTGTTGGAGGTTTATTAGTTTTTTTGTTTTATTAGGTTATATTATTGTTTGTTAGGACTTTTTAGATAATATAGCGTGTTTTTATTGTTTGTGAGTGTTTTGTTTTTATTGTTTGTGAGTGTTTTGTTTTTTGTTTGTGATCATTTGTTATGTAGCATTTTTATGGTTTATGTTGTGTTTTCTAGGTTTATGTAGCGTTTTTAGGGGTGATGTAGTGTTTATGTCATAATTTTTAGTGTTTATGTAATGTTTTTAGGGTTTATGAAGTGTTTTTAGGGTTTATATTGGGTTTTTAGGTTTTATGTAGCATTTTTTAATGTTTATGTTGCGTTTTTAGGGTTTATGTTGTGTTTTTTAGGGTTTATGTTACAGTTATAGGGTTTATGTAGTGCTTTTTGGGTTTATGTAGCGTTTTTTTGGGTTTATGTTGCATTTTTTGGTTTATGTTGCATTTTTAGGATTTTTTTGCATTTTTTAGGGTTTATGTAACGTTTTTAGGTTTTATGTATATATTTGAAGCCTTTTTTAGGGTTTTAATGGTCGTTTATGGTTTGAAGTGTTGTCGGAATTTTTAAGGGTTATTAACGGATGTTTATGGTTTTTATGGCATCTGTTGGCTTTTTATTTGGTTTTTGGGGGGGTTTTATTGGATTATTTGTTTTTTTTGGGATTTATAGGGGTTTTAGGGATTTTAGTGTGTTTTATGGTTTGTATGGGTATTGTAGCAGTTTTTAGGGTTTATATAATGCGTTTTAGAGTTTTTTTGTGTTCTTTAGGGTTTTTAGTGTTTTTTAGAGTTTAATATGGTTCTTTAGGGTTTATTAGGGTTCCCTACATTTTATTAGTGTTCTTTAGGATTTCTTACAGTTTATTAGCATTTTTATTGTATATTAGGGTTTTATTGGGCTTTTGTAGGCATTAATAGCTTTTTGTAGGGTTTATCAACCTTTTTAAGGGTTATTTAGGATTTATTAGGGTTTATTGGGATTTATTTTATTTATTAGGGTTTAGTAACTTGTATTTGGGTTTATTACAATTTATTAGGGTTTATTATGATTTGTTAGGGTTTATTGCGGTTTATTAGGGGTTTGTTATGGTTTGTTTCAGTTTTTTATGATTTATTTGGAGTTTTTAGGATTTGTTACGTTTTATTTGGGGTTGTTAAGGTTTTTTACGATTTATTTTGGTGTTATTATGGTTTTTTAGGGTTTATTAGTGGGTTGTAGGATTTTGTAGGCTATTATTTGGAGGGTTTTGTAGCGTTTTGTCAGGTTTGTTAGGATTTTAAGTGATTACTAGGGTTTATTATGGATTAATAGTGTTTTTTATTGTATATTAGGGGTTTTAGGGATTTTTTAGCATTTATTAGGGTCTAATAGAGTTTTTTAGGGTTTATTACATGTTATTACGATTTATTAATGTTTATTAGGGTTTTTGTGGTTTAATAGTGGGTTTTAGGGGTATTATGTTTTATTAGTGGTTCTTAGGGGTTGTTAGTAGTTGTTAGGGTTTGTTAGGTTTTTTTAGGGTTTTTTGGGTTTGTTATGGTTTTTTTGAGTTGTCTGGGGTTTTATGCATTTTTTTGGGTTTTATGGGTGTGTTTGGATTTTTTATGCTTTGTTAGGGTTATTTTAGTGTTTTTTGGGTTTTTGTTGCGTTTTGTGGGTTTTGAAGCGATTTTTTTGGTTTTTTGTAGCAGTTGTTAGGGTTTATGTAGCGTTGTTTTTGGCTTTAGTGGTTCTTTAGGGTTTTTAGGGTTCTTTCAGGTTCATTATGTTGTATTAGGGTTTTTTAGGTTTTTAGGGTTTGCTAGGGGTTTTTAGGGGTTTTAAGGGTTTTATAGGGTTGGTTAGGGGTTTGTTAGGCATTTTTAGGCCTTTTAAGGTTTTTTTTAGAGTTTTTAGGGGTTTTAGGGTTTTTAGCATTTTTTGAGGTTTTTTAGGGTTTTTAGGTATGTTTTCATGTTTTTTCGGTTTTTTCGTGTTTTTATGATTTTAGGATTTTTTTGGGTTTTTTATGGTTTTTAGGATTTTTTAGAGATTTAGGGTCTTTTAGGGTTTTTTGGGTTTTTTGGGTTTTTTGGGTTTTTAGGGTTTTTTTAGGGTTTGGTGAGGTTTTGTCGAGTTTGTTTGGGTTTTTTGTGAATATTAGCTTTTTGAATGGTTTAATAGCATTTTTTATTGTATATTTCCATTTTAGGAATTTTTTATCTTTTATTAGGGTCTAATAGGGTTTTTACGGTTTATTATGATTTATTAGTGTTTATTTGGGTTTAGTGGTGGGCTTTAGGGTTTATTAAGGTTTATTATGGTTTATTATTGGTTGGTAGGGTTTGTTAGGATTTATTAGTGCTTATTAGAGTGATTTAGGGTGTCTAAGGGTTTGTTAGGGTTTCTAAGGGTGTGTTAGGGTTTCTAAGGGTGGGTTAGGATTTGTATGGACGAGTTAGGGTTTCTAAGGGCGTGCTATGGTTTCTAATGGTTTCTAAGGTTGGGTTAGGGTTTATGGGTGTGTTGGGGTTTCTAAGGGTGTTCTAGGGTTTCTAAGGGTGTGTTAGGGTTTCTAAGGGTGTTTTAGGGTTTATAAGGGTGTGTTAGTGTTTCTTAGGTTTGCTTAGGGTTTTCTAAGGGTTTTTAAGGTTTTGTTAGAGTTTCTTGTGGTTTCTTAGGGGTTTTTAGGGTTTCTTTTGATTTTTTTGGGTTTATTGGGGTTTCTTAGTGCTTATTGGTGTTTGATAGGGCTTGTTAGGGTTTTTAGGGATTTTTTATGGTTTTTAGGGTTTTGGGGGTTTGTTAGGGTTTGTTAGGGTTTGTTAGTGTTTGTTAGGGTTTTTAGGGTTTGTTTGGGGTTTGCATTCTTTTTAATGGTTTTAAGTGTTTATGGGGTTATTCATGGTATCTTAGGGTTATTTAGTTTATCATGGTTACAAAAGATGTGTAGAGCTAGTTGCAAGCTACAATTTGATATGTGGTAGAGATTAAACGGACACCCAGAGCAGAAGTTATGGTCATTTGGAGGACTTATGGACCTTTAAGAATATAATAAGCTGTTCCTATTGGTCACAGATATGTAGATCTAGTCGAAAGCTTTGATTTGATATATGTTAGAGGAAAAATAGACTCAAAGTGTAGAAGTTATGGTCTTTTGGAGGGTTTATGTACCTTTTTGGGCCTTCAAGGATGTGAGAAGGTACTTTAGTGGTTATAGTAGTGTAGGTCTAGTCGCAAGCATTGATTTGATATGTGGTAGAGGCAAAACGAACACCAGAAGCCAATCTTTTGAAAATCTAAAGGGATTTTTTTGTCTTTTTAGGGTTGAAGAATGTGATAAAGGCTTCCAGTGGTTACCGTAGTGTGTATGATTTCAAAATCTTCGATTTGTTATGTGGTAGAGCCAAAATAAACACATGTAGCCGAAGTTATTGTCGTTTTAAATTGAGAAACTCTCCTAACGCTTAAAAACCTAAGAAACTCGCAACTCACTAAAATAAAAATAACTTCTCCTTCAGGTGTTAGTTTGAGCATTATGACCAGTAAAATCGAATATCATGAGATGAATGAGGACCAATTTCAATAGAAACTATGAGAAGATCAAAGAAATATAAGATATAATAGTTATACCACTCCAAAAAAAGTCCAACTTCAAACAGCCATAACTTTCGCTCCGGTTGTCCGTTTGAGCTCTACCACATATCAAATCGAATGTAGCAAAGAGATATACGCAGAAGGGTGACTTGAACATAGTTAAAGTCAGGTTTGAGACCCTAAAATCTCATAAACCCATCATAAGGTCTCCAAAACACGATTTTCATGTATGGATCCCTGTAAATTTTTTCTTAAAATGGTCATAACTTCGGATATGTGTGTCTGTTCGGCCTCAGACACCTGCTTTTATCTTAGTTCATTTTATGAGATTCAGTTTGACTATTCATGGATTTGAAATGGACACCCAAAGAAGATGTTATTCATTTTTCAATGACTATGTGATTTGGTAGGTTTTTCGAGACCTCATTTCTATTATTTTTTTTCATGTTTTCTGTTTTTTCGAACAACTATAACTTATTATTACCATTATTATTATTATTTTTATCATCACCTCATCCACATGAACATGAACATGTATGTTCCTTATTATTATATTTTTATTACCATGCACATGCAGATGCAATTCAAACATGTTATTTTATTATCACATGTGTTGTTCTTATTATTGTTATTATTATTATTGTGGTCGTTGTTGTGGTTGTTGTTGTTGTTGTTATTGTTATTATCGTCACATCAAAATGCACATGTGAATGAACATACATGCACATTCAATGCACGTGTGTTATTCTATTATCACATGCTTTATTATTATTATTATTATTATTATTTTTATTATTATTATTATGATCATCATCATTAGCAGCAGCACATGAAAATGCAATGCACGGGCGTTATTATTTATTACCATTCACGTGCACACGTAATACACATGAAATATTATATTATTAGATGCATTGGTACTACTTCTATTATCACCACTAATACTACTATTATTACTACTGCTGTTATTATTACTATCATCACATGAAAATGAAGATGCACATGCGTTATTATTTATTATTTATTACCTTGCACGTGCATATGAATTAACTTGTATTTTTTTTATTATCACAATTATTATTATTATTATTATTATCTTTGTCATTAATATTATCATTATCACAGGAAAATGCACATGCATGTGCATTGTTATTTATTATTTATTACCATGCACGTGCATGGGTTATTATTATTATTATTACAATTATTATTATTAATATTATCATCAAATGTAAACGCACATGCACATGCATATGTGTTCTTATTTATTATTTACTACTATGCACGTGCACATGAAAAGAACTTGCATTATTATATTATTATTATTTTTGTTTTAGTTGTTGTTATTTTTTTTATATCATCAAATACAAATACACATGCACGTGCATTGTTATTTATTATTTATTACCAAGCACCTGCATGCATAATTATCATTATCATTACATGTAAATGCACATGCAAGTGCGTTATTATATATTATTTATTATCATGCACATGAAAATGCAATGAACTTGAGTTATCCTATTATCACATGTGTTATTATTATTTATTCTCATGCACGTGCACACGCAATGCACATGCAATATTCTATTATCACATGTGTTATTATTTATTATTTATTATCATTCACATGAAAATGTACATTCATGCAGACTTGGTTATTATTTATTGTTTATTACCATGCACATGCACATTCACTTGGATGTGCATTATTATTTATTATTTATTAACATTCACATGCACATACACATACATATGTAATTCACATGCGTTATTATTTATTATTTATTATTTATTATCATTCACATGAAAATGCACAGGCATATGCACATGCACGTGTGTTGTGATTTATTATTTATACCATGCACATGAATTTTCACATGCACGTGCGTTATTACTATTATTATTATTAGAGGTATTTTTAGGGTTTACTAGCATTTTTTAGAATTTTTAGGTGTTATTAAAATTAATTATGCTTTGTTAGGGTTTTAGGGTTTTTAATGGTATATTAGCATTTTTAGGGTTTGGTGGGAGTTTTTAGGATTTTATTAGGGTTTATTATGGTGTGTTAAGGTTTATTAGGGTTTATTAGGTATTTTGGGGTTATATTAGGATTTAGTTGGGTTTATTAGGGAATATTATGGTATATTATAGTATATTATGCTATATTTGGTATGTTTAGGATTTATTAGTGTTTATTATCATTCATTATGGTTTATTAATTTTTAAGAAGGTATATTAGATTTTTTTAGGGTTTAGTAATATTTATTAGGGTTTATTAGTGATTTTAAACATTGTTAGGTTTTATTAGCATTTATTAGGGGTTTTAGGGATTTTTAATGGTATAGTTTCATTTTTTAGGGTTTAATGGGGTTTGTTACGGTTTATTATAGAGTGTTAAGGTTTATTAGGGTTGAGTAGGTATTTTTTGGGTTTTATTAGGGTTTAGTAGGTATCTGTAGGGTTTTATTGGGGTTTATTAGGGTTGAGTAGTGTTTATTAGGGTTTGTTAGGGATTTTTAGGGTTTATTAGGGTTTGTTCGTGTTTTTATTAGGGTATATGAGTGTTTTTTAGTTTTTGTTAATATATATGAGGGGTTGTTAGGACTTTTTAGGTTTTATTAGCGTGTTTTTGGTGTTTGAGAGCATTATTTATGTTTTATTAGGTTTAATTAGAATTTATTATGGTTTATTAGGGTTTTAGGGATTTTTAATAGTCTGTATTCATTTTTATGTTTATTGGGGTTTAGTTGGGTTTTATTAGGTTTTATTATGGTGTGTCAAGGTTTATTAGGGTTGAGAAGGTAGTTTTAGGGTTTTATTATTGTTTTATTAGGGTTTATTATATTTTATTAGGGTTTATTATGGATTTTTAGGGCTTATTAGGGTTTGCTAAAGGTTTATTATTTTCTTTGTTTTATTAGGTTATATTAGTGTTTGTTAAGTCTTTTTAAATAATATAGCATTTTTATTATTTTTGAGCATTTTGTTTTTGTTTGTGATCTTTTTTAGGGTTTTTTAGGTTGTATTAGAGTTTATTATGGTTTATTCTGGTTTCTTGGTATTTTTAAGGTATAGTAGCGTTTTTTTTCTTTATTATGTTATATTAGTTTTTTTAGGTCTTTTTAGATAATATAGCGTGCTTTTTTTGTTTTTGATCCTTTTTTATTGTTTGTGATCATTTTATGGTTTATTAGGTTATATTCGAGTTTATTAGGATTTTTAGGGATTTTTTTAGTTATACTAGTGTTTGTTTTCATTATTAGGGTATTGTAGGGTTTTATTAGGGGTCATTATGGTGTGTTAAGGTTTATTAGGGTTGAGTAGGGTTTATTTGGATTTATTTATGGTTTATTAGGGATTTTTATGGTATGTTTGGTGTTTATTATGGTTCATTAGTGTTTATTAGTGTCTATTAGGGTTGGTTAGAGTTGTTTTTCTTAACGTGTTTTTAGGTTTTATTAGGTTTTATTATCATTTATTAGGGTTTATTAGGCATTTTGGGGTTTTATTAGGGTTCAATAGAGTCTCTTAGGGTTTTTAGGGATTATATAGCATTTTTAGGGATTATTATAGTTTATTTGGGGTTTATTAGGGTTTATTTTTTTATATTATGGTATATTAGGGTTTAATATTTTTGAGGGTTTTGAAGCGTATTTAGGGTTTTTATAGCATTTTTTAGTATTTGTGTAGCATTGTTTGAGTTAGGGGTAATGTTCTTAGTGTGTGAGAATGTCGAGAATGTCGAGAGAGAACGCGCACCCCGCGGCCGTAGTGTCCCAAAATCCTTTGTATGTTCATGCTTCAAATTAATCTGTGATTAGAATCTTGTGGTCAATAACCTTTGATCTTGGCACCGTACAAGCACCGATTTTTGGATCCTTCAATGCAGATGGAAATGGTCCAACATTCAAGGAAACCCTATGTGGTGCATTGCAGAGTTTGATAGGTTTTGGTTTTAATGAAATTTAACCTTTCTCCCCATCGATTTTTAGGAATGATTATGGATTGTTAGTGGATATTCCTTTGGAGTCATATGAAGAGGAGGTTGATTGTCTCAAATGGACCCTTATTGCGTGATTTGGATCAACAAAGTCGTCTTTATCACAGTTCAAGAATTTTTTGAATTCCTGTGGGATTTCATCTACAGTAAAGATTTCTTCAGTACATCAGGTTTCATTCTGCTTAATCTTTTATTGTGAGTTGGATTTCATACATGCATTGTGCAATTCTCCTCAGATCATGGGTCGTTGGTGTTTCAATTTAACCCGATGGTTGATTGATGTTCATAAAGGGAGGGAAAGTCCTCAGGAGGCAGTGTGGATTTATCTTCCAAGTTTGCCTCTACCGATGGATAATGAATCTATTATTAGGGTCATTGGGGATTCCCTTGGGATTTTTCTTTGTGTGGATAATAATACAAGTCGTTGTGAGAATGTATCTTCTGCAAAGATTTGTGTTGAACTAGACTTGTCTGCACCTCTTCTGGATAAGATATCCTTAAAAGTGAAGGAATTGATTTCTTGGGAGCAGGATATTGTTTATTTGGTGTTTCTAAGGTTTTGTTCCCATTGTTCTTTACAAGGCCATTCGATTCAAGTTTGCAGGAAGTGACAACGAGGTAATTTCAGTCATACAGATCCTGTAAGGGCCAAATTTAATGAGTCACCTGCTGATGTCTCTATGGAGATTGTGAAGGATTCTCCTGTAGCTTTTGAACAATGATGTAGAGGGGAAGTGAATGAATATGTACGTCATACAGATACTGTTATGTCCAAAATTGATGAGATATCTGATGATGATGCTTTGGAAGTTGAGAAGGATAATCCTGTAACTTTTGAACAATCATACAGAAAAAATATTCTGGTTGTCATTGAATTTTCCCAGCCTTGGTTTATCTCATTTTAGGAGGAATTTATAAGGACAACCAGGGTGAGTGGTTTAATGAATGCTGCTCAAGGTTTCATGTTTGCATGGGTAAGGCTAGAGAATTAGTCTGTGATTGATACAGTGATGCATCTTTTTCCTCTGGTGCTGTGTTTGTCCAGAACAGAAGTTATCCAAGTTAAAGATGAAATTGGAACAATGACAGGTGGAGGTAGAGAATCATGTAAATTTCTATTAAAGGAAAATAAAACATGGTCTTCATTTAAAGAAAAACAGGAGGATGATGGGTGAAGTTTTTATATTGTTCCTGTCTACGAAAATTATGGCAACCGTTCTCCTTTGAACAAGGTGAGAGGGAGATTTCTAAAGAGACAGTCCTTTTTGGATTCTCCTAAGAAATATTCTTTGGCCATGGGAAATGGAGTATGTACAAGAGAAAAGATACGGCCTATGAAGGAGTTTTTATCTTTTCATCCTAATGTGACCAAGACGCCTGGGGTCAAATCTAGGATAAAGACATTATAATGATTCTGTTCCTAATATGGAATGCCTGTGGCATTGGCTCTCAGGTGAAGATAGATTTTCTATCCATGGAAATCAAAAACCACAAGGTTTGAATTGCTGCTATTCTAGAACACAAGCAGAACATGTTGAGAGTAAATGAGTTTGCTTATAGACTCAGAATGCATACTGGTTTAGATGAAGAACCAGATAATTATCATATATGGATTTTTTGGAAGAAGGAAATGAAGGTGGATCTGATTAAAGCTGGTGATCAGTATATTACGGTAAAATTCAATACAGGTGTGGAGGTGATGTATATATCCTTTGTGTACGGGAGTTGTGATTATCAAAAATGGGAAGTTTTATGGTAGGACTTGTATAGCTTTGATCCAGAGGAATTCCCATGGTTTTTTGTGGAGATTTTAATATTATTTCTGAACCATATGAGAAGAAGGGTTGGGGTATTTTTCCTCCTTTGGATAGCATGAGTTTTGTTCGTTTTATGGGGGGGAAAGGACTTATGGATGTGGGTTATTTTGGTGATTGTTTTACTTGGTCTAACAATCAAAAAGGTGATCGTAGACGTTGGAGTCGGCTGGATAGGTGTTTGGAGAATTCTCATGATATTGAATGGTTTCCCAATGCTAAGTTGGAACATCTTGTTCGTGGTATTTAGGACCATTCGTCACTGCTAATTTTTTTTTCATCAAAGACAGGATGGTTTTGAGAGGTTTAGATTCTATAATCAATGGGCTAATGTATAGGGGTATCAATAGTTGGTTAAGGATAGGTGGGGAGAATTTAATCAAGGCTATTCTTGGGTTGATTTACACAATAAGCTGAGGCGTTTGAAAAATAAACTTCAGGTTTGGGCAAAGAATATTACTCCTTTAGATTAGGATGAGGAAATTTTAAAATAGGAAGTTGACAGATTGGAGAGATCCCTTAAGGATGCATGGGATGAGGAAAATTATAAGGTGTTGTATACTAAGAAAAACCTGTTAGCTGATCTGATTTTAAAATAGGAACATGTTGAAAGGGAAGGTGAAAGAGTGAAATGGCTTCATGAAGGTGATAAAAACTCATCCTATTTTCATGCTTGCATTAAGGAAAGGAGGAGGTTATTTAAACCGATTATTCTGCTTGAAGATGGGTCTTATTCGGATGATATAGAGGTGATTGGAAATATGGATTTTTAACTTTTTTAAAAATTTACTTGCAGGTCCCAATATGAATATGTTAAATGGTTATCCTAAAGAAAATTATGTGTTGTTTGAGGTGATTCCCAACATGTTGTCTGATAATGATAATGCAATGTTAGAAGTCATTCCAGATGAAAGGGAGATTTATGATGCTATGATGGGTCTTGATCCGGAAAGTGCTCCAGGCCCAGATAGTTTTCCTGGTTCGTTTTATAGGGGGTCTTGGGAGATTATAAAATCTAATATCATTATGGCCATTCAGGATTTATTTCGGGGTGGTTCCTTACCAAGAGTGGTGGGGGATACTACTTTGGTGATGCTCCCTAAAATTAAAAATTCTGTTTCTATTATTGATTATAGGATGGTTAGTATGTGTAATTTCCCTTATAAGATCCTTTATATTATTTTCAATAGGTGGATTTCCAAGTATGTGCCTCAGTGGGATTCCTTAGAGAAACATGGTTTTGTTAAAGGCTGTTCTAGTCAGGGTGTAGTGGCTTTGGCCCAAGAATTGATTCGGGATATTAACATAAAAAATCATGGTTCAAATATGGCTTTGAAGCTTGATATAAACAAGGCTTAAGACAGAATGGAATGGGGATTTATCAACAGGGTACTAAAAGGTATGGGCCTTCCCCCTTGGTCTATGGATATCATTTTTCGATGTTTTAGCTCTTCTTGGATGGCTGTTTCGTTCATGGGGAGAACCTGTGGTATCTTCAAGTCTTCTCGTGGTCTAAGACAAGGGGATCCAATTTCTCCGACTCTGTTTATTCTAATGCAAGATACATTAAGTCGCCTTATTAACAAAAAGATATCCATGGGAAGTATTCTTTAATATCGTAGGAAAATGAATCAATAATCGATTACTAATCAAATGTTTGCGGATGATACTTTAATTTTATGTAATGCTAGTGGAAGATCAATTGGAGGTTTATCTACGGTCCTGGACAAAAATTGTTTATGGAGTGGTCAGGTGATTAATATATCCAAGAGAAGTATTTTTATCTCTAATAAGTGTGGTGACAAGCAGGTTACATCCCGGTGTAGCAGAATGGATATTCTGAAGGGCTGTTTTCTGATGGAATATCTTGGATCTCTGATTGTTCCTGGTCATATTTGAATCTGGGACTTTTATTATATTGTGAGCAGGATTATGAATCGTGGGTTGAACTGGAAATTTTTTTTTTTATCCTTTGGAGGCCGGATAACTCTAATAAGAAGTGTGTTAACTTCCATCCCTATTCATTCACTTTCAGCCAGTTGTGTCCCTGAGGGAGTCATTTCAAACATTGATAAAGTCTTGGCAGGTTTCATTTAGGATGCTTTATCTGAGGGGAAACACAATTGGGAATCATGGGATATAATGGCAAGAACTGTCCAAGAAGGTGGGATTGGAGTGAGAAATTTGGCTAATATCATCCACTCTATGCATGCAAAACTTTCTTGGGAAGTGGTGGAGGATTGAACTTTGTGGGGGAATATTATTTCCTATAAAGGGACTAGTTATGAGGAAAATCATGCTTCAAATTTATTTCCCTTATGGTCCTTAATCCATATGTTTCTTCAGATTATTCGGCAACATTAAAGATGGATTGTAGGGAAGGGGGAGTTATGTTTTTGGTTTAATAACTGGGAAGGTTCAATTTTGGGCTATCTGTGATGTCCTAGACCTTTGATTTCTTTCAAGGAGGACATTGAACATCCCAGTTTTATTGATGCAATTCTGGATGAGGATCAAAGAGAGGCTTTTAATGATATTATTTTAAATTTTGACATGGATAAGTGTGTATTTACTGCTTCCAATACAGGGGAACTTTCTTTAATGGACTTCAATAAGATTTCGACTCCTCAAGGGAAGCATGATAATTGGAATAAAAAGGTATGGTGTAGATGTATTCCTAATAAGTTCAACTTTCTTGTATGGAAGATAAGAAACCAGGATATTCCTACAGATGAGAATTTGAGGAAGATAGGAATTAACCTGGCTTCTAAATGTCATTACTGCAAGTTATACAGGTAGGAAGACACTAATCAACATTTCATTGGGAGTGATTGGGCCAGAGCAGTATAGAGATTCTTTGGAGGGTTTATTGCTATTTTTTCCATTGGTCATGATGAAAATTCTTTTATGGAAAGATGGTTCCATGGTATTAAAGGTGAGGGACTAGAAAAATGGACAAAGCAATAATTTTAAGTTCAGGTTGTTGGTGCATCTGGTGGGCAAGGAACATGGACAGGTTTGAAAGTATTATTGACATAGAATGGTCCATTGTTATGGGGACAAGATCACTGCTGATTGATCTGGTTAATGGTATTAATAAATGGAATGATTATACTTCTTTGAGATTCTTACAGGGGAATGTTTCTATGATTCAATAGCCTGTTAATGCGATAAGAGGGAATTGGGTCCAGTGGATGGCTCCCAACATAGGTTTGAAGTTGAATTTTTATGGTTCTTTCTTGCTACGTAATATTTGAGGTGTAGGGGTGGTTCGTGATACAAGGGGGAGTTTCATTCTTCCATATTCTACATATTTTGGGAGGGGAAATTCAATTCAATCAGAAGCCAAAGCTATGCAGATGGGTCTTGTTTTATGCGACCAGAAAAATATTATTCTCAGTCAGGTTGAAACTGATTCATTAATTGTTATTGAAGAAATTCTTGGTAAAATTACAACTCCTTGGTTGATAGCCTACCCTATAAGGAAGTTCAAATCTATCCTCAACAACCATAACATTTGGATTTCTCATGTGTGGCGGGAGGGCAACAAAGTGGCTTATTATCTTGCTTCTTTGGCAGTGGCGGATCAAGGTAATCATGTTATTTGTTTTTCTAGTTATTTGCATTTGGATTTGGAGGGGGTGAATTTGATTAGGGGGGATCAGTTGGGTATCCAATATTTTAGGCCCCCCTAGTTAGGTTTCCTTTATTTTCTTCCTTGTTGAATTCCTCTTTGTTGTTGTTTTACCTCTATCTTTAATAAAAATGCAATGTTGAATGAATGTAGCATTGATTGAGATTATATAGCATTTTTAGTTTTTATGTAGCACTTTTAGGGTTTACATAGAGGTTTTAGATTTTATGTATCATTTTTTAGGGTTTATGTAGCATGTTTAGGGTTTAGGTTTTATGTAGCAATTTTTAGGGTTTATGTTGTGTTTTCTGGGTTTATGTTGCGTTTTTAGGGGTGATATAGCATTTATGTTGCATTTTTTAGGGTTTATTTAACGTTTTTAGGGTTCATGTAGTGTTTTTAGGGTTTATGTAGTGTTTTTAGGTTTTATGTAGTGTTTTTTAATGTTTATGCTGCGTTGTTTAGGGTTTATGTTACGGTTCTAGGGTTTATGTATTGATTTTTGGGTTTATGTAGCATTTTTTGGGTTTATGTTGCGTTATTTGGGTTTATGTTGCATTTTTAGGGTTTATGTTTCATTTTAAGGGTTTATGTAATGTTTTTTGGGTTTATATATCTATTTGTTGGCTTTTTTGGGTTTTAATGGTTGTTTATGGTTTGTAGTGGGTTTTAGGGTTTTAAGGTTTTTAATGGGGTTTTATGGTTTTTATGGTATTTGATGGGTTTTCCATGGTTTTGTTGGGGGTTTTTAAGGGTTTATTTGTTTTTTCAGGATTGATAGGGGTAGCATGGGTTTTTTAGTGTGTTTTAGGGTTTGTTTGGGTATTGTAGCGGTTTTTAGGGTTTATGCAATGTGTTTTACTGTTTTTTGGGTTCTTTAGGGTTTTTAGTGTTCTTTAGAGTTTATTATGGTTCATTAGGGTTTATTAGAGTTCTTCAGGGTTTTTAGTGTTCCTTAGGATTTGTTATGGTTTATTAGCATGTTTTATTGTATATTAGGGTTTTATTGGGATTTTTGTAGGCATTAATAGCCTTTTCTAGGGTTTATCAACCTTTTTAGGGTTATTTAGGATTTATTAGGGTTTATTTAATTTATTAGGGTTTCTTAACGTGTATTTGGGTTTATTACGATTTATTAGCATTTATTAGGTTTTATTGCAGTTTATTAGGGGTTGGTTATGGTTTGTTTCAGTTTGTTACGATTTATTTGGCATTGTTAGGATTTTTTATGATTTATTTGTGGTTGTTAGGGTTTGTTACAATTTATTTTAGGGTTATTAGGGTTTTTTAGGGTTTATTAGCAGGTTGTAGTGTTTTTTAGGCTATTATTTGGTGGGTTTTGTAGTGTTTTGTCAGGTTTGTTAGGGTTTTTAGTGATTATTTCTATTTATTATGGTTCAATAGTGTTTTTTATTGTATATTATTGGTTTTAGGGCATTTGTAATGTTTATTAGAGCCTAAGAGGGTTTATTAGTGTTTATTACAGGTTATTGTGATTTATTAGTGTTTATTAGGGTTTTAGGGTTTAATAGTGGGTTTCAGGTGTCATTTGGGTTTATTAGTGGTTCTTAGGGGTTCCTAGTGGTTGTCAGAGTTTGTTAGGTTTTTTTAGTGTTTGTTAGGACGTGCGTTATTCTCTTATCACACACGTTATTATTGTCATTATTATCATTATCATTATTATCATTATCATTTTTACAATTATCATCATTGTTATTATTATTATTATTATCGTCACATGCAAATGCAGATGCACATGCGTTATTATTTATTATTTATTATATATTATTTATTTCCATGCACCTGCATATGTTGTGGTTATTGTTGTTATTATTATTATTACTATTATTATTATTATTATCATCATCAGATGAAAATTCACATGCACGTCCATTTTTATTTATTACCATGCACGCGCACACGCAATGCAACTACACTATTCTATTATCACTTGCATTTTTATTGTTATTGTTATTATTACTATTATTGTTATTATTTTTATTATCATAAAATGCAAATACAAATGCACGTGCGTTATTATTTATTACCATACACGTGCACATTCAATACATGTGCGTTATTCTAGTATCACATGCACTATTATTATTAATATTACTATTATTGTTATTATTATCATCACGTGTGATAAGAGTTATTATTTATTATCATGCACTGCACATGCAATGCACGTGCGTTATTCTATTATCACATGCTTTTTTGTTGTTGTTATTATTACTATTATTACTATTATTATTATTATTATTATTATGATTATCAACTCAAGAACATGCACATGCACATGCACGTGAATTATTATTTATTTTTTATTACCATGCGCGTGCACATGCAATGCACACACATTATTTTATTATCAGATACGTTGTTATTATTAATGTTATTTTTATTATTGTGGTTGGTGTTATTGTTGTTACTATTGTTATTGTTATTATCATCAAATGAAAATGCTCATGAAAATACATAAACATGCACCTTCAATGCACCCACGTTATTTTATTATCACATGCGATGTTATTATTAATATTAATATTGTTATTATTATTATTATCATCGTCATCATCATCACATGCAAATGCAATGCACACGCGTTATTATTTATTACCATGCACGTGCACACGTAATGCACATGAAATATTCTATTATCAAATGCATTGGTACTACTACTATTATCACTTCTACTACTACTGTTGTTATTATTATTATCACCACATTAAAATGAAGATGCGCATGTGTTATTATTTATTATTTATTACCATGCACATGCATATGCAATGCACTTGTATTATTCTTTCATTATTATTATTATTATTATTATCGCAATTTATTATTATTATTATTATTATTATCATTATCATTATTATTATCATGATCACATGCAAATTCACATGCATGTGCGTTGTTATTTATTATTTACTAACATGCACATGCATGCGTTATTATTATTATTATTACAATTATTATTATTAATATTATTACCAAATGTAAATGCGCATGCACAGGCATGTGCGTTCTTATTTACTATTATTTATTTATTATTTACTGTTATGCAAGTGCACATGCAATGCACTTGCGTTATTCTATTATTATTATTATTATTATTATTATTACTTGTATCATCAAATACAAATGCAGATGCACGTGTGTTGTTATTTATTATTTATTACCATGCACGTGCGTGCATCGTTATCAATATCATTACATGTAAATGCACATTCACATGCTTTATTATATATTATTTATTACCATGCACATGAAAATGCAATGCACTTGCATTATTCTATTATCACATGTGTTATTATTATTTATTCTCATGCATGTGCAAACACAATGCACTTGCGTTATTCTATTATCACATGTGTTATTATTTATTATTTATTATCATTCACATGCTAATGCACATTCATGTGGACTTTGTTATTATTTTTTGTTTATTACCATGGACATGCACATGCACATGCACATGCACTTGGATGTGCATTATTATTTATTATTTATTATCATTCACATGCACATGCACATACAGATATAATTCACATGTGTTATTATTTATAATTTATTATTTATTGTCATTCCCATGAAAATGCGCCTGCATATGCTTATGCACATGCATTATGATTTATTATTTAATCCATGAACATGCATGTGCGTTATTACTACTACTATTATTAGAGGTATTTCTAGGGTTTACTATCATTTTTAGGATTTTTAGGTGTTATTTACATTTATTACGGTTTGTTAGGGTTTTAGGGTTTTTTAATGGTATATTAGCATTTTTTAGGGTTTAGTGGGGGTTATTAGGATTTTATTAGGGTTTATTATGGTGTGTCAAGGTTTATTAGTGTTTATTAGGCATTTTTAGGGTTTTATTAGTATTGAGTTGGGTTTATTAGGGTATATTTTGGTATATCAAGGCATATTTGGGTATGTTTAGGATTTATTAGGATTTATTTTGGTTCATTATGGTTTATTAATTTTTTAAGAGGGTATATTAGGATTTTTTAGTGTTTAGTAGTGTTTATTCAGGTTTATTAGCGATTTTAAGCTTTGTAAGGTTTTATTAGCATTTATTAGGGGTATTAGGGATTTTTAATGGTATATTTGTGTTTTTTAGGGTTTAGTGGGGTTTATTATGGTCTATGTTGGCGTGTTAAGGTTTATTAGGGTTGAGTAGATATTTTTAGGGTTTTACTAGGGTTGAGTTGGTATATTTAAGGTTTTATTAGGGTTTATTAGGGTTGAGTACAGTTTATTAGGGTTTGTTAGGGATTTTTAAGGTTTACTAGAGTTTGTTAGTGTTTTGATTAGGGTATTTGAGTGTTTTTTAGTTTTTGTTAATATATATAAGGGGTTTTTATGACTTTTTAGGTTTTATTAGCACATTTTTAGTGTTTGTGGTCCTTTTTAATGGTTTATTAGCTTTTATTTGAGTTCATTATTGTTTATTAGGGTTTCTAGAGCGTTTTAATGGTTTGTTTGCATTATTTTTGTTTATTGGGGTTTATTTTGGTTTTATAAGGTTTTTTTATGGTGTGTCAAGGTTTATTAGGGGTGAGAAGGTAAATTTTGGGTTTTATTAGGGTTTTATTAGGGTTTATTCATTTTTATTAGGGTTTATTAGTGATTTTTAGGGGTTATTAGGGTTTGTTAGGGGTTTATTAGGGTTTTTTTTATTAGGTTATGTTAATAGTTGTTGGGTATTTTTAGATAATATAGCATGTTTTTATTGTTTGTGATCATTTTTTTGTTTGTGAGAGTTTTGGGGTTTCTTTGGTTATATTATAGTTTATTATGCTTTATTAGGGTTTCTAGGAATTTTTAAAGTATATTAGCATTTTTTGTCATTATTAGGTTATATTAGTGTTTTTTGGTCTTTTTAGGTAATATAGCGCGTTTTTATTGTTTGTGATCATTTTTTTATTATTCGTGCGCGTTTTTACGGATTATTAAGTAATATTAGAGTTTATCACAGTTTCTTGGGATTTTTTTTGGTATACTAGAATTTTTTTTCTTTATTAGGGTTTTGTAGGGTTTTATTAGGGGTTATTATGGTGTGTTAAGGTTTGTTAGGGTTGAGTAGGATTTATTTGGCTTTATGTATCGATTGTTAGGGGTTTTAGGCTTTGTTTGGGGATTATTAGGGTTTATTAGTGTTGTTTAAGTTTTCTTAACGTGTTTTTAGGGTTTATTAGGTTTTATTATTATTTATTTGGGTTTATTATGTATTTTTGAGGTTTTTTAAGGTTGAGTAGAGTTTTAGAGGATTTTAGAGATTATAAGGTATTTTTACGGATTATTAGGGTTTATTAGGGGTGTATTAGGGTTTAATTTTTTATATTATGGTATATTAGGTTTTAATATTTTTGAGGGTTTTAAAGCATCTTTAGGGTTTTTTGAATTTTTTAGGTCTTTTTGTAGTGTTGTTAGAGTTTATGTAGCATTTTTAGTGTTTATGTAGCATTTTTAGGGTTTATTTAGCAGTTTTAGATTTTATGTATCATTTTTAGGGTTTATGTAACCTTTTTAGGGTTTATGTAGTGTGTTTAGGGTTTAGGTTTTATGTAGCATTTTTTAGGGTTTATGTTGCGTTTTCTGGGTTTATGTAGCATTTTTAGGGGTGATGTAGCGTTTATGTTGTATTTTTAGGGTTTATGTAACGTTTTTAGGGTTCAGGGAGTTTGTTTAGGGTTTATACTGTGTTTTTAGGTTTTATGTAGCATTTTTAAGGTTTATGTTGAGTTAATAGGTTTTATGTTCTGTTTTTTAGGGTTTATGTTACATTTCTAGGGTTTACGTTGTGCTTTTAGGGTTAATGTAGTGTTTTTTGGGTTTATGTAGTGTTTTTTGGTTTATTTTGCATTTTTAGGGTTTTTGTTACATTTTTTGGGGTTTGTGTAATGTTTTTAGGGTTTATGTATCTATTTGAAGCCTTTTTTAGGGTTTTAATGGTTTTTTATGGTTTGTAGTGTTTTTAGGGTTTTTAATGGTTGTTAACAGGTGTTTATGGTTTTTTCTGTCATGTGATGGCTTTTAATGGGTTTTTGGGGGTTTTGTGGGTTTTTTTGTTTTTTTGGGATTGATAGGGGTTTTTAGGGGTTTTTAGTGTGTTTTAGGGTTTGTTTGGGTATTCTAGTGGTTTTTAGGGTTTATATTATGTGTTTTAGAATTTTTTGGTTTCTTTAGGTTTTTTAGTGTTTTTTAGAGTTTAATATGGTTCTTTAGGGTTTATTAGTGTTTTTTAGGGTTTATTAGTGTTCTTTAGGATTTGTTACATTTTATTAGCATTTTTATTGTATATTACGGTTTTATTGGGCTTTTGTAGGCATTAATAACGTTTTCTTGGGTTTATCAACCATTTTATGGTTATTTATGGTTTATTAGGGTTTATTAGTGTTTATTTTATATATCAGGGCACAATAATGTGTATTTGGGTTTATTACGATTTATTTGGGTTTATTATGATTTGTTAGGGTTTACTGGGGTTTATTAGGGGTTTTTTATGGTTTGTTTGAGGTTTTTATGATTTATTTGGCATTTTTAGGATTTTTTACAATTTATTTGGGGTTGTTAGGCTTTGTTATGATATATTTTGGGGTTATTAGGGTTTGTTAGGGTTTATTGGTGGGTTGTAGGGTTTTGTAGTCTATTATTTAGAGGTTTTTGTAGCATTTTGTTAGGTTTGATAGGGTTTATGTAGCGTTGTTAGTGGCTTTAGTCAGGATACCCCGATTTTTTAACATTCAAACAAATATAACTTTTTACTCGGATGTCTGTTAGGCCTGTACAACATATCATATCAAAGAATGTTTCATTTTCTTCTACTAGACTGGTTTTTGAGTTGAAACGAGCTTCTAGATTAGAAGTTATGGTCGTTTTAACATTCAATGGCTTTTCAAATACATATAAATAAATATATATATGTATGTATGTATTTATTCGTAAATATATATGTGTGTGTCTGTGTCTGTGTATGTGTATTGTATATATATATGTATTTATTTATTTATAAAAACACATAAAAAACATATTTTATAAATGTATTTAAAACTAATCTGATAAATATATATTAATATAAAAATAAATATACGGATAAAAAACATATTAATATAAATATATATTAATAGAAGAATGAATATATATATACTAATATATGAATAAATATATATTTATTAATATATCTAATTATATTTATATTAATATGAATCTATATTAATATACGAATAAATATAACTATATATATAAATAAATAGATATATCATTAAATAGAGAAAAAATGAAATGGCTTAGTGCTAAAGGTGAAAGCACACAAGGGGGGAGGTCACGGGTTCGAGTTCAGGTGGAAGAAATGAGGTGTGCGGGTGTGGGTGATGCGTGGGTAGGGAAACACGCAGGAGAGATTGAGGGGGGTCCGCCTAGTGCTGATAGGAGGTCAACCACTGTTAAAAGATCCCCCCCCCGCATTATATATATATATTTTATATATTTTATTATTTTTTTGACATTTTTCAGAACTGATAATGGGGACTTTCATCAGCATTTTTTAGCACTTATAAAAGGTTCCTTTATCAGCGCTTCTCTAAGCGCTGATAAAAGGGACCCCCCTATATCCTCGACTCTATTAACAATTCTTTTTTAACGTTGTTAATGCACTTTTATAGCGCTGATAAAGGCCGTTTTTATAGTAATGTGCACACACAATGGATGCGTGTTATTCTACTATCACATCTGTTATTATTTATTATTTATTATCATTCACATTCAAATGAACATTCATGTGGACTTGGTTATTATTTATTGTTAATTACCATGCACATGAACATGCACATGCACGTGCACTTGTATGTGCGTTATTTTTTATTATTTATTATCATTCAAATGCACATACACATACACATGCAATTCAAATGCATTATTATTTATTATTTATTATTTATAATCATTCACATGCAAATGCGCAGGCATATGCACAATCACGTGCGTTATTATTTATTATCTAAACTATGCAAACGCATATTCACATGAACGTATGTTATTACTATTATTATTATTAGAGTTATTTTTAGGGGTTAATAGCATTTTTTAGGATTTTTAGGTGATATTAACATTTATTAGGGTTTCTTAGGGTTTTAGGGGTTTTTAATGGTATATTAGCATTTTTAGGGTTTGGTGGGGGTTATTAGGATTTTATAAGGGTATATTATGGTGTGTCAAGGTTTATTAGGCATTTTTAGGGTTTTATTAGGATTGAGTAAGGTTTATTAGGGTATATTGTGGTATATTATGGTATATTTGGGTATGTTTATGATTTATTGGGGTCTATTGTGGTTCATATGGTTTATTAAATTTTAAGAGTGTATTTTAGGGGTTTTAGGGTTTAGTAGTGTTTAGTGGGGTTTATTAGTGCTTTTAATATTTTTTATGTTTTATTGGCATTTATTAGGAGTTTTAGGGCTTTTTAATGGTATATTTGCATTTTTAGGGTTTAATATGGTTTATTATGGTTTATTATGGTGTGTTAAGATTTATTAGGGTTGAATGGGTATTTTTAGGGTTTTATTAGGGTTGACTAGGTATCTTTAGGGTTTTATTAGGGTTTATTAGGGTTGATTAGGGTTTATTAGGGTTTGTTAGGGATTTTTAGGTTTTACTAGGGTTAGTTACAATTTTTATTAGGGTATATGAGTGTTTTTTAGTTTTTGTTAATATATATGAGAGATTGTTAGGACTTTTAATGTTTTATTATCGTGTTTTTAGTTTTTGTGAGCATTTTTTATGGTTTATTAGGTTTTATTAGAATTTATTACGGTTTATTAGGTTTTCTAGGGATTTGTAATGGTTAGTTTGCGTTTTTTTTTGTTTATTGGTGTTTAGTTGGGTTTTACTAGGTTTTATTATGGTGTGTCAAGGTTTATTTGGGTTGAGAAGGTATTTTTAGGGTTTTATTATGGTATTATTAGGGTTTATTAGTTTTTATTTGGGTTTATTAGAGATTTTTAGGGGTTATTAGGGTTTGTTAGGGGTTTATTATTATTTTTTTATTGGGTTATATTAGTGTTTGATAGGTCTTTATAGATAATATAGCTTGTTTTTTTGGTTTGTGAGCATTTTGTTTTTTTTGTGAGCATTTTTAGGGTTACTTAGGTTATATTAGAATTTATTAGGGTTTATTAGGGTTTCTAGGTATTTTTATGGTATATTAGCATTTTTGTCTTTATTAGGTTATTTTAGTGTTTTAGGTCTTTTTAGATTATATAGCGCATTTTTATTGTTTTTGATCAATTTTTTATTCTTTTTGAGCACATTTAGGGTTTATTAGGTTATATTAGAGTTTATTAGGGTTTCTAGGGATTTTTTAATGTATATTAGCGTTTTTTATTTTTTACTATTTTGTAGGGTTTTATTAGGGGTTATTATGGTGTGTTAAGTATTGTTAGGGTTGATTGGGTTTTTTTTGGATTTATTTATGTGTTTTTAGGGTTTATTAGGTTTTATTGTCATTTATTAGGGTTTATTAGGTATTTTTGGGTTTTTATTAGGGGTTAGTAGAGTTTCATGTTGTTTTTAGGGATTATTAGAGTTTATTAGGGCAAGGAAGATGCAGAGGTCAGGCTATTTTGGACCCCCTCCCCCAAATTTATCAGATAAAAAGACGCAGAAAACAAGTCACAGAAGGCAAGGGAGGGAGGGGTCAATCAACCCACACCCCAAAACCCTTAAACCCCAAACCCAAAAAACCCTAAAAAAGAAAACCAAAAGAACACAAAATGAATCAAAATAGAAAAACAAAACTATCTCCATCATCATCTCCCGGCCAATCTATATCCAGTATCCAGTAGCACAATAACCACCATCAACAATTCCATCAGAAATCATCAACACGAAATCAGTAGCACCACAGTAACGCCTTCCTCACCAACACCATATTTCAACACCATGCCATGCTCGGTAGACATCAGCTTATACTCCAATCATAGCATATCAAACCTACACTACAGAACAACACTGCCCCTCCGAGACACGCCCTTGACACCAAGCTGAACCACCAACACCATCCCAACACCGCCACATGCACCATCATACCAAACAAAAATTATAGCATCCCGCCTTTTTATCACATAAACTTTCATTACATCTTACAAAACCGAGGATCTTTAAGGTTTAGTGTCTTGGAAACCAGGAACATAATACATGAAAAGAACAAAAACACTCTTCTTAAACACTTGAAAGGATTATCCTTAAGTTCATCCTAGGTTCATTACTGCATCTCATAACCTGGGGACATACATCAAAAGAAAGGGTGAGCAGAAAGCCCAATAAGCGAAACAAGAGAGACATTTTACATGTGAACTTGAGATACTTCAATAAGGACATGAAAAGAACTTTAAGGCATGAGAATGAAATCATGAGGCATATCATAATAAAAATAAAATTTTCATAACTTGAATATGTGGCTACATAATTTAACATAGACAATCATGAACATATCACCAAGGTCCATCCCCAAGGTGTCATTTGAAAATTACCAAGGTTATTCACCAAGGTATCGTGAAAATTGTAATCTCTAGTGGTTACATCATTACCCAATTCATTGGAGCGCTATCAGGGAGCACCCTTAAATTTGACTTTATTATCATGTGATCCACATATATCATCATCAAAAATTTCATAAATAACCCACATAGCATAAAATAAATGGGTTTCATTTTATAATCATAACGTTTTAAAAACTGCTTTAAAGACATGATCTTTACGTCACTTTAAACCCACGAAAAGGGAAAGAGGGATTCATGTATGTAAATACCAGAATTTAAAATAGAACATTTTGATATATATGTGAATACCCCTGTAGAAATAAGAGCTTTGAGTATTCACTTTATAACATAAAATAATTTTTAGAAAAGAGAGAGAGGCACTTTGAGACGAAAATTATGCAGCATAACGACTATGTTTCGGGGTTTTAGAAAACATTGAGAAGAGAGGGGACATGGGTCAAACATTCATAAATGACCCATAAAACAGTAGAGGGAAAAAATATAAGGGATTTAAGAACATGGTAATGAAATTCGAAAATATACCATATGAAATGAAGAACATGAAAGGAAGAAAAAATAGGATTTCTCTTGTGAGAATTCGGCAGCCTAACGGCGTCACTTAAACTTCAACAAAATTGAATTTACAAGGTCCAATAGGGTCTCTCATCATATGAACATAAGAGTCCAGTATGATAGATATATAGATCAAAACCCAACATAATATAAAGGAACTTGAAAGAATTGACATGAAAGTAGAACTTCAAAACGAGAAGGGTGAAGAACCACTTAAAAATTCGGCAGCCTAACGGTGTCACTTAAACTTCAACAAAATTGAATTTACAAGGTCCAATAGGGTCTCTCATCATATGAACATAAGAGTCCAGTATGATAGATATAGAGATCATAAAACAACATAATATAAAGGAACTTGAAAGAATTGACATGAAAGTATAACTTCAAAACGAGAAGGGTGAAGAACCACTTAAAAATTCGGCAGCCTAACGGCGTCACTTAAACTTCAACAAAGTTGAATTGACAAGGTCAAAAAGGGTCTCTCATCATATGAACATAAGAGTCCAGTATGATAGATATAGAGATCATACCCCAACATAATAGAAAGGAACTTGAAAGAATTGACATGAAAGTAGAACTTCAAAATGAGAAGGGTGAAGAACCACTTTAAAATTCGGCAGCATAACGGCGCCACTTAAAACTTAAAAATAGTGAATTGAAGAGATCAAATGGGGTATCTCATCATATGATCATAAAAGATCAGTATGATAAATTTAGAGATCATACCCCAACATAATAAAAATGAACAAGAAATACTTTACATGAAAATAGATCTTGAAAAATGAGAGGAGAGAAAGAATCTGTTACAAAAATTTTGGCAGCCTAACGGCGCCACATAAAACTTCATAAAACGAAATAATGAGATTAATAGGGGATCTCTCATTATATGAACATAAAAAGGGCAGTAAGAGGAGTATAAAAGAACATCCTCTAACATAAGTACATGGAGCATAAAAGGAATGACATAAAAGAGATCACTTGAAAAGAAAGAGAGGGGTCAGATCCCTTACCTTAAAATGTAACTCTTAAACCTCAAAGGATGGGACCTTGAGGGCTTGGGGGCACTTTGGGAGGACTCCTTGGGAGGTAATGATACCGGAAATTAGTTGGGGAAGAGTGGGGAGTCGAATGGATGAGAGGAGGTCTTGGTATTTATAGGGAAAGTGAGGGGACAAGGCATTAATGGCCAAAGGACACCTCAAAAGTGGTTTTCTCAAAAGCATGGGCCCTCCCATGGTACTTCCCATAAAGTTAGGACATATGGGGACCCCCACACAATAATTCATCACCCTTGGCCGTCCAACCCTTAAAAAAACTCATGAAATCATCATGACACAGTTATGATGTCATTAAACATACCGAAACCCTAAAACTGTATTTTCACTATTCACTGAAAATTCAACTTTCTCAGAAAGATCCCAAAATTTCACCTTAATCAAATATCAATGCTCTGATTTCAAAAATGAACTCCATTTTATAAAAATAATTTTCTAATTATTTTTAATTTATTTTTTAAATAAATACACTATTCACCGAATATTCTTTTTTTCAGAAAAAACCACAAAAATTACCATAACATAATATCGGTGCTCTGAGTTCAAAAAATGAAATCCATTTTATAAAAATAATTTTCTAAATATTTTTAATTTAATTTTTAATTTAAAAAAACACTATTCACCCGAAAAAACTAATATTTGAATAATAATTTATGAAACTGTTATTTAACTATTTTATTGAATCACATTACTTAATCAAGGTGTGTTGATTATTTTAAAACCTTCTTTAAGTGAGATTACTAATCCATTTGTTCATATTACTAATCCTAATCATAAAATCACTATTCATAATTTACTATTCATCAAAAATCAAGTTGATCTTATTAGACTCCAAATTTTGTACTGAACATAATTGTAGAAGACCATTTTTTGAAAATCATTACACATTTTTAATTATTTAAGGCTTACATAAACATTTTTAAAATATCCTTTTTCTAAAATTCATCAAAAATATGCATACTATATTTATCCGGTCATTTGAAAATTCATAAACTTCATCATAAGAAGAAATACCAATTTTTATTTAAAACAAAGTATTACACAAAGCAGTTACGGTCTCCTTACATAGCCCCTTATCACACCAGCATAGGACCTAAGTGTAAGGTGTGCTAAGGTGAGAGAGTCCGAGGGAGACTCGACCAACATTGCCCGAGTAGTAATTTCTATCAGTTTGAACTTCTCGCGAAGGCGATTCCGTTCTAGCTTCACATGATGAAGTTCGGCTTGGGTTTGGTCCAGAGCAAAGCCCAATGGTGCTACCTCCTTCCCAAGTTCTGTTATATGGGCTTCGATCGGTCCAAGACTACTAGGTGAGGCCATCAAATCTTCTTTCTATAATAATTAACCAATATTACTTGTATTTAGAGACAATAATCAAAAAAATTTGTTCAAAACGGTCATATTGACTAATGGTCATATAACAGTCAGAACCCAATGGTCTCATTTTAATCATAATCATGTTTATCAAATAAAACATTTTTGTTGAGTATAAAAAATAAAATAAAATAACACATGAAATTAGGAAAAAAGATTTATTCAAAATTTCGGGCCGTTACAATCTTCCCCCCTTAAGAAATTGCATCCTCGTAATTTTAAAATTGGGTTTTGAAATTTCATTGAAAGTCCCACATCGGAAAAAGAGTCTGTGACACCATTACTTTAAATGAAAGAAAAGGAAGTACAAAGGCCACCCGAGTTTACTCATACTAGGATTCCATGTAGGAAACATGGAAATGGAGGAGAAAACAAAGGGTCACGTCCTAAAGGAGAGTGATAGAAAACATGATTAGGAGGAAGTTAGCCACCAGAAAATCCCAAAATTATGATGTGTGCAAGCGGTCTTTGATTACCTAGTAGGAAACATAAACCAACAACTTTTTTGTTTTATGTTCCTTTTCATTACTTTGAGGAATTCATTTACAACATAGAACAAAAACATAAGGAAATATATCTACCTTCATGTAGAGTTTCATCCTTTAATAAGTTTCTACCCAAAACTAATCTTTCCTCTAAACTATGAGCATTCAAAACTACTTGGTCTCATCAAAACACAAGAATCATCTTCTAGAGAATCTCATAATCCACCAAAGATTAACTATATATTTCTTTCATCTTTAAACATTATCCCAAAAACTGAAAGGGTAAGGTAAAAAAACTCTTCAAAAAGAAATAATCCCATAGGAATGTAAACTACTTTTAAATCTTCAAAGTTCCATGGTACTACCCAAATTTCATTATAGTCCATTCCATAAATAACGGTCCTTAAAATTACTCAAAATAAACCAAACTAAGATTGAAACCCAAATACAAGAAGGATTTGATAACATAGTCTTCCAAAATAAACTTCATTGTTCATCTCCAAACAACATCAACCACTCCTAACATCTTATAACAAAAGTATCTAACCTAAACATATTTAACCCAAGATAGGTTAATCATTCCCATAAGTAACCTAAATTACTATAAGTCCACCTTAAATTCATATATTCTTCAAATATAAGTCAACCTTACTCCTCAATGAAAATACCGTTGTAATCTATTTACCTCGATCATATAGGGTCCCCAAAATAGTGAACGTATTCCAAAATAAAAATCATATTTTAATCCCCTAATCATCTCTATCATATTAATATGGAAATCGTATCATTTCCTATCACATTGGTTGTTGAGACATGTTCTTCCATTTCCCTCCATTAACTAAGAAAATAACTATAATTAGGGGCTTAAATACTTAGCCAATAATCATGAAAATAAACTTAAAGCATATAAGGATAACTTGTAGTTGAAAAGTATACCCTAACATGTGATTCCCTAGGTTCCCATATAGGTTATCCATGATCAAATATTCTTATGTGAATCTTTATTTTATTTTATCTTTGTTCCTTTAACAATGGTTCATACTAAGCTTATGAATTTACCAAAGCATATCCCCCGGGAGTGTCGTAACCAAGAGTGCAGAAAGGCCCGTTTTCGTGTACCAGTTCCCGTTCGAGTCTAGTTCAAAGCGGTGTTTTCGGGTTTTACCCCTATGTACATCTGTGCCAGAGCCACCTCTACCTGCTCGTATCCAGACAGGGACGTATTTTCTTGGCAACCCCTTACTCAATACTCACCAAAATACCAGGACGATTTCCAATATTTTAACTTTTCTATAGGCTTCTTCCTAAAGTTTTCATATCCTAATTTCCACAAATAACTAAACCATCCTTTGATACCAACTATAGCATCCCGCCTTTTTTATCACATAAACTTTCATTACATTTTACAAAACCGAGGATCTTTATGGTTTAGTGTCTTGGAAACCAGGAACATAATACATGAAAAGAACAAAAACACTCTTCTTAAACACTTGAAAGGATTCTCCTTAAGTTAATCCTAGGTTCATTACTGCATCTCATAACCTGGGGACATACATCAAAAGAAAGGGTGAGCAGAAAGCCCAGTAAGGGAAACAAGAGAGACATTTTACATGTGAACTTGAGATACTTCAATAAGGACATGAAAAGAACTTTAATGCATGAGAATGAAATCATGAGGCATATCATAATAAAAATAAAATTTTCATAACTTGAATATGTGGCTACATAATTTAACATAGACAATCATGAACATATCACCAAGTTCCATCCCCAAGGTGTCATTTAAAAATTACCAAGGTTATTCACCAAGGTATCGTGAAAATTGTAATCTCTAGTGGTTACATGATTACCCAATGCATTGGAGCGCTATCAGGGCGCACCCTTAAATTTGCCTTTATTATCATGTGAGACACATATATCATCATCAAAAATTTCATAAATAACCCACATAGCATAAAATAAATGGGTTTCATTTCATAATCATAACGTTTTAAAAACTGCTTTAAAGACATGATCTTTACGTCACTTTAAACCCACGGAAAGGGAAAGAGGGATTCATGTATGTAAATAACAGAATTTAAAAAAGAACATTTTGATATATATGTGAATACCCCTGTAGAAATAAGAGCTTTGAGTTTTCACTTTATAACATAAAATAATTTTTAGAAAAGAGAGAGAGGCACTTTGAGACGAAAATTCTGCAGCATAACGACTATGTTTCGGGGTTTTAGAAAACATTGAGAAGAGAGGGGACATGGGTAAAACATTCATAAATGACCCATAAAACAGTAGAGGGAAAAAATATAAGGGATTTAATAACATGGTAATGAAATTCGAAAATATACCATATGAAATGAAGAACATGAAAGGAAGAAAAAATAAGATTTCTCTTGTGAGAATTCGGCAGCCTAACGGCGTCACTTAAACTTCAACAAAATTGAATTTACAAGGTCCAATAGGGTCTCTCATCATATGAACATAAGAGTCCAGTATGATAGATATAGAGATCATAACCCAACATAATATAAAGGAACTTGAAATAATTGACGTGAAAGTAGAACTTCAAAACGAGAAGGGTGAAGAACCACTTAAAAATTCGGCAGCCTAACGACGTCACTTAAACTTCAACAAAATTGAATTTACAAGGTCCAATAGGGTCTCTCATCATATGAACATAAGAGTCCAGTATGATAGATATAGAGATCACAACCCAACATAATATAAAGGAACTTGAAAGAATTTACATGAAAGTAGAACTTCAAAACGAGAAGGGTGAAGAACCACTTAAAAATTCGGCAGCCTAACGGCGTCACTTAAACTTCAACAAAGTTGAATTGACAAGGTCAAAAAGGGTCTCTCATAATATGAACATAAGAGTCCAGTATGATAGATATAGAGATCATACCCCAACATAATATAAAGGAACTTGAAAGAATTGACATGAAAGTAGAACTTCAAAATGAGAAGGGTGAAAAACCACTTTAAAATTCGGCAGCCTAACGGCGCCACTTAAAACTTCAAAATAGTGAATTGAAGAGATCAAATGGGGTCTATAATCATATGATCATAAAAGATCAGTATGATAAATTTAGATATCATACCCCAACATAATAAAAAGGAACATGAAATACTTTACATGAAAATAGATCTTGAAAAATGAGAGGAGAGAAAGAATCTGTTACAAAAATTTCGGCAGCCTAACGGCGCCACATAAAACCTCATAAAACGAAATAATGAGAGTAAGAGGGGATCTCTCATTATATGAACATAAAAAGGGAAGTAAGAGGAGTATAAAAGAACATCCTCTAACATAAGTACATGGAGCATAAAAGGAATGACATAAAAGAGATCACTTTAAAAGAAAGAGAGGGGTCGGATCCCTTACCTTAAAATGTAACTCTTAAACCTCAAAGGATGGGACCTTGAGGGCTTGGGGGAACTTTGGGAGGACTCCTTGGGAGGTAATGAGACCAGAAATTCGTTGGGGAAGAGTGGGGAGTCGAATGGATGAGAGGAGGTCTTGGTATTTATAGGGAAAGTGAGGGGACAAGGCATTAATGGCCAAGGGACACCTCAAAAGTGGTTTTCTCAAAAGCATGGGCCCTCCCATGGTACTTCCCATAAAGTTAGGCCATATGGGGACCCCCACACAATAATTCATCACCCTTGACCGGAAAACCCTTAAAAAAACTCATGACATCATCATGACACAGTTATGATGTCATTAAACATACAGAAACCCTAAAACTGTATTTTCACTATTCATTGAAAATTCAACTTTCTCAGAAAGATCCCAAAATTTCACCTTAATCAAATATCAATGATCTGATTTCAAAAATGAACTCCATTTTATAAAAATAATTTTCTAAATATTTTTAATTTATTTTTTAAATAAATATACTATTCACCGAAAATTCATTTTTTCAGAAAAAACCACAAAAATTACCATAACATAATATCGGTGCTCTGAGTTCAAAAAATGAAATCCATTTTATAAAAATAATTTTCTAAACATTTTTAATTTAATTTTTAATTAAAAAAAACACTATTCACCCGAAAAAACTAATACTTGAATAATAATTTATGAAACCGTTATTTAACTATTTTATTGAATCACATTACTTAATCAAGGTGCCTAGATTATTTTAAAACCTTCTTTAAGTGAGATTATTAATCCATTTGGTCATATTACTAATCCTAATCATAAAATCACTATTCATAATTTACTATTCATCAAAAATCAAGTTGATCTTATTAGACTCCAAATTTTGTACTGAACATAATTGTAGAAGACCATTTTTTGAAAATCATTACACATTTTTAATTATTTAAGGCTTACATAAACATTTTTAAAATAACCTTTTTCGAAAATTCATCAAAAATATGCATACTATATTTATCCGGTCATTTGAAAATTCATAAACTTCATCATAAGAAGAGATCCCAATTTTTATTTAAAACAAAGTATTACACAAGGCGGTTACGGTCTCCTTACATAGCCCCTTATCACACCAGCATAGGACCTAAGTGTAAGGTGTGCTAAGGTGAGAGAGTCCGAGGGAGGCTCGGCCAACATTGCCCGAGTAGTAATTTCTATCAGTTTGAACTTCTCGCGAAGGCGATTCCGTTCTAGCTTCACATGATGAAGTTCGGCTTGGGTTTGGTCCAGAGCAAAGCCCAATGGTGCTACCTCCTTCCCAAGTTCTGTTAGATGGGCTTCGATTGGTCCAAGACTACTAGGTGAGGCCATCGAATCTTCTTTCTATAATAATTAACCAATATTACTTATATTTAGAGACAATAATCAAAAAATTTTGTTCAAAACGGTCATATTGACCAATGGTCATATAACAGTCAGAACCCAATGGTCTCATTTTAATCATAATCATGTTTATCAAATAAAACATTTTTGTTGAGTATAAAAAATAAAATAAAATAACAAATGAAATTAGGAAACAAGATTTATTCAAAATTTCGGGCCGTTACAAAAATGGAGTCTAGTGTGATGGGAAAGGCAACAAGAGTAGAGGTGGGCGCATGGGTCAAGGGGAGTGACAACGGTGAGTAGGCGCACCCCATGATCCACTTCCAACAGTCACCCAACAGATCATCCAAACACCGTGCATCAACATTACCACCAGCATCCAGAGAAAGAACCATCACACAGCTGAATAAGCCCTTCCAAAACCCAGAAATCACAACACATAACCAAAATGCAGCACCTCAAAACAAACCCAGTGAACAACACAAACATCGGCCCATAGCAGAAACATCCACCACCACAAACAGATCCATAATAGAAGTATCCAACCATAGAATTAAGCAATAAATTTGAGGCAAAAAAATGGATTTGTCACTATTGGAAAGTAAGGACCAAAACAAGAATGCCGCAAAACATTAATAGGTGAGGAGCAGGAGCATGAAACAAAGATCAGGCAAAGGAACAAACATGGATCTTAAGCGACCACCGAAAATAAGAAAATATGAAAGCCTAGAAAACTGGATCAATCATATCACCACCAATCTGAATCTATGCCTTTTTCATCAAATGAGAATCGACGCAACACCAACAGTGCCACCGAAATTCACCCAGGCACAGCTCTGCAAGCAGATGGGAAGCTGCAGCATCGAAAACTGAGAAAGCTAGACCCCCAAGAATCGTCATAGAAGAGGCCACAAACCACACCGCCGATGAAATACCATACACCGTTGAAAGCTTCGAAGTTGTTAACCCATCCATGGAGGTATTGTCTCTGCAAACACAATCTGGAACAGTGGACGAAGAGCACAAGATCATCGAAACTCCAAAGGGTTGACTGCATCACCTCTTGCTGAAAAGCTTTGATCTTCATATGCATCGCGATATTGGGAATCTAAAAACAGAAACAAGGAAGTAGCATCATTGCCTGGTGACCAAATCGAAACCTAAGTAGAAACTTTTCGTGCTTCTGGGGATGCCAGAATCTTGAGCAACACCACTGCTCGGAAAGGAGAAAAACATCCCATCGGTGGTCGGGAGAACGTTGTTGAGGCCTGCTGTCACTGAGATCTCCCCCCAAAAGCATGAGAGGGAAAGGCCATGAGAGAATGAAAAATCGAACACCCAACCAACATCGTCACTTGGAAAACAAAAAGTCGTCGATGAACCACTGCCACACCGAAGAACATTGCACCAGCCTATTACTGCCAAGAGCGCCCCCAAGAGAACGACAGGAAAGGGGAAAAGGTTCGACGCCACCATATCCATAGTAGAACCCCAGAAATCGCTTCGCGTGAAAGAGAGCACCAGGGGAGTGCATCGCCAACCTTAGGGCAAGGAAGATGCGGGGGTCAGGCTATTCTCGCCCCCCCCCCCCCAAATTTATTAAAGAGAAAAAAAGGAGACACAACTGACAAGGGAGGGGAGGGGTCAAATGACCCACACCCAAAACCCCTTACAAACCCACACCAAAAAAGAAAAACAAAGAATGAAAAAGACTCAAAAACAGACAAAACAACGACATCATCACGTCACATCCAGCCAATACCAGCATCCAGCAGCACCACCTCCAATCATCACAACTACACAGTAGCAGAAACACATCCAATCCAACCATCCCAAGCAACCAACAACACCAAATCCGACATCACAGCCAATCACAGCCAACAGCATCAAACCACAGCACAAGCATCGCAACCAAAAGCATCCATTATCACCTCCCAACAAACAGCAACCAACAGCTAGCAGCACAATAGCAGACTCATCCATAACAACAGCAAATAACCAAACAGCCACAAGCATCATCCCCCAATTAGCATTCAAAAACCAGTAAATAATACAACCTTTCCCCAACCAGCCTCCATTCACACACTTTCCAGCAACCATCATATCCTCTCCAGGAGGGTCAAGTCTTGCAAAAATATCATGATCCATAAGTAACAATAGCTCACAAAAAAACCAAGCATCACCACCACAATGGTCAACAAGAAGACATATAACACCTCCAAAGTCCAACATAGAATCCAGCAAGAAGCAAAAATCCAGAAGCTCGACAGCAGCATGAAAAGAAGAAAGTAGAAAACGAACCTGTATCTTTACATCAGCCATGAAAATCCAGAAGCCAAGCCACCATGTCCCTCCTATCATTCACCAGAGACCGCCACCGAGCCAGAAAAACTAGAGCAGCCGCCACAGACCTCCCAAACACAGATTTGGAGGGGGCGCAAGATCAACGGCAAGGAAGGGCCAGACACAAACCTTGCCTCCCCGATCGGGACCGCCACTGTCAGATTCGCGGGTCATGATACCCTAGAAGAAGATTCTAGATCTATCACGCACGCACCACATCGCATCCGAGAAGAAAACCCTGGGAAGCCTCGAAGACCAAGCTGTCGATGCACCTTTCGAAGCGAATGAAGTCCTCGACCCTGTTGACCATCACGAAGCTAGGAACAACGCCGTCACACTTGTCTAAAGCCGTTGCGAAGCCAGGAAAACCACCACAAAGCCAGATCTGGAGCCAGGGTTAACTTCGTCGTCGACTTAGAAACCCTCCAATATTTCCCACCGCAGCACCAGCGGGAGTCGCCATGACCCTTTCCAATCTCGTCGAGCATTTGAGACCGCACCCAGGCCATCAAGAAGCCCTGGATGTCGCCGCCAAAGAGCATTTGAGATCCATCGGAAAGCAGTAGCGCTGAGGAACAAGAGGGAGCACCCAGAGACTCGGCTCCCATCTTCCACCAACCTTAGGGGTGTATTGGTTTTTTCATTAGGTGTTTATTAGGGTTTAATTTTTGATATTATGGTATATTAGGGTTCAATATTTTTGGGGGTTTTGAAGCATCTTTAAGGATTTGTATCATTTTTTAGGGTTTGAGTAGCGTTGTTAGAGTTCATATATCATTTTTTTGTGTTTATGTAGCATTTTTAGTGTTTAGTTAGCAGTTTTAGATTTTATGTATCATTTTTAGGGTTTATGCAACATTTTTAGGGTTTGTGTAGCGTGTTTAGGGTTTAGGTTTTATGTATCATTTTTTAGGGTTTATGTTGCGTTTTCTGGGTTTATGTAGCATTTTTAGGGGTGATGTAGTGTTTATGTAACATTTTTTAGGGTTTATGTAACAATTTTAGGGTTCATGTAGTGTTTTTAGGGTTTATATTGTGTTTTTAGGTTTCATGTGATGTTTTTTAATGTTTATTTTGCGTTTTTTAGGGTTTATGTTGTGTTTTTTAGTGTTTATGTTACAGTTCTAGGGTTTATGTAGTGCTTTTCGAGTTTATGTAGCATTTTTTGGGTTTATGTTGCATTTTTTGGTTAATGTTGCATTTTTAGGGGTGTTGTTGCATTTTTCAGGGTTTATGTAATGTTTTTTGAGTTTATGTATCTATTTGAAGCCTTTTTAGGGTTTTAATGGTTGTTTATGGTTTTTAGTGTTTTTAGGGGTTTTAGGGTTGTTAACGGGTGTTTATGGTTTTTATGGTAGTTAATGGATTTTTAATGGTTTTTGGGGGTTTTTATGGGTTTATTTGTTTTTTTGGGATTGATATGGGTTGTTAGGGTTTTTAGTGCATTTTTGGGTTTGTTTGGGTATGGTAGCAGTTTTTAGGGTTAATTTAATTTGTTCTAGCGTTTTTTTTGGGTTCCATCGGGTTTTTAGTGTTCTTTAGAGTTTAATATGGTTCGTTAGGGTTTATTAGGGTTCTTTAGGGTTTAGTAGTGTTCTTTTCGATTTGTTACTGTTTATTACTGTTTTTATTGTATATAAGTGTTTTATTGGGATTTTGTAGGCATTAATAGATTTTTCTTGGGTTTATCAACCTTTTTTAGGTTTATTTAGGATTTATTAGTGTTTATTTTATTTATTAGGGTTTAGTGACGTGTATTTGGGTTTATTGCGATTTATTAGGGTTTATTATGATTTGTTTGGTTTATTGGGGTTTATTAGTGGTTTGTTATGGTTTGTTATGGTTTGTTTCTGTTTTTTATGATTTATTTGACGTTGTTAGGATTTGTTACGATTTATTTGGGGTTGTTAGGGTTTATTATGATTTATTTTGGGGTTTTTAGGGTTTATTAGTGGGTTATAGGGTTTTATAGGCTATTATTTGGAGATTTTTTGTAGCATTTTGTCGATTTTGATACGGTTTTTAGTGATTATTAGGTTTTATTATGGTTTAATTGTGTTTTTTATTGTATATTAGGGGTTTTAGTGCTTTTGTAACATTTATTAGGGTCTAATAGTGTTTTTAGGGTTTTAAGGTTTCTTAATGGGGTTTTATGGTTTTTATGGTATTTGATGGGTTTTCAATGGTTTTATTGGTGATTTTTAAGGGTTTATTTGTTTTTTCAGGATTAATAGGGGTAGTTAGGGTTTTTTAGTGTGTTTTAGGGTTTGTTTGATAATTGAAGTGGGTTTTAGGGTTTATGTAATGTGTTTTACTATTTTTTGGGTTCTTTAGGGTTTTTAGTGTTCTTTAGAGTTTATTTTGGTTCTTTAGGGTTTATTAGGGTTCTTTTGGGTTTATTAGTGTTCCTTAGGATTTGTTATGGTTTATTAGCACATTTTATTGTATATTAGGGTTTTATTGGGCTTTTTGTAGGCATTAATAGCTTTTTCAAGGGTTTATCAACCTTTTTTGGGTTATTTAGGATTTATTTGGGTTTATATTATTTATTAGGGTTTATAAACGTGTATTTGGGTTTATTACAATTTATTAGGGTTTATTATGATTTATTAAGTTTTATTTCGGTTTATTAGGGGTTTGTTATGGTTTGTTTCAGTTTGTTACAATTTATTTGGTGTTGTTAGGATTTGTTACGATTTATTTGGGGTTGTTAGGGTTTGTTAAAATTTATTTTAGGGTTATAAGTATTTTTTAGGGTTTATTAGCGGGTTGTAGGGTTTTGTAGGCTATTATTTGGCGGGTTTTGTAGTGTTTTTTCAGGTTTGTTAGGGTTTTCAGTGATTATTTGTATTTATTTTGGTTCAATAGTGTTTTTTATTGTATATTATTCGTTTTAGGGATTTTGTAATGTTTATTAGAGCCTAAGAGGGTTTATTAGGGTTTATTACAGGTTATTGTGATTTATTAATGTTTATTAGGGTTTCAGGGTTTAATAGTGGGATTCAGGTGTCATTTGGGTTTATTTGTGGTTCTTAGGGGTTCTTAGTGGTTGTTAGGGTTTGTTAGGTTTTGTTAGGGTTTGTTAGGACGTGTGTTATTCTATTATCACACACGTTATTATTATCATTATTATCATTATCATTATTATCATTATCATTATTATCATTATCATTTTTACAATTATCATCATTGTTATTATTATTATTATTATTATCGTCACATGAAAATGCATATGCACATGTGTTATTATTTATTATTTATTATATATTATTTTTTTCCATGAACCTGCATATGTTGTGGTTATTATTGTTATTATCATTATTACTATTATTATTATTATTATTATCATCAGATGAAAATGCACATGCACATCCATTTTTATTTATTACCATGCACGCGCACGCGCAATGCAACTACACTATTTTATTTTCACATGCATCTTTATTGTTATTGTTATTATTACAATTATTGTTATTATTGTTATTATCATCAAATGCAAATGCAAATGCACGTGCGTTATTATTTATTACCATACACACGCACATTCAATACATGTGCGTTATTCTATTATCACATGCTCTATTATTATTAATATTACTATTTTTTTATTATTATCATCACTTGTGATAATAGTTATTATTTATTATCATGCACTTCACATGCGATGCACGTGCGTTATTCTATTATCTCATGTGTTGTTGTTGTTATTATTATTACTATTGTTATTATTATTATTATTATTATCAACTCATGAACATGCGCATGCACATGCCTGTGTATTATTATTTATTATTTATTACTATGCACGTGCACATGAAATGCACACACATTATTTTATTATCACATACGTTGTTATTATTAATGTTATTTTTATTATTGTGGTTGTTGTTACTATTGTTATTGTTATTATCATCACCTGAAAATGCTCATGAAAATACATAAACACATACCTTCAATGCACCTGTGTTATTTTGTTATCAAATTCGTTGTTATTATTAATATTAGTATTGTTATTGTTATTATTATCATCGTCATCATCATCACAGGCAAATGCAATGCACACGCGTTATTATTTATTACCATGCATGTGCACACGTAATGCACATGCAATATTCTATTATCAAATGCATTGGTACTACTACTATTATCACTACTACTACTACTGTTGTTGTTATTATTATTACCACATTAAAATGAAGATGCACGTGTGTTATTATTTATTATTTATTACCATGCACATGAATATGCAATGCACTTGCATTATTCTTTTATTATTATTGTTTTTATTATTATTAACACAATTTATTATTATTATTATTATTATTATTATTATCATTATCATTATTATTATCATGATCACATGCAAATCCACATGCATGTGCGTTGTTATTTATTATTTACTAACATGCACGTGCATGTGTTATTATTATTATTATTATTATTATTATTACAATTAGTATTATTAATATTATTATCAAATGTAAATGAGAATGCACAGGCATGTGCATTCTTATTTACTATTATTTATTTATTATTTACTACTATGCACGTGCACATGCAATGCACTTGCGTTATTCTATTATTATTATTATTATTATTATTATTATTTGTATCATCAAATACAAATTCACATGCATATGTGTTGTTATTTATTATTTATTACCATGCACGTGCATTCATCGTTATCAATATCAATACATGTAAATGCACATTCACATGCGTTATTATATATAATTTATTACCATGCACATGAAAATGCAATGAACTTGCGTTATTCTATTATCACATGTGTTATTATTATTTATTCTCATGCACGTGCACACACAACGAACTTGTGTTATTCTATTATCACATGTGTTATTATTTATTATTTATTATCATTCCCATGAAAATGCACATTCATGTGGAATTTGTTATTATTTATTCTTTATTACCAATCACATGCACATGCACTTGGATGTGCGTTATTATTTATTATTTTTTATCATTCACATGCACATGCACATACAGATGCAATTCACATGAGTTATTATTTATTATTTATTATTTATTATTATTCCCATGAAAATGTGCATGCATATGCACATGCACATGCGTTATGATTTATTATTTAAACCATGCACATGCAGATGCACATGCACGTGCATTATTACTAATACTATAATTAGAGGTATTTCTAGGGTTTACTATCAATTTTTAGGATTTTTAGGTGTTATTAACATTTATTATGGTTTGTTAGGGTTTTAGGGTTTTCGATGGTATATTAGCATTTTTCGGGTTTGGTGGGGGTTATTAGGATTTTATTAAGGTTTATTATGGTGTGTCAAGGTTTATTAGGGTTTATTATGTATTTTTAGGGTTTTATTAGGTTTGAGTTGGGTTTATTAGGGTATATTTTGGTATATCATGGCATATTTGGGTATGTTTAGGATTTATTAGGGTTTATTTTGGTTCATTATGGTTTATTAATTTTTAAGACGGTATATTAGGGTTTTTTAGTGTTTAGTAGTTTTTATTCAGGTTTATTATCACTTTTAAGCTTTGTAAGGTTTTATTAGCATTTATTAGGGGTATTAGGGTTTTTAATGGTATATTTGCTTTTTTTAGGGTTTAGTGGGGTTTATAATGGTTTATTTTGGTGTGTTAAGGTTTATTAGGGTTGAGTATGTATTTTAAGGGTTTTACTAGGGTTGAGTTGGTATATTTAAGGTTTTATTAGGGTTTATTAGGGTTGAGTATGGTTTATTAGGGTTTGTTTGGGATTTTTAGGGTTTACTAGGGTTTGTTAGTGTTTTGATTAGGGTGTATGAGTGTTTTTTAGTTTTTGTTAATATATATAAGGGTTTGTTATGACTTTTTAGATTTTATTAGCGTGTTTTTAGTGTTTGTGGGCATTTTTATTGGTTTATTGGCTTTTATTTGAATTTATTGTTGTTTATTAGGGTTTCTAGGGTGTTTTAATGGTTTGTTTGCGTTATTTTTGTTTATTGGGGTTTAGTTTGGTTTTATAAGGTTTTTTTATGGTGTGTCAAGGTTTATTATGGTTGGGAAGGTAAGTTTTGGGTTTTATTAGGGTTTATTCATTTTTATTAGGGTTAATTAGGTATTTTTAGGGGTTATTAGGGTTTGTTAGGGGTTTATTAGTTTTTTTGTTTTATTAGGTTATGTTAGTAGTGGTTACGCCTTTTTAGATAATATAGCATGTTTTTATTATTTGTGAGCATTTTTTTGTTTGTGAGAGTTTTAGGGTTTCTTTGGTCATATTATAGTTTATTATAGTTTATTAGGGTTTCTAGGAATTTTTAAAGTATATTAGCATTTTTTATCTTTATTAAGTTATATTAGTGTTTTTAGGTCTTTTTTGGTAATATAGCGAGTTTTTATTGTTTGTGATCGTTTTTTTATTGTTCATGGACATTATTTGGGTTTATTAGGTTATATTAGAGTTTATCAGGGTTTCTAGGGATTTTTAAGGTATACTAGCATTTTTTTTCTTTATTAGTGTTTTGTAGGGTTTTATTAGGGGTTATTATGGTGTGTTAAGATTTGTTAGGGTTGAGTAGGATTTATTTGGCTTTATTTATGGTTTATTAGGGGTTTTAGGGTTTGTTTGGGGCTTATTAGGGTTTATTAGTGTTTTTTAGGTTTTCTTAATGTGTTTTTAGGGTTTATTAGGTTTTATTATCATTTATTAGGGTTTATTATGTATTTCTGAGGTTTTATTAAGGTTGAGTAGAGTTTCATAGGATTTTAGGGATTTTAAGGTGTTTTTAGGGATTATTAGAGTTTATTAGGGGTTTATTAGGGTTTAATTTTTTATATTATGGTATATTAGGGTTTAATATTTTTGAGGGTTTTAAAGCATCTTTAGGGTTTTTGTAGCAATTTTTGGGTTTTGTGTAGTGTTGTTAGAGTTTCTTTATAATTTTTAGTGTTTATATAGAGCTTTTAGGATTTACTTAGCGGTTTTAAAATTTATGTATCATTTTTAGGGTTTATGTAAACTTTTTAGGGTTTATATAGAATGTTTAGGGTATAACTTTTATGTAGCATTTTGTAGGGTTTATGTTGCATTTTCTGGGATTATGTAGTGTTGTTATGGGTGATGTAGCGTTTATGTTGCATTTTTAGGGTTTATATAACTTTTTTAGGGTTCATGGAGTGTTTTTAGGGTTTATATTGTGTATTTAGGTTTTATGTAGTGTTCTTAAGTTTTATGTTGAGTTTTTAGGTTTTATGTTGTGTTTTTTAAGGTGTATCTTACAGTTCTAGGGTTTATGTTGTGTTTATAGGGTTTATGTAGTGTTTTTTGGGTTTATGTAGCATTTTTTTGGTTTACGTTCCATTTTTATGGTTTTTGTTTCATTTTTTAGGGTTTATGTAACGTTTTTAGGGATTATGTATCTATTTAAAGCCTTTTTAGGGTTTTTATGGTTTTTTATGGTTTGTAGTGTTTTTATGTTTTTAAGGGTTGTTCACGGGTGTTTATGGTTTTTTCTGGTATGTGATGGCTTTTAATGGTTTTTTGGGGGTTTTGTGGGTTTATTTGTTTTTTTGGGATTAATAGGTGTTTTTAGGAGTTTTCAGAGTGTTTTAGGGTTTGTTTGGGTATTCTAGTGATTTTTAGCGTTTATATAATGCGTTTTAGCATTTTTTTTTGGATTTTTTGGGGTTTTTAGTTATCTTTAGAGTTTAATATGGTTCTTTAGGGTTTATTAGTGTTCTTTAGGGTTTATTAGGGTTCTTTAGGATTTGTTACAGTTTATTAGCATTTTTTATTGTATATTAGGGTTTTATTGGGCTTTTGTAGGCATTAATAACTTTTTCATAGGTTTATCAACCATTTTATGGTTATTTAGGATTTAATAGGGTTTATTAGGGTTTATTTTCAATATCAGGGCTCAGTAATGTGTATTTGGGTTTATTACGATTCATTTGGGTTTATTATGATTTGTTAGGGTATATAGGGGTTTATTAGGGGTTTTTTATGGTTTGTTTCAGGTTGTTACGATTTATTTGGCGTTGTTAGGATTTGTTACAACTTATTTGGGGTTGTTAGGCTTTTTTACGATATATTTTGTGGTTATTAGGGGTTGTTAGGGTTTATTAGTGGGTTGTAGGGTTTTGTAGTCTATTATTTGGAGGTTTTTGTAGCGTTTTCTCAGGTTTGTTATGGTTTTTAGTAATTATTAAGTTTTATTATGGTTTAATAGTGTTTGTTATTGTATATTAGGGGTTTTATGGATTTTTAGCATTTATAAGGGTCTAATAGAGTTTTTAGGGTTTATTATAGGTTATTACGATTTATTAGTGTTTATTAGGGGTTTTAGGGTTAAATAGTGGGTTTTAGGGTTTATTAGGGTTTATTAGTGGTTCTTAGGGGTTATTAGTGGTTGTTTGGGTTTGTTAGGTTTTGTTAGGGTTTTTGGGATTGTTATTATTTGTTTGAGTTGTTTGGGGTTTTATGTGTTTTTTGGGTTTTATGGGTGTGTTTGTATTTTTTATACTTTGTTAGGGTTATTTTAGCGTTTTTGGGGGTTTTGTTGCATTTTTTGGGTTTTGAAGCATTTTTTGGGTTTTTGTAGGAATTGAGAGGGTTTATGTAGTATTGTTAGTGGGTTTAGTCAGGATACCATGATTGTTTAACATTCAATCAAGTATAACTTTTGACTCGGATGTCTGTTAGGCTTGTACTACATATCATATCGAAGATTCTTTCATTTTCTTCGATTGGACTAGTTGTGGAGTTGAAACGAACTTCTAGATTAGAAGTTATGGTTGTTTTAACATTATATGGCTTTTCAAATACATATATATATATATATATGTATTTATTTATTCGTAAATATATGTGTGTGTGTGTGTGTGTGTGTGTGTGTGTGTGTGTGTGTGTGTGTGTCTGTGTGTCTGTGTATGTGTGTTGTATATATGTATGTATTTATTTATTTATAAAAACTCATAATTTTTTTTATAAATATATTTAAAACTAATCTGATAAATATATATTAATATTAAAATAAACATATTAATATAAATATATATTAATATAAGAATGAATATATATATACTAATATATGAATAAATATATATTTATTAATATATCTATTTATATTTATATTAATATTAATCTATATTAGTATACAAATAAATAAAAATATATATATAAATAAATAGATATATCATTAAATAGATAAAATATGAAATGGCTTAGTGGTAAAGGTGCAAGCACGCAAGGGGGGAGGTCACGGGTTCGAGTTTGGGTGGAAGAAAGGAGGTGCACGCGTGTGGGTGATGCGTGGGAAGGGCAGCGCTCGGGAGAGATTGAGGGGAATCCACCTAGCGCTAATAGGGGGTCAAGCGCTGTAAAAAGATCCTCCCCACCCCCCGCATTATATATATATTTTTTATATTATATATTTTTTTTATTTTTTGACTTTTATCAGCGCTAAAAAAAAGTGCTGATAATGCGGACTTTTTATAGAGACCCGAAGCCTGACGTACATGGACATTACATTACTTTTGCTGAACACTTAGTACATAACAAAAACACACACACAAGGACCGTAATAGTTTAGTGTCTTTGGAAACTCGGAATATAATCTTCTAATCGTGGTAAAAGATCATCAACATCTCCCATAAAGATCTTCTTTTTTTTAAACCTAAATCCTTTCTTTATGTCCTGGGGAAAAGAAAACATAAAAGGGTGAGGTCAAATGCTCAGTAAGGGTAAACAAAAGAAATATCAATCACATCATATTCATAAGAACATATCTTTTGGAAATCTTAACCTGCAAAAGAGATCATAATTTCATAACATGGGATAAATCATAGTAGTGAAATGTAATCCCAATAATCATAACATAAGACATTAAACTTTGTGGCATACACGCATAATCATGGAGAATCATTTCTTATTAGTCAAGACTCATTTCCAAGACTATCTTAGTGGACAAAGTCCCTTTCTGAACTGAGTTCACTCCTCGTTTCAGTCCTATTTCACTGAACCGGTATAACCTACCGTTCCAGCCATGTCTATCTCATGAGATATACAATCTTTACCCAATGCATTGGAGGGAGATATAGGTCCCACCCATCTCATAATTATAACATTCTTATGTGTGCCACAAAATCATAAACCATACATCATAGCATAACCCATGTAATAAAAATGGGATTCTTAAACATCGTGATATCATAAAACAATTCATATAAGATAAAGGAATTCATAAAAATAATTCCATCACAACATAATCAAATCAATGTAATAATAGGGATAGAAACAGAACCCTATATTATCTTAGATGGAAAATAATTTTTATAAAACACTTAAACTCTATTCTTGAGGAAAATATCCTTTCTACTTCAAAAACACTTTTCCTTGTACATGTCATACAATTTTTAACTAAAAGAAATTGATTAAAAATAAACTTGAAAACATGTAAATAAAGCTTCTTGGAAATAATTTTTTAAAAATCCATTCATTTCGTATAAGTTAAAAAAACATTCTTCTCGTACTTTTGTCGGAAAAATCAAAAAGTACCTCGTACGAAAAACGACAAAAGATTCCTTTCATATCTTTTACTAAAAACTCACCGAAGGGTAAAATTGGATTTTAAAAATTGTAGGTGGATGGAAATAATATTACATATTGAGGAAACATGGATGTGGATGATAAAATACACCCCAGTAAATTCAAAAGTATAAACAATCTCGGATAAAAATGAGATTGTGATATTTCCCTTACCTTAGGTCCGATATGCTTTGTACGTGTCCGAACCTCCTCTTCTTTGAAGTGCTTCTTTGAGACCTCCTTTTAGGGCACTAAAATTGGTCTTTGAAGAAGACCAAGACCTCTAGGATGTCTCTAGGGATGTGGAGAGAAGATATTGGCAGGGTTTGGCCGAGCTTGAAGGCTCAATGTGGTGTGAGCAAGAGGGGGAGGAGGTGCCCTTTTATAAGGGAGGAGAGGGGCACCTTAGGAATAACTAAAACTATTATTTTATTATAAAGTAAAATTAGGTTTTAAATAGCTCCAAATTGATTCATTTCTAAGATAAGGTGGGGATGGGTCTAAATCCTCTCACCCAATAGAATTTAGACAAGATTAGGTTCCTATTTTAACCTTATCATTTAGATTTAACATTAAGTAAAATAATTTTACTTTTACCGTGTCTTCTTGTGTTCTTATACTATAAGGTTAATAAACTTACTATAAGAAGCCAAACGAACCCCAAGTTGTTTATTATTAATATATATAACCGTATCTAAGTCATTTGGCCGAACCTTAGATTTTTAGGAATAAAATAACAATTAATAATATAATATTTGTTTTAAAAACTATTTTATGTCAATTTTGACACTATTTTGTAATTGATTTTTGTGAAAATCATAACAGAATGATTAGTTCGAACAATGCTAATTACATCAATAATAACATGTCATATTAACCTATAAAATTAGTTTATTTAATAAAAAGTCTGAAATTACATTTATTTTGGTATTTATAACATCAATTATGTCAATATTTCATTAATAAGATAATTACTGCATCATCTTTGTGTCATAAATATATTAAATTATTTAATGTCTAAAAATTACAAATAAAATACCATTATGTAGGAAATCTTTTTAGATTTCTAATGACTATTTATAGTCGAATTTATCTTATGTATAACCCTATATTAAAAATAATTTACTTATTAAACTTTGATTTTAACTATTTTAACCCTTCTTTAAATAAATTAATAATAAATGTCCTAATCTAATCCAAGTGGGCCTAAATGGTCATATTTTATTACTAAGGTTTTTTTGATCGAATTACACTTATCCCATAGAATTATTACATGTGTTAGGGTAATAATAATATCATTTTTACCCTTAATTACCCTATTTACTTTTAACCGTGGTAAAAAAAAGTAAAAAGTTACTATTCACCAAAAATTATTTTCATCTCATTGAACCACATTTTACTTACTGACATCAACTGTGTCTCTCGGATTTTTGAAATTCCACTTACAGAAGCGGTAAAATTAAGTTTTATGAAAAATTCATTTTTTTTAACTACCACTTAGTGGTTTCACTATTCATCAAAAAATGAAAGTTTCCAGAAAAATACCAAAAATTAGGCCTAAGCTATATTTGATATTATGAATTAAGAAATGATGTCTATTTTACCAAATTCAAAACATATCAGTTGCATTAATTAATTTAAAAATTAATTCTCGTCGTCAAAACAAATAGCGTGTTTTTAAGAGATAATAACTATCAAAAGATTGACACTTGTTTATGTGTGGTTTAAATGTGAAATTACATCCAATGAACAAAATTGTATTAAATTGTCAAAATATATTCTAAATATACATTAAAACCACTCAAATTAATAATTTATCACTATTAATTATTTCGATTAAAAAGGTTGTTTTTAATTAAAATTTAGTAATTTTCACTATTCATCAGAAAATGAAAGTTATCTGAAAAGTACCAAAATTTCACCCTAAGCTAATTTCGATATTACAAATCCAAAAATGAATTCCATTTTGAAAAATAAAATTTACAAAAGTTCAAAAAGTGGTTATTACTATTCATAACGGGTAGTTTTAATAATATTTTAATAGCATATTGTTGTTTAGTGAAACTCGTTATTGCGTACTACACACGCTATCGAGGAAGGTCGTGATTGCGTGTAATGCAAGTCAAGTCATGGATGCGTGTTGTGAAAGCTCCTTTTGGTGTAGCGTACAACACAAGACATTAATGAAATTAAAAAGAATATTTTTCATAAAATCTTGTGCTGTTACATTCTACCCCCCTTAAAATGAATTTCGCCCTCGAAATTCGTCGGGGTTATAAATGGTTTACTACTAGAAAGTTTCTTTAATAGAAACCCACATCGTAAAAAGGAATACCAAAAACAATCTTTAAAAACAAAAGTATGAAATGTAATGGTTACCCAAATTAACTCATCATTGGGTTTCCACGTAGGTGAAAATATGGATATGGAAGAGAAACCTAATCATCATGTTCTGATGGAGAGTGGTAGAGAACATGGCTATGGAAAAGCCAGCAATCACAGAGCCATAAATTTGTGATGATCTAAGGTAACATCTGATTCATCAGATATAAGAGCACTAGGACAACATTTTTGGTTTTCAAGATCATTTCCCTAAAGTTGATGAAATTGGAATTAGAAGAAATAATTTCGTGATTTTGGTATAGTCTCACCATTTGTCGTTCTTTGGACAATTTCCACTTCATCTCTTAAAGAAATGAAGTTGAATTTGTCATTTGTGATGTGTTAGTAGATCATGTGATAGAATGATGGGTCATTCCATCTGTCTCAAACAAAAGGTTAGAAAAGTTATCAAAAAATACATAAGTCCATCTATATGTACTTATACTTCATATATCATACCTCTTAATAAAATAAAACTAGTTTCTACTAACCAGGGACTTCCTGTAGGCCAGTGGTAGGCGATAAAGGCCAGTCGCACTTTGGTTGTGGGTTCGATTCCTATAGCATTGTCCGACGCGATGGGCTGTCGCCCATCATGCAGGTTTTCCTTTTTCTAAAACTACATTACTATAACATCCCATAAATAATATCGAAGAAACTTCTATCCTTAAACAATACTAACTTATGTCCAACATAATCCATTCCAATCTTTAGTATTATCCAAAATAATACAGTCTAATCTCATATTATAGTGAAAACGATTACCAAAGAGTTCATACAACTAGCATGTTAATACCATTGTTGATCCCCATATATCATGAGATATGTCTTGTTGGTCACATTCCAAACATTCAAAGGCCTTAATCATGTATTCTCTTGAAAAAAATGAATACCCATTGAATCTTAGTGAAAACATGAGTGCTATCAAAAGTTAACTCTTTCCACATACCAAAATCCAAAAAATTCTATATACTCAAACCATGATATAACCTTCTCCTTATATCAGTCATGAGCTCATGAATACAGTCAAACATTTCATTTTCTCGTTTTCCTTTCATTATGCGCATATCATCCTTTTTTCCAAAAAAATATTAATCACATTCTATGGTTACCGGTACCATTGAAAACCACAATAGACCAATACATAAATATTCCAATATTCCACGATACTGTATGCAACATTATTCTGGAATCCCATTACATAAACACTTAATCATTCCACCACATCGTTGTCATATTCAACATCGCCAATGGTGATCGCATGTGACTTCCCTTTGTCCTTTCCCTTAAGTGGTTGCTCACGTCGATCATCACTTACCCTTGGATTAGGGAATTTATTAGCATAATGCCCCATTTCCTTGCACTTGAAGCATTGAAGTGTTGGTGGTGCGTTCTCTGCAGTCTTTTCTTTATTCACATCATTAGAAACCCTTTTTCCATTACTTCGACACTCAACTGCTCGATGAACTTCTTTTCCACACTTAAAACATTTTCTAGTCCCTTTAAGACAATCTCCATCATGCTTCTTTCCACACTTTGAGCATAAGGAAACATTCATATTCTTTTCACCATTATTCTGAGATTTCTCCTTGAACTCCATCTTTCGTTTCTTGTCAAAACTATGAGATGGATAAGTAACTCCAAATTCCATTTCTACCTTGATAGCACAACACAAAATTTATTCATAGCTACTAAAGTCTCTTATAGCTAATGCCCTTCGAAGATTTGGTTTTAAGCCACTGAAGAATCGATCAAATTTAATTTCAGGTTGGATGATAAATCCAGATGCATACCTTGCAAGCCTTGTAAAATTCGCTTCGTATATACCAACAGGTTCATCATCCTTTTGCTTTAGTTCAAGAAACTACTTCTCCATCTTTGTTCGAAGAATACGAGGGAAGTACTTATTGAAAAATAATTTCTTGAACTCGTCCCATTCCATGGACTCAATTTCATCTCTTTTCCTCGTATTCTTGATAAGATTACACCATTGATCAGCTTCACCTTCCAAACGATATACTGCTAAGATGACTTTATCATGTTCAGAACATTGAAGAACAGAAAATATCTTTTCAGTAGTACTGATCCATTGTTCAGCAACAAGTGGATCAGAAGACCCACTGAAAGAAGGTGGACATTTCCTCATGAAGGACTCAATAGAATATTGTTCCCTTCTCTGCTCATTTGGATGTCCAGAATGATTTATAGCTTTTGTAAGTATAGCAATAAGATTTTTCACTCCATCTCCCATAACATTTGTTTGTTTAGGAGGACTATCATTGCATTGTCCATTGCATTGATCAACACGGTTCCTTCGGGTTCCAGCCATCTTCTAAAACCCAAAAAGAATAGTGTGAGAGGCAAAAATCATGCTAGGGAAAACAACATAATAAAGGGGGAGTATCCTAAATATCTAACATCTTAGGTTAAATTCTATGATCGTTACTGTAGTTCTAGGACTTTATCCTATACGTATACTTATCCTTAGGGACACCCCTAGACATACCTTAGAAATATCTCTAGGGATCTCACTAACGTTTTCGCATCATAGTTTCCAAAGGTTGACTAAACCTTTCCTCTAATTCCAACTGTAGAGACCCGAAGCCTGATGTACATGGACATTACATTACTTTTGCAGAACACTTAGTACATAAAAAAACACACACACAAGGACCTTAATAGTTTAGTGTCTTTGGAAACTCAGAATATAATCTTCTAATCATGGTGAAAGATCTTCAACATCTCCCATGAAGATCTTCTTTTTTTAAACCTAAATCCTTTCTTTATGTCCTGGGGAAAAGAAAACATAAAAGGGTGAGCTCAAATTCTCACTAAGGGTAAACAAAAGAAATATCAATCATGTCATATTCATAAGAATATATCTTTTGGAAATCTTAACCTTCAAAAGAGATCATAATTTCATAACATGGGATAAATCATAGTAGTGAAATGTAATCCCAATAATCATAACTTAAAACATGAAACATTGTGGAATACACACATAATCATAGAGAATCATTTCTTATTAGTCAAGACTCATTGCCAAGACTATCTTAGTGGACAAAGTCCCTTTCTGAACCGAGTTCACTCCTAGTTTTAGTCCTATTTCACTGAACTGGTATAACCTACCGTTCCAGCCATGTCTATCTCATGAAATATAAAATCTTTACCCAATGCATTGGAGGTAGATATAGGTCCCACTCATCTCATAATGATACCATTCTTATGTGTGCCACAAAATCATAAACCATACGTCATAGCATAACCCATGTAATAAAAATGGGATTCTTAAACATCGTGACATCATAAAACAATTCATATAAGATAAAGGAATTCATAAAAATAATTCCATCACAACATAATCAAATCAATGTAATAATAGGGATAGAAATATAACCCTATACTATCTTAGATGGAAAATAATTTTGATAAAACACTTAAACTCTATTCTTGAGGAAAATATCCTTTCTACTTCAAAAACACTTTTCCTTCCTTAACATGTCATACAATTTTAAACTAAAAGAAGTTGATTAAAAATAAACTTGAAAACATGTAAATAAAGATTCTTGGAAATAATTTTTTAAAAATCCATTCATTTCGTATAAGTTAAAAAAACATTCTTCGCGTACTTTTGTCGGAAAAATCAAAAAGTACCTCGTACGAAAAACGACAAAAGATTTCTTTCATATCTTTTACTAAAAACTCACCGAAGGGTAAAATTGGATTTATAAAATTGTAGGTGGATGGAAATAATATTAAATATTGAGGAAACATGGATATGGATGATAAAATACACCCCAGTAAATTCCAAAGTATAAACAATCTCGAATAAAAATGAGATTGTGATATTTCCCTTACCTTAGGTCCGATATGCTTTGTACGTGTCCGAACCTCCTCTTCTTTGAAGTGCTTCTTTGAGACCTCCTTTTAGGGAACTAAAATTGGTCTTTGAAGAAGACCAGGACCTCTAGGATGTCTCTATGGAAGTGGAGATAAGATATTGGTAGGGGTTGGCCGAGCTTGAAGGCTCAAAGTGGTGTGAGCAAGAGGGGGAGGAGGTTCCCTTTTATAAGGGAGGAGAGGGGCACCTTAGGAATAACTAAAACTATTATTTTATTATAAAGTCAAATTCGATTGTAAATAGATCCAAATTGATTCATTTCTAAGATAAGGTGGGGATGGGTCAAAATCCTCTCATTCAATAGAATTTAGACATGTTTAGGTTCCTATTTTAACCTTATCATTTAGATTTAACATTAAGTAAAATAATTTTACTTTTACCGTTTCTTCTTGTGTTCTTATACTATAAGGTTAATAAACTTACGATAAGAAGACAAAAGAACCCCAAGTTGATTATTATTAATATATATAACCTTATCTAAGTCATTTGTCCGAACCTTAGATTTTTAGGAATAAAATAACAATTAATAATATAATATTTGTTTTAAAAACTATTTTATGTCAATTTTGACACTATTTTGTAATTGATTTTTGTGAAAATCATAACAGAATTATTAGTTCGAATAAATTTAATTACATCAATAATAACATGTCATATTAACCTATAAAATTAGTTTATTTCATAAAAAGTCTGAAATTACATTTATTTGGGTATTTATAACATCAATTATGTCAATATTTCATTAATAAGATAATTACTGCATCATCTTTGTGTCATAAATAAATTAAATTATTTAATGTCTAAAAATTACAAATAAAATACCATTATGTATTAAATATTTTTATATTTCTAATGACTATTTATAGTCGAATTTATCTTATGTATAACCCTATATTAAAAATGATTTACTTATTAAACTTTGATTTTAACTATTTTAACCCTTCTTTAAATAAATTAATAATAAATGTCCTAATCTAATCCAAGTGGGCCTAAATGGTCATATTTTATTCCTAAGGTTGTTTATGGTCGAATAACACTTATCCAATAGAATTAGGACATGTGTTAGGGTAATAATAATATCATTTTTACCCTTAATTACCCTATTTACTTTTAACCGTGGTAAAAAAAAGTAAAAAGTTACTATTCACCAAAAATTATTTTCATCTCATTAAACCACATTTTACTTACTGACATAAACTGTGTCTCTCGGATTTTTGAAATTCAACTTACAGAAGCGGTAAAATTAATTTTTATGAAAAATTCATTTTTTTAACTACCACTTAGTGGTTTCACTATTCATCAAAAAATGAAAGTTTCCAGAAAAATACCAAAAATTAGGCCTAAGCTATATTTGATATTATGAATTCAAAAATGATGTCTATTTTACCATATTCAAAACATATCAGTTGCATTAATTAATTTAAAAATTAATTCCCGTCGTCAAAACAAATAGCGTGTTCTTAAGAGATAATAACTATCAAAAGATTGACACTTGTTTATGTGTGGTTTAAATGTGAAATTACATCCAATGAACAACATTGTATTAAATTTTAAAAATATATTCTAAATATACTTTAAAACCACTCAAATTAATAATTTATCACTATTAATTATTTTGATTAAAAAGGTTGTTTTTAATTAAAATTTAGTAATTTTCACTATTTATCAGAAAATGAAAGTTATCCGAAAAGTACCAAAATTTCACCCTAATATAATTTCGATATTACGAATCCTAAAATGAATTCCATTTTGAAAAATAAAATTTACAAAATTTCAAAAAGTGGTTATTACTATTCATAACGGTTGGTTTTAATAATATTTTAATAGCATATTGTTGTTTAGTGAAACTCGTTATTGCGTACTACACACGCTATCGAGGAAGGTCGCGATTGTGTGTAATGCAAGGAAAGTCAAGGATGCGTGTTGTGCGAGCTCCTTTTGGTGTAGCGTACAACACAAGACATTAATGAAATTAAAAATAATATTTTTCATAAAATCTCGGGCTGTTACACTTTTATCAGTGTTTTTTTAGCACTTATAAAAGGTTCCTTTATCAGCGCTTCTCTAAGCACTAATAAAAGGGACACCACTATATCCTCGCCTTGATTAACAATGATTTTTAGGCATTATTAATGCACTTTTATAGTGCTGATAAATGCCGTTTTTATTGTAGTTTGCACACACAATGGATGGGCGTTATTCTATTATCACATGTGTTATTATTTATTATTTATTATCATTCACATTCAAATGCACATTCATGTGGACTTGGTTATTATTTATTGATTATTACCATGCACATGCACATGCACATAGACATGCAGTTGTATGTGCATTATTTTTTATTATTTATTATCATTCAAATACACATACACATACACATGCAATTCACATGCATTATGATTTATTATTTATTATTTATAATCATTCACATGAAAATGCACAAGCATATTCACATGCATGTGCATTATTATTTATTATCTAAACCATGCACATGCATATGCACATGCACGTATGTTATTACTATTATTATTATTAGAGTTATTTTTAGGGTTTACAGGCATTTTTTAGGATTTTTAGGTGATATTAACATTTATTATGGTTTGTTAGGGTTTTAGGGTTTTTTAATGGTATATTAGCATTTTTAGGGTTTGGTGGGGGTTATTATGATTTTATAAGGGTGTATTATGGTGTTTCAAGGTTTATTAGGGTTTATTAGGTATTTTTAGGGTATTATTAGGATTGAGTACGGTTTATTAGGGTATATTGTGGTATATTATGGTAAATTTGGGTATGTTTAGGATTTATTAGGGTCTATTGTGGTTCATATGGTTTATTAATTTTTAAGAGTGTATTTTAGGGGTTTTTAGGGTTTAGTGTCATTTAGTGGGGTTTATTAGTGCTTTTAAGATTTTTTAGGTTTCATTAGCATTTATTAGGTGTTTTAGGGCTTTTTAATGGTATATTTGCATTTTTAGGGTTTAGTGGGGTTTATTATGATTTATTATGGTGTGTTCAGGTCTATTAGGGTTGAATAGGTATTTTTAGGGTTTTATTAGGGTTGAGTAGGTATCTTTAGGGCTTTATTAGGGTTTATTAGGGTTGATTAGGTTTTATTAGGGTTTGTTAGGGATTTTTAGTCTTTACTAGGGTTTGTTATAGTTTTTATTAGGGTAGATGAGTTTTTTTTATTATTTGTTAATATATATGAGCGGTTGTCAGGACTTTTTATGTTTTATTAGCGTGTTTTTAGTTTTTATGAGCATTTTTTATCGTTTATTAGGTTTTATTAGATTTTATTATGGTTTATTAGGTTTTCTAGGGATTTTTAATGGTTTGATTGCATTTTTTTATTGGGGTTTAGTTGGGTTTTACTAGGTTTTATTATGGTGTGTCAGGGTTTATTAGGGTTGAGAAGGTATTTTTAGGATTTTATTATGGTATTATTAGGGTTTATTAGTTTTTATTTGGGATTATTAGAGATTTTTAAGGTTTATTAGGGTTTGTTAGGGGTTTATTATTATTTTTTGCTCTATTGGGTTATATTAGTGTTTGTTAGGTCTTTATAGATAATATAGCGTGTTTTTTTGGTTTGTGAGCATTTTGTTTTTGTTTGTGAGCATTATTAGGGTTAATTAGGTTATATTAGAATTTATTATAGTTTATTAGGATTTCTAGGGATTTTTAAGGTATATTAGCATTTTTTGTCTTTATTAGGTTATATTAGTGTTTTTAGGTCTTTTTAGATAATATAGCACGTTTTTATTGTTTTTGATCAATTTTTTATTATTTTTGATCGCTTTTAGGGTTTATTAGGTTATATAAGAGTTTATTAGGGTTTATAGGGATTTTTAAGGTATACTAGTGTTTTTTTATTTTTTACAGTTCTGTAGGGTTTTATTAGGGGTTTTTATGGTGTGTTAAGGATTGTTAGGGTTGATTGGGGTTTATTTGGATTTATTTATGAGTTTTTAGGGTTTATTAGGTTTTATTATCATTTATTAGGGTTTATTTGGTATTTTTGGGTTTTTATTAGGGTTTAGTAGAGTTTCTTGTGGTTTTTAGGGATTATAAGGTGTTTTAGGGATTATTAGAGTTTATTAGGGAAAGGAATATGCGGAGGTCAAGCTATTCTGGACCCGCTCCCCCAAATTTATTAGATAAAAAGATGCACCAAACAGGACATCGAAGGCAAGGAAGGTGCAGGGTCAATCAACCCACACCCCAAAACCCTTAAACCCCAAACCCCAAAAACCACAAAAAAGAAAACCCAAAGAACACAAAATGAAACAAAACATCAAAAAAAATTGTCTCCATCATCATCTTCCAACCAATCTACATCCAGTATCCTGTAGCACAATAACCACCATCAACAATTCCATCAGAAATCTTCAGCACGAAATTAGTAGCACCACAGTAAGGCATGCCTCAGCAACACCATATTTCAGCACCGTACCATGCTCGATAGCCATCAGCTTATATTTCAATCTTAGCATATCAAAACTACACCATAGAACAACGTTTCCCGTCTGAGACACGCCCTTGACACAAAGCTGAACCACCAACACCATCCGAACACCACCACATGCACCATCATACCAAACCAAAATGGAGTCTAGTATGATGTGCATGGAAACAAGAGTAGAGGTGGGTGCATGGGTCAAGGGGAGTGACAATGGTGAGCAGGCGCACCCCATGATCCACTTCCAACAGTCACCAAACAGATCATCCAAACATTGTGCATCAACACTACCACCAGCATCCAGAGCAGGAACCATCACACAGCTCAAGATTCCCTTCAAGCAACCTAGAAATCACAACACATAACCAAAATGCAGCACCTCAAAACAAACCTAGCAAACAACACCAACATCAGAGCATATCAGAAACATCCACCACCACAAACAGATCCATAATAGAATGATCCAACCAAAGACTTAAGAAATAAATTCAAGGCCGAAAAATCCGATTTGGAACTATTGGAAAGTAAAGACCAATACTAGAATGCCGCAAAACATTAACAGGCGAGGAGCAGGATCATGAAACAAAGATTGGGCCGAGGATAAAACCTGGAGCTTAAGATCAGACCAAAAATAAGAAAATATGAAAACCCAGAAAATTGGATCATTCATGTCACCACCAATATGAATCCATGACTTCTGCATCCAACGAGAATCGACACAACACCTGCGGTGCCACCGAAATTCACCCAGGCACTACTCTGCAAGAAGATGGGAAGCTTGTAGCCTCAAAAACCGAGAAATCCAGACCCCCGTGAATCATTGTAGAAGAATCCATAAACCACACCGCTGGTGAAATCCCATCCACCGTTGAAAGCTTCAAATTCATTAACCCATCCATGGAGGTATCGTCTCTGAAAACACAATCTAGAACATTGGAAAAAGAGAACAAGAGCATCAAAGCTCCAAAGGGTTGACTGCATCACCTCTTTCCGAAAAGCTATGATCTTCATATGCATCGCGAGATTGGGAATCTAAAAACAGAAACGAGGAAGTAGAATCGTTTCCTGATGAACAAATACAAACTGAAGTAGCAACTTTTCGTGCTTCCGGGGATTCCGAAATCTCGAGCAACTCCACCGCTTGGAAAGGAGAAAACCCTACCATCGGTGGTCTGGAGAATGTTGTTGAGGCCCGATGTCACTGAGATCTCCCCCAAAAATCACGAGAGGGAAAGGCCCTGAGAGAATCCAAAACTGAACACCCAACCAACATCAACACTTGGAAAACACAAAGTCATCGATGAACCACTACCACACCGAAGACCATTGCACCAGCCTGCTACTGTCAAGAGCGCCCCCAAGAGCACGAGAGGAAAGGGGAAAAGCTCTACCACCACCATCGCCATAGTAGAACCCTAGGAATCTCTTCACATGAAAGAGAGCACCAGGGGAGTGCGCCGCCAACCTTAGGGCAAGAAAGATGCAGGGGTCAGGCTATTCCCGACCCCCCAAATTTATTAAAGAGAAAAAAAAGGAGACACATCAGACAAGGGAGGGGAGGGGTCAAACGACCCACACCCAAAACCCCTAAAAACCAACACCAAAAAAGAAAAACAAAGAAAGAAAAGGACTCAAAAACTGACACAACAGTGGAATCATCACGTCACATCCAGCCAATACCAGCATCCAACAGCACCACCTCCAATCATCATAGCTACACAGTAGCAGCAACACATCCAATCCAACCTACCCCAGCAACCAACAACACCAAATCCGACATCACAGCCAATCACAGTCAGCAAAATCAATCCACAGCACAAGCACCACAACCAAATGCATCCATCATCACCTCCCAACAAACAGCAACCGGAAGCTAGCAGCACAACATCAGACTCCTCCGCAGAAACAACAAATAACCAAACATCCACGATCATCAGCCCCAAATTAGCATTCAAAAACCAGTAAATAATACAACCTTTCCCCAACCAGCCTCCATTCACACCATTTCCAGCAACCAGCATATCCTCTCCAGGAGGCTCCAGTCTTGAAAAAAGCTCATGATCCAGCAGCAACAATAGCTCACAACCAAACCAAGCATCATCACCACAGTGGCCAACAAGAACACATACAACACCTCCAAAGTCCAACATAGCATCCAGCAAGTAGCAGAAATCGAGAAGCTCGGCAGCAGCATGAAAATAAGCAAGTTGAAAACGAACCTGTATCTTTGCATCAGCCGTGAAAATCCAGAAGCCAACCCACCTTGTCCCTCCTATCATCCGCCAGAGACCGGCACTGAGCAGCAAAACCAGAGCAGCCACCACAGACCTCCCAAACATAGATTTAGAGGGTCCATAAGATCAACGACAAGGAAGGGCCAGACACAAACCTTGCCTCCCCAATCAAGGACCACCATTGTCAGATCTGAGGTTCTTGAAACCCTAGAATTAGATTCCAGATCTGTCGCTCACTCACCACATCGCATCCGAGAAGAAAACCCTGGGAAGGCCTAAAGACCAAGCTGCCACTGCACCTTTCCAAGAAAATGAATCCCTCGACCCTGTTGACCATCGCGATGCCAGGAACAACACCGTCACACCTTTCTAAAGCCATTGCGAAGCCAGGCAGACCACCGCAAAGCCAGATCTGGAGCCAGGTTTGACTTCGACCTCAACTTAGAAACCCTCCAAGCTTTCCCACCGCAGCACCAGTGAAAGTCTCCATGACCCTCCCCAATCCCGTCGAGCATCTGAGACTGCACCCAGACCATCGAGAAGCCCTGGATGTCACCGTCAAAGAGCATTGGAGATCCATCGGAAAGCAGTAGTGCTGAGGAACGAGAGGGAGCACCCGGAGACTCGGTCGTAATCTTCCTCTAAACTTAGGGGTTTATGGGTTTTTTCATTAGGGGTTTATTAGGGTTTAATTTTTTATATTATGGTTTATCAGGGTTCAATATTTTTGAGGGTTTTGAAGCATCTTTAGGGGTTTGTAGCATTTTTTAGGGTTTTTGTAGCGTTGTTAGAGTTTATGTAGCATTTTTTGTGTTTATGTAGAATTTTTAGGGTTTTGTTAGCAGTTTTAGATTTTATGTATCATTTTTAGGGTTTATGTAACGTTCTTAGGGTTTATGTACCGTGTTTAGGGTTTAGGTTTTATTTATCATTTTTTTAGGGTTTATGTTGTGTTTTCTGGGTTTATGTAGCGTTTTTAGGGGTGATGTAGCGTTTATGTTGCATTTTTTTACGGTTTATGTAACTATTTTAGGGTTCATGTAGTGTTTTTAGGGGTTATATTGTGTTTTTAGGTTTTATGTGGTGTTTTTTAATGTTTATGTTGCGTTTTTAGGGTTTATGTTGTGTTTTTTAGGGTTTATGTTACAGTTCTAGGGTTTATGTAGTGATTTTAGGGTTTAGGTAGCGTTTTTTGCGTTTAGGTTGCGTTTTTTTGTTAATTTTGCATTTTTAGGGTTTTGTGGAATTTTTCAGGGTTTATGTAATGTTTTTAGGGTTTATGTATCCATTTGAATCCTTTTTAGGGTTTTAATGGTTGTTTATGGTTGTAGTGTTTTTAGGGGTTTTAAGGGTTGTTAATGGGTGTTTATGGTTTTTATGGTAGCTGATGGATTTTTAATGGTTTTTGGGGGGTTTTATGACTTATTTGTTTTTTTTTGGGATTGATATGGGTTGTTAGGGTTTTTAGCACGTTTTTTGGTTTGGTTGGGTATTGTAGTGATTTTTAGGGTTTATATAATGTTTTTAGCATTTTTTGGGTTCTTTATGATTTTTTTGTGTTATTTAGAGTCTAATATGGTTCTTTAGTGTTTATTAGTGTTCTTTAGTGTTTATTAGTGTTCTTTAGGATTTGTTACTGTTTATTAGTGTTTTATTGTATATAAGGGTTTTATTGGACTTTTGTAGGCATTAATAGCTTTTTCTTGGGTTTATCAACCTTTTTTAAGTTTATTTAGGATTTATTAGGGTTTATTTTATTTATTAGGGTTTAGTGATGTGTATTTGGGTTTATTACGATTTATTAGGGTTTATAATGATTTGTTTGGGTTTATTGGGGTTTATTAGGGGTTTGTTATGGTTTGTTTCAGTTTGTTACAATTTATTTGGCGTTGTTAGTATTTGTTATGATTTATTTGGTGTTGTTAGGGTTAATTATGATTTATATTGGGGTTATTAGGGTTTTTAGGGTTTTTTAGTGGGTTATAGTGTTTTATAGGCTATTATATAGAGAGTTTTTTGTAGAGTTTTGTCGATTTTGTTACGGTTTTTAGTGATTATTAGGGTTTATTGTGGTTTAATAGTGTTTTTTATTGTATATTAGGGGTTTTAGTGCTTTTATAACATTTATTAGGGTCTAATAGAGTTTTTAGGGTTTCTTACAGGTTATTACGATTTATTAGTGTTTTTAGGGTTTTAAGGTTTAATAGTGGATTTTCTGGGTTATTAGGGTTTATTAGTGGTTCTTAGGGGTTACTAGTAGTTATTAGGGTTTGTTAGGTTCTGTTAAGGTTTTTAGGGTATGTTATGGTTTGTTTGAGTGGTTTGGGGTTTTATGCATTTTTTTAGGTTTTATGGGTGTGTTTTGGATTTTTTATGCTTTGTTAGGGTTATTTAAGCATTTTGGGGGTTTTGTTTAGTTTAGTGGGTTTTGAAGCATTTTTTCGGGTTTTTTGTAGAAATTGATAGGGTGTATGTGGTGTTGTTAGTGGATTTAGTGTTTCTTTAGGGTTCTTTAGGGTTTTTAGGGTTCTTTATGGTGTATTAGGGTTTCTATTGAGGTTTTTAGGGTTTTCTAGGGGGGTTTTAGGGTTTTTAAGGGTTTCATAGGGTTGGTTAGGGTTTTGTTAGGCATTTTTATGTTTTTTAGTATTTTTTAGCGTTTTAAGTGATTTTTAGGTTTTTTAGGGTTTTTGAGGGTTTTTTGAGGTTTTTTGGGGTTTTTAGGTTGGCATTCACATTTTTTCAGTTTTTTCAATTTTTAGGGGTTTTAGGGTTTTTTAGGGGTTTTTAGGGTTTTTAAGAATTTTTAGGGTTTTAGGGTTTTTAGGGGTTTTAGGGTTTTTTGGGTTTTTTGGGTTTTTATAGTTTTTTAGGGTTTTGTCAGGTTTTACCCGGTTTGATAGGGTTTTTTGTGAATATTAGAATTTTGAATGGTTTAATAGCATTTTTGTTGTACATTTAGGTTTTTAGGTATTTTGTTGCTTTTATTGGGGTCTAATAGGTTTTTTAGGGTTTATTACGATTTATTGGTGTTTATTAGGGTTTAGTAGTGGGATTTAGCGTTTATTAGGGTTTATTAGGGTTTATTATGGTTTATTATGGTTTATTATTGTTTGGTAGGGTTTTTTGGGATTTATAAGTTCTTATTAGAGTGAGTTTGGGTGTCTAAGGGTTTTTTAGGGTTTCTAAGGGTGTGTTAGGGTTTCTAAGGGTGGGCTAGAGTTTTTGTGGGCGAGTTAGGGTTTCTAAGTGTGTGCCATGGTTTCTAAGGGTTTCTAAGGTTGTGTTAGGGTTTTTATGGGTGCGTTGTGGTTTCTAAGGGTGTGTTAGGGTTTATAAGGGTGTGTTAGGATTTCTAAGGGTGTGTTAGGGTTTCTAAGGGCGTGTTAGTGTTTCTTAGGTTTACATACGTTTTTTTTGGATATTTTGGGTTTTTATGTTTATGTTAGGGTTTCTTATGGTTTATTAGGGGGTTTTAGGGTTTCTTCGGTGTGTTTTTTGTTTATTGGGGTTTCTTAGTGCTTCTTGGGGTTTGTTAGGGATTGTTTGGGTTTGTTAGGGTTTTTTAAGGTTTGTTATTTTTTTTAGGGTTTTTTTGGGTTTATTAGGGTTTTTTATGGTTCGTTAGGGTTTGTTAGTGTTTGTTATGGTTTGTTAGGGTTTTGTTTGTTTTTTAATGGTTTTTAGTGTTTATGGAAAAGAAGATGCGAGGGTCGGGCTATTCCCGACCCCCCCAAATTATTATAAAGAAAAAGAGACTCAGCACACAAGGGAGGGGAGGGGTCAATCGACCCACACCCAAAAACCCTTAACGACCCAAGACAAAAGACCAAAAAAAAGAAAATTCAAGAACAAAAAAGAAAACACACAAGGGAAAGCAGCCACCACCATCATCCAGCATCCCAGCATCCAGCACCTCGCATCATCCAAACTCAAAAAACCAGCATCCAGCACATCCCATCCAAACAACAACCTGTACAGCAAATATCTATCAGCACCAACAGCACCATTTCAAACCACCACAACCATTCACCACCAGAAAAATAGACCACAACACCAGCCAGCCAACCAGCACAAGAACAACATCCAGCACCAAAAAGGATTTTGGGTCTTTTGGGGGGTTGATGAATGTCAAAAAAGGGTTCCAATGGTTACCAGAGTTTGTATCTTTTCAAAATATTTTATTTGATATGTGGTTGAGCCAAAATGAACACATGTAGCATAAGTTATTGTGGTTTTAAATTGATGAACCCTCCTAGCGCCTAAAACCTAAGAAACCCCCAACTCACTAAAATAGGCATAAATTCTCCTTCGGGTGTCCATTTGAGCACTGTGACTAGTAAAATCGAGGCTCGTGAGATGAGTGAGGACCAAGTCTAATTGAAAATGTGAGAAGATCAAAGAAACTGGAGATATATTAGTTATACCACTCCCAAAAAAAGCCCAACTTCAAACAAAAATAACTTTCACTCCGGTTTTTCGTTTGATCTCTACCACAAATAAAATCGAAGGTAGTGAATATATCTATGCATAAGTCTAACTTGAACAAAGTTTAAGTCATGTTCGGGACCCTAAAATCCCAAAAACCCATCAGAATGCCTCCGAAACTCCATTTCCGGGTTCGTATCCCTATCAAAATTTTCTTAAAACGGTCATAACTTATGATCTGTGTGTTTGTTCGGCCTCCGACACTTGTTTTTTGTCATAGTTCATTCCATGAGATTTAGTTTTACTTTTTCCAGAGTGGAAATGGACACCTGAAGAAGAAGTTATGACTTTTTTAACGACTTTGTAATTTGTTAAGTTTTTCAAGAAACCATTTCTAGAACTTTTATCTTGTCTTCTGTTTTTTCAAACAACTATAACGTATTATTACTGTTATTATTATTATTATTATCATTTTCTCATTCAAATGAACATGAAAATGCATGTGGGTTATTATTATATTTTTATTACCATGCACATTCACATGCAATGCACACACGATATTTTATTATCAAATGCGTTGTTATTATTATTGTTATTATTATTATTGTGGTTGTTGTTGTTGTTGTTTTTGTTTTTGTTGTTGTTGTTGTTGTTGTTGTTGTTATCATGTCTAGAAAATTCACATGAGAATGCACATAAACACACATTCAATGAATGTGTGTTATTCTATTATCACATGTGTTGTTATTATTAATATTAATATTATTATTACTATTATCATCATCATCATCGTCACATGAGAATGCAATGCATGGGAGTTATTATTTATTACCACATACATGCACACGTAATTCACATGAAATATTGTATTATCATATACATTAGTACTTCTACTATTATCACCACTACTACTACTATTATTACTACTGCTGTTATTATTACTATCATCACATGAAAATGTAGATGCACGTGCGTTATTATTTATTATTTATTACCATGTACGTGCATGTGCAATGCACTTGTATTATTCTTTATTATTATTATTATCAAAGTTTGTATTATTATCATCATCATTATTATTATTATCATTATCATTATTATTATCATTATCACATGCAAATGCACATGCATGTGCATTGTTATTTATAATTTATTACAATGCATGTGCATGCGTTATTATTATTATTATTATTACAATTAGTATTATTAATATTATCATCAAATGTAAATGAACATGCACATGCATGTGCGTTCTTATTTATTGTTATTTATTTATTATTTACTATTATGCACGTGCACATGAAATGCACTTGCGTTATTCTATTATTATTATTATTATTATTATTATAATTCTTGTTATTGTTTTTGTTTGTATCATCAAATACAAATTCACATGCACATGCGTTGTTATTTATTATTTATTACAATGCACGTGCATGAGTTATTATCATTATCATTATATGTAAATGCACATGCACATGTGTTATTATATATTATTTATTATCATGCACATGCAAATGAAATGTACTTTCACTATTCTATTATCACATGTGTTATTATAATTTATTCTTATGCACGTGCACACGCAAGGCACATGCATTATTCTGTTATCACATATGTTATTATTTATTATTTATTATCATTCACATGCAAATGCACATTCATGTGGACTTGGTTATTATTTATTGTTTATTACCATGCAGATGCACATGTACATGCACATGCACATGCACATGCACTTGTATGTGCGTAATTTTTTATTATTTATTATCATTCACATGAACATGCACGTACACATGCAATTCACATGAGTTATTATTTATAATTTATTATTTATTATCATTCACATGCAAATGTGATGGTACATGAACATGCACTTGCATTGTGATTTATTATTTAAACCATGCACATGAATATGCGCATGCATGTGCGTTATTATTACTACTATTTTTAGATGTATTTTTTGTGTTTACTATCATTTTTTACGATTTTTAGGCGTTATTAACATTTATTATGGTTTGTTAGGGTTTTAGGGTTTTTAATGGTAAATTAGCATTTTTAGGGTTTGGTGGGGGTTATTAGGATCTTATTATGATTTATTATGGTGTGTCTAGGTTTATTAGGATTTATTAGGTATTTTTAGGGTTTTATTAGGATTGAGTTGGGTTTATTAGGGAATATTATGGTATATTATGGTATATTTGGGTATGTTTAGGATTTATTAGGTTTTATTATGGTCCATTATGGTTTATTAATTTTTAAGAGGGTATATTAGGGATTTTAGAGTTTAGTAGTGTTTATTCGGGTTTATTAGCACTTTTAAGGTTTGTTAGGTTTTATTAGCATTTATTAGGGGCTTTAGGGATTTTTAATGTCCTATCTGCATTTTTTAGGGTTTAGTGGGGTATATTATGGTTTATTATGGCGTGTTAAGGTTTATTAAGGTTCAATAGGTATTTTTAGGGTTTTATTAGTGTTGATTCAGTATCTTTAAGGTTTTATTAGGGTTTATTAGGGTTCAGTATGGTTTATTAGGGTCTGTTAGGGATTTTTAGGGTTTACAAGGGTTTGTTAGTGTTTTTATTTGGGTATATGAGTGTTTTTTAGTTTTTTAACATATATGTGGGATTGTTATGATTTTTTAGGTTTTATTAGCATGTTTTTAGTGTTTGTGAGAATTTTGAATGGTTTATTAGATTTTATTTGAATTTATTACGGTTTATTAGGGTTTCTAGGGCTTTTTATTTGTTTGTTTACGTTTTTTTGTTTATTGGGGTTTAGTTGGGTTTTATTAGGTTTTGTTATTTTGTGTCAAGGTTTATTAGCATCGAGAAGGTATTTTTAGGGTTTTGTTATGGTTTAATTAGTTTTTATTAAATTTTATTTGGGTTTATTAGGGTTTTTAGGGTTTAATAGGGTTTGTTAGGGGTTTATTAGTTTTTCTGTTTTATTAGGTTATATTAGTGTTTGTTAGGTCTTTTTAGATAATATAGCGCGTTTTTATTGTTTTTGAGTGTTTTTAGGGTTTCTTAGGTTATATTAGAGTTTATTATTGTTTATTTGTGTTTCTAATGATTTTTAAGGTATATTAGCATTTTATTACCTTAATTAGGTTATATTGGTGTTTTTAGGTCTTTTTAGGTAATATAGCTCATTTTTATTGTTTGTGATTGTTTTTTGTTGTTGAGGAGCATTTTTAGGGTTTATTAGGTTATATTAGAGTTTATCAGGGTTTCTTGGTATTTTTTAAGGTATACTAGCTTTTATTTATTTATTAGGGTTTTTAGGGTTTTATTAGGGGTTATTATGGTGTGTTAAGGTTTGTTAGGGTTGAGTAGGGTATATTTGGCTTTATTTATGGTTTATTAGCGACTTTTAGGGTTTGGTTGGGGTTTATTAGGGTTTATTAGTGTTTATTAGTGTCTATTAGGGTTAGTTAGGGTTGTTTAGGTTTTCTTAATGTGTTTGTATGGTTTATTAGGTTTTATTATCTTTTATTAGGCTTTATTAGGTATTTTTGGGGTTTTAATGGGGTTTAATAGAGTTTCTTGGGGGATTTAGGGATTATAAGGTGTTTTTAGGGATTATTAGAGTTGATTAGGGGTTCATTAGGGTTTAATTTTTATATTATGGTATATTAGTGTTTAATATTTTTGAGGGTTTTAAAGTGTCTTTTGGTTTTTTGTAGCATTTTTTAGGGTTTGTGTAGCAATTTTAGAGTTTATGTCGCATTTTGAGTGTTTATGTAGCATTTTTACTGTTTAGTTATCGGTTTTAGAATTTATGTACCATTTTTAGGTTTTTTGTAACGTTTTTAGGGTTTATATAGCGTGTTTAGGGTTTAGGTTTTATATAGCATTTTTTAGGGTTTATGTTGCATTTTCTGGGTTTATGTTGCGTTTTTAGTGGTGATGTAGCATTTATGTTGCATTTTTTAGGGTTTATGTAACATTTTTAAGGTTCATGTAGTCTTTTTAGGGTTTATATTGTGTTTTTTAGGTTTTATGTAGCTTTATTTATTGTTTATGATGCATTTTTTAGTGTTTATGTTGTGTTTTTAGGGTTTATGTTTCAGTTATAGGGTTTATGTAGTGCTTTTAGGGTTTATGTAGCTTTTTTTGGGTTTATGTTGCGTTTTTTGGTTTAGGTTGCGTTTTTAGGTTTTTTTTTGCATTTTTAAGGGTTTATGTAACATTTTTCGGGTTTATGTATCTATTTGAAGCCTTTTTTGGGGTTTTAATGGTTGTTTATAGTTTGTAGTTTTTAGGGTGTTTAAGGGTTGTTAACATGTGTTTATGGTTTTTATGGTATATGATGGATTTTTAATGGTTTGGGGGGGGGTTATGGGTTTATTTTTTTTGGGATTGAAAGACGATGTTAGGGTTTTTAGTGTGTTTTAGGGTTTGTTAGGGTATTGTAGTAGTTTTTAGGGTTTATATAACGTGTTTTAGGGTTTTTTGGAGGTTTTTTAGGGTTTCTTAGTGTTCTTTACAATTTAATTTGGTTATTTAGGGTTTATTAGGGTTCTTTAGGGTTTATTAGTGTTCTTTAAGATTTGTTACAGTTTAATAGCAATTTTTATTGTATATTAGGGTTTTATTGGGCTTTTGTAGGCATTAATTGCTTTTTCTAGGGTTACCAAACATTTTTATGGTAATTTTGGATTTATTAGGGTTTAATTTATTTATTAGGGTTTAGTAATGTGTATTTAGGTTTATTATGATTTATTAGGATTTATTATGATTTGTTAGGGTTTGTTGGGGTTTATTAGGGGTTTGTTATGGTTTGTTTCAATTTGTTACGATTTATTTGGCGTTGTTAGGATTTGTTATAATTTATTTGGTGTTGTTAGGGTTTGTTACGATTTATTTTGGGGTTATTAGGGTTTTTTAGGGTTTGTTGGTGGGTTGTAGGGTTTTGTAGGCTATTATTTGGAGGTTTTTATAGCATTTTGTTGGGTTTGTTAGGGTTTTTAGTGATTATTAGGGTTTATTATGGTTTAACAGTGTTTTTTGTTGTATATTAGGGGTTTTTGAGCTTTTGTTGCATTTATTAGGGTCTAATAGAGTTTTTAGGGTTTATTATAGGTTATTTTGATTTATTAGTGTTTATTAGGGTTTTTAGTGCTTAATAGTGGGTTTTAGGGGTTATTAGGGTTTATTAGTTGTTCTTAGGGGTTATTATTGGGCATTAGGGTTTTCTAGGTTTGGTTAGGTTTTTTAGGGTTTGTTACAGTTTTTTGAGTCGTTTGGGGTTTTATGTGTGTTTTTTTGGGGTTTATGGGTGTTGTTGAATTTTTTTATGCTTTGTTAGGGTTATTTTAGCATTTTTTGGGGTTTTGTTTCATTTTTTGGGTTTTGAAGAATTTTTCTATTTTTTTAGCAATTGTTAGGGTTTATGTAGCATTGTTAGTGGCTTTAGTGGTTCTTTAGGGGTTTATTAGGGGTTTATTAGGGTTTAATTTTTTATATTATGGTATATTTGGGATTAATATTTTTGAGGGCTTTTAAGTGTCTTTAGGGTTTTTGTAGCATTATTTAGGGTTCGTGTAGCGTTGTTAGAGTTTATGTAGCATTTTTAGTGTTTATGTAGCCTTTTTAGGGTTTATTTAGCACCTTTAGATTTTATGTTCCATTTTTAGTTTTTATGTAACGTTTTTAGGGTTTATGTTGCATGTTTAGAGTTTAGGTTTTATGTAGCATTCTTTAGGGTTTATGTTGCGTTTTCTGGGTTTATGTAGCGTTTTTAGGGGTCATGTGGCATATATGTTGCATTTTTTAGGGTTTATGTAACGTCTTTAGGGTTCATGTATTGTTATTAGGGTTTATATTGTGTTTTTAGGTTTTATGTATCGTTTTTAATGTTTATGTTGCATTTTTTAGGGTTTATGTTGTGTTTTTTAGGGTTTATGTTACAGTTCTAGGGTTTATGTAGTGCTTTTAGGGTTTATGTAACGTTTTTTGGGTTTATGTTGTGTTTTTTGTTTAGGTCGTGTTTTTAGGTTTTTTGTTGTATTTTTATGGTTTATGTAACATTTTTAGTGTTTATGTATCTATTTGAATCCTTTTTAGGGGTTTTATGGGTTTTTATGGTTTGTAGTGTTTTTAGGGTTTTTAAGGGTTGTTAATGGGTGTTTATGGGTTTTTATGGTTTCTAATGGATTTTTAATGGTTTTTTGGGGGGTTTTATGGGTTTATTTATTTTTTTGGGATTGATATGGTTTGTTAGGGGTTTTTAGTGTGTTTTAGGGTCTGTTTGGGTATTGTAGTGGTTTTTAAGGACTATGATCATTTTTAATGGTTTAATAGCTTTTATTTGAATTTATTATCGTTTATTAGGGGTTTTAGGGATTTTTAATTGTTTGTTGGTGTTTTTTTTGTTTATTGGGGTTTAGTAGGGTTTTATTAGGATTTTTTATGGTGTGTAAATGTTTATTATGGTTGAGAATGTATTTTTAGGTTTTTATTGTGGTTTTATTAGGGTTTATTAGTTTTTAGTAGGGTTTATTAGGGATTTTTAGGGTTTATTAGGGTTTGTTAGGGAAGAAGAGGTTCATGACTAGGAAAGCCTAGTCAAAAAACTATCAAAGGAAAACAAGTACAAGACGAGGGGAGGGGCTGGGTCAATCGACCCATACCCAGAAACAATCCCCAAAAGGAAAAAAAGAAAACAAAGGAATTGAAAAAGACACAGCAGACCGAACAACCCAGCACCGCATCACGCGTCTTCACATCCATAGGGATCCCCCTCTGCACAATACCCAGAGAAGGCATCCTGGTCCACCATCTCCCATTCTAGTGATTTTTAAGGTATATTAGAATTTTTTGTCTTTATTAGGTTATATTAGTGTTTTTAGGTCTTTTTAGGTAATATAGCGTGTTTTTATTTTTTGTGATCGTTTTGTTGTTGTTTGTGAGCATTTTTAGGGTCTATTTGGTTATATTATAGTTTATCAGGGTTTCTAGGGATTTTTTAAGGTATACTAGCATTTTTTCTTCATTAGGGTTTTGTAGGGTTTTATTAGGGGTTATTATGGAGTGTTAATGTTTGTTAGGGTTGAGTAGGGTTTATTTGGCTTTATTTGTGGTTTATTAGGGCTTTTTAGGGATTTTTTGGGGTTTATTAGGGTTAATTACTGTTTATTAGTGTCTATTAGGTTTGGTTAGGGTATTTCTGGTTTTCTTAACGTGTTTTTAGGGCTTATTTGGTTTTATTATTATTTATTAGGGTTTACTAGTTATTTTTGGGGTTTTATTAGGGTTGAGTAGAGTTTCTTAAGATTTTTAGGATTATAAGGTGTTTTTAGGGATTATCTGATTTTACTAGGGGTTTGTTAGGGTTTAATTTTATATATTATAGTGTATTAGGTTTAATATTTTTTAGGGTTTTAAAGAATCTTTAGGGTATTTGTTGATTTTTTTTGGGTTTTTGTAGCGTTTTTAGAGTTTATGTTGCATTTTTAGTGTTTATGTAGCATTTTTAGTGTTTAGTTAGTGGTTTTTGATTTTATATATTATTTTTAGTGTTTATGTAACATTTTTAGGTTTTACTTAGCATGTTTAGGGTTTAGGATTTATGTAGCATTTTTTAGGGTTTTGGTTGCGTTTTCTGAGTTTATGTAGCGTTTTTATGGGTGATTTAGCGTTTATGTTGCATTTTTTAGGTTTTATGTATCGTTTTTAAGGTTCATGGAGTGTGTTTGGGGTTTATATTGTGTTTTTAGGTTTTATGTGGTGTTGTTTAATGTTTATTTTGCGTTTTTTTGGGTTTATGCTGTGTTTTTTAGGGTTTAAGTTACAGTTCTAGGGTATATGTAGTGCTTTTAGGGTTTATAAAGCTTTTTTGGGGTTTATTTTGCGTTTTTTTGTTCATGTCGTGTTTTTAGGTTTGTTGTTGCATTTTTTAGGGTTTATGTAACATTGTTATGGTTTATGCATTTATTTGAAGCATTTTGTTAGGGTTTTAGTGGTTGTTTATGGTTTGTAGTGTTTTTTAGGGGTTTTAAGGGTTGTTAACGGGTGTTTATGGGTTTTTATGGTATCTGATGGCTTTTTAATGGGTTTTTTTTGGGGGGGGGTTATGGGTTTATTTTTTTTGGGATTGATAGGGGTTGTTAGGGTTTTTAGTGTGTTTTATGGTTTGTTTGGGTATTGTAGCTTTTTTTCAAGGTTTATATAATGTGTTTTAGCGTTTTTTGTGTTCTTTAGGTTTCTTAGTGTCCTTTAGAGTTTAATATGGTTATTTAGAGTTTATTAGGGTTCTTTAGGGTTTATTAGTGTTCTTTAGGATTTTTTATAGTTTATTAGAATTTTTTATTATATATTTGGGTTTTATTGAGATTTTGTAGGCATTTATTGCTTTTTCTAGGGTTTATCAACCTTTTTAGTGTTATTTGGGATTTATTAGGGGTTATTAGGGTTTATTTTATTTATTAGGGTGTAGTAACGTGTATTTGGGTTTATTACGATTTATTAGGGCTTATTATGTTTTGTTAGGGTTGATTGCGGTTTATTAGGGGTTTTTATGGTTTTTTTCAGTTTGTTACGATTTATTGGGAATTTTTAGGATTTGTTACAATTTATTTGGGGTAGTTAGGGTATGTTCCAATTTATTTTGGGGTTATTAGGGTTTATTAGTGGGTTGTAGGGTTTTTAGGATGTTATTTGGAGGTTTCTACTGCGTTATGTAGGGTTTGTTATGGTTTTTAGTGATTATTAGGGTTTATTTTGGTTTAATAGTGTTTTTTATTGTATATTAGGGTTTTTAGGGCTTTTCAGCATTTATTAAGGTCTAATAGTGTTTGTTTGGGTTTATTAAAGGTTATTACGATTTATTAGTGTTTATTTGGGCTTTTGGGGTTTAATAGTGGGATATAGGGGTTATTAGGGTTTAGTAGTGGTTTTTAGGGGTTTTTAGTGGTTGTTAGAGTTTGTTTGCTTTTGTTTTGGTTTTTAGGGTTTGTTACAGTTTGTTTGAGTTGTTTGGGGTTTTATGTGCTTTTTTGGGTTTTATGGGTGTGTTTGGATTTTTTATGTTTTGTTAGGGTTATTTTAGCATTTTTTGGGGTATTTTTACATTTTGTGGGTTTTGAAGTACTTTTCGGGTTTTTGTATCAATTGATAGGGTTTATGTAGCATTGTTAGTGGATTTAGGGGTTCTTTAGGGTTTTTGGGTTTTTTATGGTTCTTTAGAGTGTATTAGGGTTTCTTTTGAGGTTTTTAGGGTTTTCTAGGGGTTTCTTAGGTTTTTAAGGGTTTCATAGGGTTGGTTTGTGTTTTGTTTGGATTTTTTAGGCTTTTAGGTTTTTTAGAATTTTTAGTGGTTTTTAGGTTTTTTAGGGATTTTTGAGGTTTTTTGAGGTTTATTAGGGTTTTAAGGTTTTTTTAAGGTTTTTTCGGTTTCTTCAATTTTTAGGGGCTTTACGGTTTTTTCGGGTTTTTCGGGTTTTTAGGGTTTTTAGTGTTTTTTTGGCTTTTTATGGTTTTTATGGATTTTAGGGGTGTTTAGTGTTTTTAGGGTTTTTTTTGGGTTTTTTGGGTTTTTATGGTTTTTTTGGGTTTTGTTAGGTTTTTCCAGGTGTGTTAGGGTTTTTTTTGTGAATATTAGAATATTGAATGGTTTAATAGAGTTTTTATTGTATATTTGGGTTTTTAGTTATTTTGTATCTTTTATTAGGGTCTAATAGGGTTTCTAGGGTTTATTATGATTTCTTTAGTGTTTATTACGGTTTAGTAGTGGGCTTTTGGGATTATTAGTGTTTATTGGGGTTTATTATTGGTTTCTAGGGTTTGTTAGGATTTATTAGTTCTTATTAGAGTGATTTAGGGTGTCCAAGGGTTTGATAGGGTTTCTAAGGATGTGTTAGGGTTTCTAAGGGTGGGTTATGGTTTTTATGGGCGGGTTAGGGTTTCTAAGGGTGTATTATGGGTTCTAAGGGTTTATATGGTTGTGCTAGGGTTTCTATGGGTGCGTTGGGGTTTCTAAGGGTGTGCTAGGGTTTCTAAGGGTGTGTTAGGGTTTCTAATGGTGTCTTAGGGTTTCTAAGGGTGTGTTCGTGTTTCTTAGGTTTGCTTAGGGTTTTGTTAGGGTTTTTATGGTTTTTAAGGTTATGTTAGGGTTTCATATGGTTTCATAGAGGTTTTTTTTTGGTTTCTTCAGGTCTTTTGTGTTTATTGGGTTTTCATATTGATTCTTGGGATTTTTTTTGGGATTGTGAGGGTTTGTTAGGGGTTTTTATGGTTTGTTATGTTTTTTAGAGTTTTTTGGGCTTTGTTAGGGTTTGTTAGTGTTTGTTAGGGATTTTTAGGGTTTTTTATAGTTTGTAATTATTTTTAATGGTTTTTAATGTTTATGGGGTTATTAATGGGGTTTTAAGGTTATTTAGATGTTCATGGTTTTCACAGATATGTAGATCTAGTCGCAAGCTTCAATTTGATATGTGGTGGAGGTGACACGGACACCCAGAGCAGAATTTATGGTCATTTGGAGGAGTTAAGGACCTTTTGGGTCTTTAAGAACCAAATAAGGTGTTCTTATTGGTCACATATGTGTAGATCTAGTTGAAACCTTTGATTTGGTATATTGTAGAGGCAAAAAGGACTCCCGGAGTAGAAGTTATTTCCTTTTGGAGGGTTTAAGTAACTTTTTGGGCCTCCAAGGATATGAGAAGGTGCTTCAGTGGTTGTAGGAGTGTAGGTATAGTCTCAAGATTCGATTTGATATGTGGTAGAGGCAAAATAGACACCCATAGAAGAAGTTATTGCAAAACAGACACCAGAAGCCAATCTTTTGACCATCCAAAGGGATTTTGGGTCTTTTGGGGGGGTTGAAGAATGTTATAAAGGGTTCCAGTGGTTACCAAAGTGTGTATCTTTTCACAATGTTCGATTTGATATGTGGTGGAGCCAAAATGAACACACATAGCAGAAGTTATTGCCATTTTAAATTGAGCAACCCTCCTGCCGCCTAAAAACCTAAGAAACTTGCAACTCACTAAAATAGGTGTAACATATCCTTCGGGTGTCTGTTTGAGCGCTTTGACTAGTAAAATCGATGCTCGCGAGATGAGTGAGGACCATGTCTAATCAAAACTGTGAGAAGATCAAAGAAACAGAAGAAATATTTGTTAGACCACTCAAAAAAAAGTCCAACTTCAAACGGACCTAACATTCACTATGGTTGTCCGTTTAATCTCTACCACTTATCAAATCGAATGCAGCAAAGACATCTATGTATAAGGATAAAGTGAACAATGTTCACGTCATATTTGGATCCTAAAATCTCAAAAACCCATCAGAAGGCCTCCAAAACTCCATTTTCGTGTCCGTATCCCTGTCAAATTTTTCTTAAAATGGTCTTAACTTCTGATATGTGTGCCTATTCGGCCACCGACACCTATTTTTATCATAGTTCATTAAATGAGATTTAGTTTGACTGTTCAAGGAGCCGAAATGGACAATTGAAAAAGAAGTTATGCCTTTTTTAATGACTCTGTGATTTGATAGTTTTTTCAAGACACCATTTCTAGCACTTTTGTCCTGTCTGCTATTTTTTCAAACAACTATAACTTATTATTACTGTTATTAATATTATTATTATCATCATCTCATGAAAATGCACAAGCACATTCATGTGTGTTATTATTATTTTTTATTATCATTCATGGGCACATGCAATGCACACATGTTATTTTATTATCACATGCGTTGTTATTATTATTGTTGTGGTTGTTGTTGTTGTTGTTGTTGTCGTTGTTATTGTTATTATCGTCACATGAAAATGCACATCCAAATGCACATACACGAACATTCAATGAACTTGAATTATTCTATTATCACAAGCATATTTTTTTAATATTATTAATAATATTATTATTATTATCATCATCATCATCACATGCAAATGCAATGCACGAGAGTTATGATTTATTACCATACACATGCATACGTAATTCATATGCAATATTCTACTATCATATGCATTAGTACTACTACTATTATCACCACCACTACTAGTATTATAACTACTCCTGTTATTATTATAATCATCACATGCAAATGTAGATGCATGTGCGTTATTATTTATTATTTATTACCATGTATATGCATATGCAATGCACTTTTATTATTCTTTTTTATTATTATTGTTATTATTATCATAGTTTTTTTTATTATTATCATTATCATTATTATTATCATTATCACATGCAGACCCACATGCATGTGCATTGTTATTTATTATGTATTACCATGCACGTGCATGCATTATTATTATTTTTATTATTATTACAATTAGTATTATTAATATTATCATCATATTTAAATGCACATGCACATGCATGTGCGTTATTATTTATTTATTATTTACTACTATGCACGTGAAGAAGAAATTCACCTGTGTTATTATTATTATATTATTATTATTATTAATGTTATTGTTTTTATTATTTTTATTCTTGTTGTTGTTGTTGTTGTTTTCATCATCAAATACAACTGGACATGTAGGTGCGTTGTTATTTATTATTTATTACCATGCAAGTGGATGCGTCATTATCATTATCATTACATGTAAATGCACATGCACGTGAGTTATTATATATTATTTATTATCATGCACAGGAAACTGAAATGCACTTGCATTATTTTATTATCACATGTGTTATTATTATTTATTCTAATGCACGTGCACACACAATGCACGTGCGTTTTTCTATTATCACATGTGTTATTATTTATTATTTATTATCATTCACATGAAAATTCACATTCATGTGGACTTGGTTATTATTAATTGTTTATTACCATGCACATCCACATGCACATGCACATGCACATGCACTTGTATGTGCGTAATTATTTATTATTTATTATCATTCACAGGCACATGCACATACACATACAATTCACATGCATTATTGTTTATAATTTATTATTTATTATCATTCACATTCAAATGCGCAGGAATATGCACATGCACGTGCGTTATGATTTAATATTTATACCATGCACATGCATATGAACATGCACGTGCGTTATTACTACTATTATTATTAGAGATATTTTTAGGATTTACTATCATTTTTTAGGATTTTTATGTGTTATTAACATTTATTATGGTTTGTTAGGGTTTTAGGGTTTTTTAATGGTATATTACGATTTTAGGGTTTTGTGGGGGTTATTAGGATTTTATTAGGGTTTATTAATGTGAGTCAAAGTTTATTAGGGTCTATTGGATTTTTTTAGGGTTTTATTAGGATTGAGTTGGGTTTATTATGGTATATTATGGTATATTTGGGTATGTTTAGGATTTATTAGGGTTTATTATGGTTCATTGTGGTTTATTAATTTTTAAGAGGGTATATTTGGATTTTTTTAGTGTTTAGTAGTGTTTATTCAAGTTTAATAGTGCTTTTAAGCTTTGTTATGTTTTATTAGCATTTATTAGGGTTTTTAGGGGTTTTTAATGGTATATTTGAGTTTTTAGGGTTTAGTGGGGTTTATAATGGTTTATTATGGTGTGTTAAAGTTTATTATGGTTGAGTTGGTATTTTTAGGGTTTTATTAGGGTTTAGTCGTTATCTTTAAGGTTTTATTAGGGTTTATTAGAGTTGAGTACGTTTTATTAGGGTATGTTTGGGATTTTTGGGGTTTACTAGGGTTTGTTAGTGTTTTTATTGGGGTATATGAGTGTTTTTTAGTTTTTGATAATATAAATGGGGGGTTGTTATGATTGCTAGCTTTTATTAGCGTGTTTTTAGTGTTTGTGATCATTTTTAATGGTTTATTGGATTTTATTTGAATTTATTACGGTTTATTATGGTTTCTAGGGATTTTTAATGGTTTTTGGCGTTTTTTTTGTTTATTGGGGTTTAGTTGGGTTTTATTAGTTTTTGTTATGGTGTGTCGAGGTTTATTAGGGTTGAGAAGGTATTTTTAGAGTTTTATTATGGTTTTATTAGTGTTTATTAGTTTTTATTAGGGTTTATTAGGGATTTTTAGAGTTTATTAGGGCTTGTTTGGGGTTTATTAGTTTTTTGTTTTATTAGGTAATATTAGTTTTTGTTAGGTCTTTTTAGATAATATAGTGTGTTTTTATTATTTGTGAGCGTTTTGTTTTTGTTTGTGAGTGTTTTTAGGGTTTTTAGGTTATATTATAGTTTATTATGATTTATTAGGGTTTCTAGGTATTTTTAAGTTATATAAGCATTTTTTGTCATTATAAGGTTATATTACTATTTTTAGGTCTTTTTAGGTATTAAAGTAGGTTTTTATTGTTTTTTATCGTTTTTTATTGTTTGTGAGCGTTTATAGGGTTTATTAGGTTATATTAGATTTTATCAGGGTTTCTAGGAACTTTTTAAGGTATAAAAGCATTTATTTACATTATTATGGTTTTGTAGGGTTTTAGTAGGTGTTATTATGGTGTATTAAGGTTTGTTAGGGTTGAGTAGGGTTTATTTGGCTTTATTTATGGTTTATTAGGGATTTTTAGGGTTTGTTTGTGGTTTATTAGGGGTTATTAGTGTTTATTAGTTCTATTAGGGTTAGTTAGGGTTGTTTAGGTTTTCTTAACATGTTTTTATGGTTTATTAGGTTTTTTGTCATTTATTAGTGAAACGGATGGTGCGAGGCTAGGCAATCCCTGACCCCCTATTTATAAAATGACGAGAAAAAAAATCAGCAAACAAAGGAGGGGCAAGGTCAGACAACCAACACCCAAAGGCCTGAGAACCCACAAAGAAGTCTAAGAACTAAATGTGAATAACAACTACGGAACAAAATAATCACCGCCATAGGGAACACCATCGGCTCCATAAACCGAAGAAGCATCCGAGTCCACTAACTCACATTCAGAGGATTCATACAGCTTGAGAAAAGCTGCACAATATTTTCTGAGTTCCACATCTGTTTTCACATTGGTAACTCGATCTCCCATGCCAAGAGTGTTGCCTTTACCTCTATTGTACTTGGAAGAAGCTCTGGTCACCATAGGCCTGGGCAGGGAAGAATAGTCCCTTCTAGCTCTCTATTTCACCGAAGGGTCACACTGAATCTTGCTATTCCTTTGAGCTGGGGCGGTAGGCATAAACATGTTCTCCTGCATGCTGCATTCAAGGATAGACCACGGTCGTCTCTTCGACATACAACCAGATGAATCAGAAAGACCCATCATTTCTTGTGCCTTCTTAATTATGTTCAAACTGGAATACATGAGATAATCATGGTCCCCATGGATTTCACCAAGCCTTATGTCCTCCTACATGTATCATTTTTTAGGGTTTTTGTAGCATTTTTAGAGTTTATGTAGCATTTTTAGTGTTTATGTAGAGTTTTTTGGGTTTATTTAGTGCTTTTATATTTTATGTATAATTTTAGGGTTTATGTAACGTTGTGAGGGTTTATGTAGCATGTTTAGGGTTTAGGTTTTATGTAGAATTTCTTAGGGTTTATGTTGTGTTTTATGGATTTATGTAGCTTTTTAGGGGTGATGTAGCTTCTATGTTGCATTTGTTAAGGTTTATGTAACATTTTTAGGGTTTATGAAGTGTTTTAAGGGTTTATATTGTGTTTATAGGTTTTATGAAGCATATTTTAATGTTTATGTTGCGTTTTTTAGGATTTATGTTGTGTTTTTATAGGGTTTATATCACAGTTCTAGGGTTTATGTAGTGCTTTTAGGGTTTAGGTAGCATTTTTTGGGTTTATGTTGCATTTTTTTGTTTATGTTGCGTTTTTAGGGTTTTGTGGCATTTTTTTAGGCTTCATGTAACGTTTTTAGGGTTTATGTATCTATTTAAAGCCGTTTCTAGGGTTTTAATGGTTCCTTATGGTTTTTAGTGTTTTTTTGATTTTTAAGGGTTGTTAATAGGTGTTTTTTGTTTTTATGGAATCTGGTGGATTTTTAATAATTTTTGGGGGGTTTATGGGTTTATTTGTTTTTTTGGGATTGATAGGGGTTGTTAGGGTTTTTTAGTGTGTTTTAGGGTTTTTTTGGGTATTGTAGCAGTTTTTAGGGTTTATATAATGTGTTTAAGAGTTTTTTTTTGTGTTCTTTAGGGGTTTTTAGTGTTCTCTAGAGTTTAATATGGTTCTTTAGGGTTCTTTAGGGTTCTTTAGGGTTTATTAGTGTAATTTTGGATTTTTTACAGTTTATTAGCATTTTTTATTGTATATTAGGGTTTTATTGGGCTTTTGTAGGCATTAATAGCTTTTTCTAGGTATTATCAACCTTTTTAGGGTTATTTAGAATTTATTAGGGTTTATTAGGGTTTATTTTATTTATTAGGGTTTAGTAACGTGTATTTGGGTTTATTACAATTTATTAGAGTTTATTATGATTTGTTAGGGTTTATTGCGGTTTATTAGGGGTTTTTTATAGTTTGTTTTAGTTTGTTACAATTTATTTGGCATTTTTAGGAATTGTTGCGATTTATTTGGGGTTGTTAGGGTTTGTTACGATTTATTTTGGGGTTCTTAGGGTTTGTTAGGGTTTATTAGTGGGTTGTTGGGTTTTGTAGGCTATTATTTGGATGGTTTAGTAGTATATTGTTAGGTTTGTTAGGGTTTTTAAGGATCATTAGGGTTTATTATGGTTTAATAGTGTTTTTTATTGTATATTAGGTGTTTTAGGGATTTTTGAGCGTTTATTAGGGTCTAAGAGAGTTTGTTAGGGTTTATTATAGGTTATTACGATTTATTAGTGTATATTTGGGTTTTTGGGGTTTAATATTTGGTTTTAGGGGATTTTAGGGTTTATTAGTGGTTCTTAGGGGTTATTAGTGGTCGTTAAGGTTTGTTAGGTTTTGTTAGGTTTTTAGGGTATATTATGGTTTGTTTGAGTTGTTTGGGGTTTTATGCGTTTTTTTGGGTTTTATGGGTGTGTTTGTATTTTTTCTTCTTTGTTAGGGTTATTTTATCTTTTTTGGGGTTTTTTTACGTTTTGTGGGTTTTGAAGCATTTTTCTATTTTTTGTAGTAATTTTTAGGGTTTATGTAGCGTTGTTACTGGCTTTAGTGGTTCTTTAGGGTTTTAGGGTTCTTTAGGGTACTTTATGGTGTATTACAGTTTCTTTTGAGGGTTTTAAGGTTTTCTAGGGGGGATTTAGGGTTTTTAAAGGTTTCATAGGGTTGGTTAGGGTTTTGTTAGAAATTTTTAGACTTTTAGGGTTTGGTAGCATTTTTAGGGGTTTTTACGGATTTCAGAGTTTTTGGAGGTTTTTGGAGGTTTTTGGAGGTTTTTGGAGGTTTTTTAGCATTTTTAGGTAATTTTTATGGGGTTTTTTGGTTTTTTCATGTTTTAGGGGTTTTAGAGTTTTTTAGGATTTTTTAGGGTTTGTATGATTTTTAGGGTTTTTTGGGGTTTTTTAGGGTTTTTTAGATTTTTTTTGATTTTTTGGTTTTCTTTAGGGTTTTGTCTGCTTTTTCCAGGATTGTTAGGGTTTTTTTGGGGAATATTAGCGTTTTGAATGGTTTAATAGAATTTTTGTTGTATATTTTGTTTTTGAGGTATTTTTTAGCTTTTATTGGGGTCTAATAGGGTTTTTAGGGTTTATTACGATTTATTAGTGTTTATTAGGGTTTTGTAGTGGGGTTTAGGGTTTATTAGGATTTATTATAGTTTATTATAGGTTGGTAGGGTTTGTTAGGATTTATTATTGCTTATTAAAGTGATTTAGGGTGTCTAAGGGTTTGTTAGGGTTTCTAAGGGTGTGTTTGGGTTTCTAATTGTGGGTTAGGGTTTTTATGGGCGGGTTAGGGTTTTTAAGGGTGTGCTATCGTTTCTAAGGATTTCTAGGGTTGAGTTAGGGTTTGTATGGGTGTGTTGGGGTTTCTAAGGGTGTGTTAGGGTTTATTAGGGCGTGTTGGGGTTTCTAAGGGTGTGTTACAGTTTCTAAGGGAGTGTTAGTGTTTCTTAGGTTGCATAGGGTTTTGTTAGGGTTTTTAGGGTTTTGTTAGGGTTTTTTATGGTTTCTTAGGGGTGTTTTAGGGTTTCTTCAGGTTTTTTGGGTTTTTTGGGGGTTCTTAGAGCTTCTTGAGGGGTTTTAGGGATTTTTAGGGGTTGTTAGGGTTTGTAAGGGTTTTTTAGGGTTTGTTATGTTTTTAGGGGTTTTGGGGTTTTTTAGGGTTTATTAGGGTTTGTTAGGGTTTGTTAGGATTTGTTAGTGTTTGTTAGGGTTTGTTAGAGTTTGTTAGGGTTTTTCATGATTTTAATGGTTTTTAGTGTTATGGGGTTATTCATGGTTTGTTAGGGTTATTTAGTTGTTCATGGGTGTCACATATGTGTAGATCTAGTCGCAAGCTTCAATTTGATATGTGGTGGAGGTGAAACAGACACCCAGAGCAAAATTTAAGGTCATTTGGAGGACTTAAAGACCTTTTGGGACTTTAAGAATGTGATATGGTGTTCTTATTGGTCATAGATGTGTAGATCTAGTCAAAAGCTTCGATTTTATATATGGTAGAGGCAACACAGACTCCCGGAGTAGAAGTTATGGTCTTTTGGAGGGTTTAAGTAACCTTTTGGGACTTCAAGGATGTGAGAAGGTGCTTCTGTGGTTATAAGAGTGTTGTTGTAGTCGCAAGCTTCAATTTTATAAGTGGTAGAGGCCAAACAGACACCCATAGAAGAAGTTATTGCAAAACGGACACTAGAAGCCAATCTTTCGACCATCCAAATAGATTTTGGGTCTTTTGGGGGTTGAAGAATGTCAGAAAGGGTTCCAGTGGTTACGAGAGTGTGTATCTTTTCACAATCTTCTATTTTATATGTGGTAGAGCCAAAATGAACACACGTAGCAGAAGTTATTGTCATTTTAAATTGAACAAGTCTTCTATCACCTAAAAACCTACAAAACCTGCAACTCACTAAAAAAGGCATAACTTCTCCAACGTGAGTCTGTTTGAGCACTGTGACCAGTAAAATCAAATCTCGTGAGATGAGTTATGAAAAGGTTTAGTAGAAACTATGAGAAGATCAACGAAATATATGATATATTAGTTATACCACTCCCAAAGAAGTCCAACTTCAAACGACCATAACTTTTGCTCCAGTTTCCCGTTTGAGCTATACCACATATCAAATCGAAAGTAGCGAAGAGTTCTATGCAGAATAATGACTTGGATAGAGTTGAAGTCATGTTTGCAACCCTAAAATCCTAGAAACCCATCAGAAGGCCTCCAAAACTCCATTCCTGTGTATGGATCCCTGTCAAATTTTTCATAAAATTGTCATAACTTCTGATTTGTGTGTCTGTTTGGCCTTCGACACCTCTTTTTATCGTAGATCATTCCATGAGATTCTGTTTTACTATTCATGGAGTGGAAATGGACACCCGAAGAAGATGTTATGCCTTTTTCAATGACTATGTGATTTGTTTGGTTTTTCGAGACCCCATTTCTAGCATTTTTGTCATGTTTGCTATTTTTTCAAACAACTATAACTTATTAATACTGTTATTATTATTATTATTATTATTATCATCATCTCATCCACAAGCACATGCACATGCACTTTAGTTATTATTATATTTTTATTACCATGCATGTGCACATGCAATGCACACACGTTATTTTATTATCACATGTGTTGTTGTTATTATTGTTATTATTATTATTGTGGTTGTTGTTGTTGTTATTGTGATTGTTATTATCATCACATGAAAATGGACATATGAATGCACATACACGCACATTCAATGCACTTGTGTTATTCTATTATCACATGCGTTGTTGTTATTATTAATATTATTTTTATTATCATCATCATCATCATCATCATCATCACATGCAAATGCAGTGCACGAGCGTTATTATTTATTACCATGCACGTGCACACGTAATGCACATGCAATATTCTATTATCACATGCATTGGTACCACTACTATTATCACCACTACTAATACTATTATTACTACTTTTTTATAATTAATATCATGACATGCAAATATAGATGCACGTGCATTATTATTTATTATTTATTACCATGCACCTGCATATACAATGCACTTGTATTATTCTTTTACTATTATTATTATCACAATAATAATAATAATAATAATAATAATAATTATCATTATTATTATCATTTTCACATGCAAATGCACATGCATGTGCATTGTTATTTATTATTTATTACCATGAACGTGCATGTGTTATTATTGTTATTATTATTATTACAATTAGTATTATTAATATTATCATCAAATATAAATGCACATGCACATGCAGGGGCGTTCTTATTTATTATCATTTATTTATTATTTACTACTATGCATGTGCACTTGAAATGCACTTGCAATTATTCTATTTTTAAAATAATAATAATAATTATTATTATTATAATTATTATTGTTCTTCTTGTTGTTGTTGTTGTTTGTATCGTCAAATACAAATTCACATGCACGTACGTTGTAATTTATTATTTATTACCATGCATCTGCATGTGTCATTGTCATTATCATTACATGTAAATGCACATACATGTGTGTTATTATATATTAATTATTATCATGCACATGAAAATTCAATGCACTTGCGTTATTCTATTATCACATGTGTTATTAATATTTATTCCCATGCACGTGAACACGCAATGCACATGAATTATTCTATTATCACATGTGTTATTATTTATTATTTATTATCATTCACATGAAAATGCACATTCATATGGACTTGGTTATTATTTATTGTTTATTACCATGCATATGCACATGCACATGCACATGCACATGCACATGAACATGCACTTGGATGTGTGTTATTATTTATTATTTATTATCATTCACATGAACATGCACATACACATGTAATTAAAATGCGTTATTATTTATTATTTATTATTTATTATCATTCACATGCAAATGCGTAGGAATATGCACATGCATGTGCGTTATGATTTATTATTTAAACCATGAACATGCATATGCGCATGCATGTGCTTTATTACTACTACTATTATTTGAGGTATTTTTAGTGTTTACTATTATTTTTTAGGATTTTTAGGTGTTATTAACATTTATTATGGTTTGTTAGGGTTTTAGGATTTTTTAATGGCATATTAGCCTTTTTAGGGTTTGGTGGGGGTTATTAGGATTTTATTAGGGTTTATTATGGTGTGTGAAGGTTTATTAAGGTTTATTAGGTATTTTTAGGGTTTTATTATGATTGAGTTGGGTTTATTAGGGTATATAATTGTATATTATGGTATATTTGGGTATGTTTAGGATTTATTAAGGTTTATTATCATTCATTATGGTATATTAATTTTTAAGAGGGTATATTCGGGTTTTTTAGGGTTTAGTAGTTTTTATTAGGGTTTATTAGTTCTTTTAAGATTTGTTTGGTTTTATTATCATTTATTAGGGGGTTTAGGGATTTTTTATGGTATATTTGCATGTTTTAGGGTGTAGTGGGGTTTATTATGGTTTATTATAGTGTGTTAAGGTTTACTAGTGTTGGTAGGTATTTTTAGGGTTTTATTAGGGTTGAGTAGGTATATTTAGGGTTTTATTAGGATTTAATATGATTGAGTGGTGTTTATTAGGGTTTTTAGGGATTTTTAGTGTTTACTAAGGTTTGTTAGTGTTTTTATTAGGGTATATGAGTGTTTTTTAGTTTTTTTTAATATATATGAGGGGTTTTTTGGACTTTCAGGTTTTATTAGTGTTTTTTAGTGTTTGTGAGAAACTTTTATGGGTTATTAGGTTTTATTGGAATTTGTTATGGTTTATTAGGGTTTCTAGGGATTCTTAATGGATTGTTTGTGTTTTTTGTTTACTGGGGTTTAGTTGGGTTTTATTAGGTTTTATTATGGTGTGTCAAGGTTTATTAAGGTTGAGAAGGTATTTTTAGGGCTTTATTATGGTTTTATTATGGTTTATTTGTTTTTATTAGGGTTTATTAGGGTTTATTAGGGTTTGTTATGGGTTTATAAGTTTTTTTGTTTTTTTTGTTATATTAGTGTTTATTAAGTCTTTTTTGATAATATAGTATTCTTTAATGTTTTTGTGCATTTTGTTTCTGTTTGTGAGCATTTTTAGGGTTTATTAGGTTATATATGTGTTTATTATGGTTTATTATAGTTTCTTGGTATTTTTATGGTATATTAGCGTTTTTTGTCTTCATTAGGTTATATTTTTGTTTTTAGGTCTTTTTAGGTAATATAGCATGTTTTTATTGTTTGTGATCATTTTTTTACTATTTGTGAGAATTTTTAAGGTTTATTAGGTTATATTAGAGTTTATCAGGGTTCCTATGAATTTTTTACGATATACTAGCGTTTTTTTCGTTATTATGGTTTTGTAGGGTTTTATTAGGGGTCATTATGGTGTGTTAAGGTTTTAGGGTTGAGAAGGGTTCAGTTGGATTTATTTCTGGTTTATTAGGGATTTTAAGGGTTTGTTTGGGGTTTATTGTGGTTTATTAGTGTTTATTAGTGTATATTAGGGTTGGTTAGGGTTGTCTATGTTTTCTTAATGTTTTTTTTGTGTTTATTAGGTTTTATTATCATTTATTAGGGTTTATTAGGTATTTTTGGGGTTTTATTAGGGTTGGGTAGAGTCTCTTAGGGGTTTTAGGGATTATAAGGTGTTTTTTTGGGATTATTAGATTTTATTAGGGGTTTATTAGGGTTTAATGTTTTATATTATTTGATATTAGGGTTTAATATTTAGGAGGGTTTTGAAGCATCTTTAGGTGTTTTGTAGCATTTTTTAGTGTTTCTGTAGTGTTGTTTGAGTTTATGTTGAATTTTTAGTGTTTATGTAGCGCTTATAGGGTTTAATTAGCGATTTTAGGTATTATGTAGCATTTTTAGGGTTTATGTAATGTTTTTAGGGATTATGTAGCATGTTTATGGTTTAGGTTTTATTTAGCATTTTTTAGGGTTTATGTTGCATTTTCTGGGTTTATGTAGCATTTTTAGAGGTGATGTAGTGTTTATGTTGCATTTTTTAGGGTTTATGTAATGTTTTTAGGGTTCATGTAGTGTTTTTAGGGTTTATGTTGTTTTTTAGGTTTTATGTAGTGTTTTTTAATGTTTATGTTGTGTTGTTTAGGGTTTATGTTATAGTTTTAGGGATTATGTAGTGCTTTTGGGTTTATATAGTGTTTTTTTGGATTTATGTTGCGTTCTTGGGTTTATGTTGTGTTTTTAGGGTTTATGTTTCATTTTTATGGTTTATGAAATGTTTTTTGGGTTTATGTGTCTATTTGTTTCCTTTTTTAGGGTTTTAATGGTTGTTTATGGTTTGTAGTGGTTTTAGGGGTTTTAAGGGTTGTTAATGGGTGTTTATGGTTTTTATGGTATTTGATGGGTTTTCATTGGTTTTTTTGGGGTTTTAAGGGTTTATTTGTTTTTTCGGGATTCATAGGGGTTGTTAGGGTCTTTTAGTGTGTTCTAGGGTTTGTTTGGGTATTGTAGCAGTTTTTAGGGTTTATGTAATGTGTTTTAGCTTTTTTTGTTCTTTAGGATTTTTAGTGTTCTTTAGAGTTTATTATGGTTCTTTAGGGTTTATTATGGTTCTATAGGGTTTATTAGTGTTCTTTAGGATTTGTTACAGTTTATTAGCAGTTTTTATTGTATATTAGGGGTTTATTGGGTTTTTGTAGGCATTAATAGTTTTTTCTTGGGTTTATCAACCTTTTTTATTGTTATTTTGGATTTATTAGGGTTTCTTGGGGTTTATTTTATTTGTTAGGGTATATTAACATGTATTTGGGTTTATTACGATTTATTAGGGTTTATTATGATTTGGTAGGGTTTATTCCGGTTTATTAGGGGTTTGTTATGGTTTGATTCAGTTTGTTAGGATTTATTTGGTGTTGTTAGGATTTGTTACAATTTATTTGGGGTTTTTAGGGTTTGTTACGATTTATTATAGGGTTATTAGGGTTTGTTAGGGTTTATTAGCGGGTTATAGGGTTTTGTAGGCTATTTTTTGGCGAGTTTTGTAGTGTTTTGTAGGGTTTGTTTGGGTTTTTAGTGATTATTATTATTTATTATCATTAAATAGTGTTTTTTATTGTATATTAGGGTTTTTTGGGCTTTTGTATAGTTTATTAGAGTCTAATAGGAGTTTTTAGGGATTGTTATAGGTTATAATGATTTTTTAGTGTTTATTAGGGTTTTAGAGTTTAATAGTGGGTTTCAGGTGTGATTTGAGTTTATTAGTTGTTTTTAGGGTTTATTAGTGGTTGTTAGGGTTTGTTAGGTTTTGTTAGGGTTTGTTAGGATGTGTTTTATTCTATTATCACACGCGTTATTATTATCGTTTTATCATTATCATTTTTATCATTATCATTATTATAATTATCATTATTGTTCATACTATTATTATTATTATTATTATTATTATTGTCACATGCAAATGCAGATGCACATGTGTTATTATTTATTATTTATTATATATTATTTATTTCCATGCACGCGCATATGTTGTTGTTGTTGTTATTATTATTATTACTATTATTATTATGTTTATCATCACATGCAAATGCACAAGCACGCCCGTTATTATTTATTACCAGGCACGCGCACATGCAATGCACCTATATTATTCTATTATCACATGCATTTTTATTCTTATTATTATTATTACTATTATTGTTATTTTTGTTATTATCATCAAAGGCAAATGAAAATGCAAATGCATGTGCATTATTTTTTATTACCATACACGCGCACATTCAATACATGTGTGTTATTCTATTATCACATACGCTATTATTATCAATATTAATATTATTGTTATTATTATCATCATGTGCGCTGTGAGTTATTATTTTTTATCATGCACTGCACATGAAATGTACGTGCGTTATTCTATTATCACATGCATTGTTATTATTATTATCATCTCATGCACATGCACATGCACATGCACATGCATGTACATTACTATTTATTTTTTATTACCATGCACGTGAACATGCAATGAACACATGTTATTTTATTATCACATACGTTGTTATTCTTATTGTTATTATTATTACTGTGGTTGTTTTTGTTGTTATTTTTATTGTCATTACATGAAAATGCACATGCAAATGCACATGTAAATACATAAACACGCACATTCAATGCACATGCATTATTCTATTATCACGTGCATTGATATTATTATTATTATTATTAATATTATTATTATTATCATCGTCATCATCATCACATGAAAATTCAATTCATGCATGTTATTATTTATTACCATGCACGTGCACACATAATGCACATGCAATATTCTATTATCACATGCATTGGTACTACTACTATTATCACTAATACTACTACTGCTGTTATTATTATTATCATCACATGAAAATGCAGATGCACGTGCATTATTATTTATTATTTGTTATCATGCACGTGCATATGCAATGCACTTGTATTATTTTATTATTATTATTATTATTATCACAGTTTTTATTATTATTATTTTTATTATTATTATTATCATTATTATTATCATTATCACATGCAAATCCACATGCATGTGCATTGTTATTTATTATTTATTACCATGCGCATGCATGCGTTATTATTATTATTATTATTATTATTATTATTATTATCAAATGTAAATGCACATGCACATGCATGTGCATTCTTATTTACTATTATTTATTTATTATTTACTACTATGCATGTGCACATAAAATGCACTTGCGTTATTCTATTATTATTGTTGTTGTTGTTGTTGTTGTTATTATTGTTGTTGTTGTTGTTGTTTGTATCATCAAATACAAATGTACATGCACGTGCATTGTTATTTAATATTTATTAACATTCACCTTCATGCGTCATTATCATTGTCATTACATGTAAATTCACATACACGTGTGTAATTATATATTATTTTTTACGAAGCACATGAAAATTCAATGCACTTGCGTTATTCTATTATCACATGTGTTGTTATTATTTATTCTCATGCACATGCACATGCAATGAACTTGCGTTATTCTATTATCACAAGTTTAATTATTTCTTATTTGTTATCATTCACATGATAATTCACATTCATGTGGACTTTGTTATTAGTTATTGTTTAATACCATGCACATGCACATGAACATGCAAATGCACATTCACATACACTTGGATGTGTGTTATTATTTATTATTTATTATCATTCACATGAACAAGCACATTCCCAAGCAATTCGCATGCATTATTATTTATAAGTTATTATTTGTTATCATTCACATGCAAATGAACATGCATATGCACATGCACGTGCGTTATGATTTGTTATTTAAACCATGCACATGCATATGCAGATGCACGTGTGTTTTTACTACTATTATTATTGGAGGTATTTTTAGGGTTTACTATCATTTTTTAGGATTTTTCGTTGTAATTAACATTTATTATGGTTTCTTATGGTTTTAGGGTTTTTAATGGTATATTAGCATTTTTAGGATTTAGTGGGGGTTATTAGGATTTTATTAGGGTTTATTAATGTGTGTCAAAGTTTATTAGGGTTTATTAGGTATTTTTAGTGTTTTATTATGATTGAGTTGGGTTTAATAGTGTATATTATTGTATATTATGTTATATTTGTGTATGTTTAGGATTTATTAGGTTTTATTATGGTTCATTAAGGTTTATTAATTTTTAAGAGGGTATATTAGATTTTTTTAGTGTTTAGTAGTGTTTATTCAAGTTTATTAGCGCTTTTATGCTTTGTTAGGTCTTATTAGCATTTATTAGGGGTTTTAGGGGTTTTAATGGTATATTTACGTTTTTTAGGGTTTAGTGGGGTTTATTATTGATTATTATGGTGTGTTAAGGTTTATTAGGGATGAGTAGGTAATTTTAAGGTTTTATTAGGGTTGAGTCGGTATCTTTAAGGTTTTATTAGGGTTTATTAGGGTTAAGTACGGTTTATTAGGGTTTGATAGGGATATTTAGGGTTTGTTAGGGATTTTTAGTGTTTATTAGGGTTTGTTATTGTTTTTATTAGGGTATATGAGTGCTTTTTAGTTTTTTTAATGTATATGATGGGTTGTTATGACTTTTTCAGTTTTATTAGTGTGTTTTTAGTGTTTGTGATCATTTTAAATGTTTTATTAGATTTAATTTGAATTTATTATGGTTTATTAGGGCTTCTAGGACTTTTTAATGGCTTGTTTCCGGTTTTTTTGTTTATTGGGATTTAGTTAGGTTTTTTATGGTGTGTCAAGGTTTATTATGGTTGAGAAGGTATTTTTAGGGTTTTATTAGGGTTTATTCTTTTTTATTATGGTTCATTAGTGATTTTTTGGGTTTATTAGGGTTTTTTTGGGGTTTATTTTTTTTATTAGGTTATATTAGTGTTTGTTAGGTCTTTTTAGATAATATACCGTATTTTTATTGTCTGTGAGTATTTGGTTTTGTTTGTGGGCGTTTTAGGGTTTTTTTGGTTATATTAGAGTTTATTATGGTTTATTAGGGTTTCTAGAGATTTTTATGGTTTATTAGTATTTTTGTCTTTATTATGATATATTAGTGTTTTTAGGTCTTTTTAGGTAATATAGCACATTTTTTTATTGTTTGTGATCATTTTTTATTGTTTGTGAGCGTTTTTAGGGTTTATTAGGTTATATTAGAGTTTATCAGGGTTTCTAGGGATTTTTTAAGTTATACTAGAATTTTTTTCTTTATTAGGGTTTTATAGGGTTTTATTAGGGGTTATTATGGTGTGTTAAGTTTTGTTTGGGTTGAGTAGGGTTTATTGGATTTATTTATGGTTTATTAGCACATTTTAGGGTTTGTTTGGGTTTTATTAGGGTTTATTAGTGTTTATTTTTGTTTATTAGGGTTGGTTAGGTTTGTTTAGGTTTTCTTAACGTGTTTTTAGGGTTTATTAGGTTTTATTATAATTTATTAGGGTTTATTAGGCATTTTTTGGGTTTTATTAGGATTGAGTAGAGTTTCTTAGGATTTTTGGGACGATAATGTGTTTTTAGGGATTATTAGAGTTTATTAGGGGTTTATTAGGGTTTAATATTTTATATTATGGTATATTAGGGTTTAATATTTTTTAGGGTTTTAAAGCATCTTTAGGGTTTTTGTAGCATTTTTTAGGATTTTGTAGCATTGTTAGAGTTTATGTAGCATTTTTAGAGTTTCTGTAGATTTTTTAGGGTTTAGTTAGTAGTTTTAGATTTTATGTATCATTTTTAGTGTTTATGTAACGTTTTTAGTGTTTATGTAGCGTGTTTTTGGTTTAGGTTTTATGTAGAATTTTTTAGGGTTTATGTTGTGTTTTCTGTGTTTATGTAGCATTTTTAGTGGTGATGTGGCATTGATGTTGCATTATTTGGGTTTATGTAACGTTTTTAGGAGATTTTTTAAGGTTTATATTGTGTTTTTAGGTTTTATGTAGCATTTATTAATTTTTATGTTGTGTTTTTAGGGTTTATGTTGCGTTTTTTAGGGTTTGTGTTACAGTTCTAGGGTTTATGTAGTGATTTTAGGGTTTATGTAGTGTTTTTTGGGTTTAGGTTGTTTTTTTGTTTATAATGCGTTTTTAGGGTTTTTGTTGCATTTTTTTGGGTTTATGTAAAGTTTTTAGGGTTTTTGTATCTATTTGAAGCCTTTTTAGGGTTTTAATGGTTGTTTATGGTCTGTTGTTTTTTAGGGTTTTTAAGGGTTGTTAACGGGTTTTTATGGGTTTTTTATGGTATCTAATGGATTTTTAATGGTTTTTGGGGGTTTGTATGGGTTTATTTGTTTTTTTGGGGATTGATGGGGGTGGTTAGGGTTTTTAGTGTGTTTTAGGGTTTGTTTGAGTATTGTTGCAATGTTTAGTGTTTATATAATGTGTTTTAGCATTTTTAGAGGTTCTTTAGGGGTTTTAGTGTTCTTTAGAGTTTAATATGGGTTTTTAGGGTTTATTAGGGTTCTTTAGGGTTTGTTAGTGTTCTTTAGGATTTGTTACAGTTTATTAGTGTTTTTTATTGTATATTTGGGTTTTATTGGGCTTTTGTAGGCATTAATAACTTTTTTTAGGGTTTATCAACCTTTTTAGGGTTATTTAGTATTTATTGGGATTGATTAGATATTATTTTATTTATTAGGGTTTAGTAACATGTATATGGGTTTATTATGATTTATTAGGGTTTATTATGATTTATTAAGGTTTATTGCGGTTTATTATGTGTTTTTTACACTTTTTTTAGTTTTTTATGATTTATTTGGAGTTGTTAGTATTTATTACGATTTATTTGGGGTTGTTAGGGTTTGTTACGATTTATTTTGGGTTTATTAGGGGTTGTTAGGGTTTATTAGTTGGTTGTATGGTTTTGTAGGCTATTATTTGGAGGTTTCTGTAGCGTTTGGTAAGGTTTGTTAGGGTTTTTATTGATTATTTGGATTTATTATGGTTTAATAGAGTCTTCTTTTGTATATTAGGGGTTTTAGGAATTTTGAATAGTTTATTAGTGTTTAATAGAGTTTGTTTGGTTTTATTACAGGTTATTACAATTTATTAGTGTTTATTAGGGTTTTTAGGGTTTAATAGTGAGTTTTAGTGGTTATTAGGGTTTATTATTGTTTCTTAGGGGTTATTAATGGTTGTTAGGGTTTTTTAGGTTTTGTTAGGGTTTTGTGGGTTTGTTACGGTTTGTTTGAGTTCTTTGGGGTTTTATGCGTTTTTTGGGTTTTATGAATGTGTTTGGATTTTTTATGCTTTGTTAGGGTTATTTTAGCATTTTTTGGATTTTTATTGCATTTTTTAGGTTTTGAATCATTTTTTAGTTTTTTGTAGCAATTGTTAGGGTTTATGTAGCGTTGTTAGTGGCCTTATTGGTTCTTTAAGGGTTTAATTTTTTATATTATGGTATATTAGGTTTTAATATTTTTGAGGATTTTTAAGCGTCTTTAGGGTTTTTGTAGCATTTTTTAGGGTTTGTGTTGCATTGGTAGAGTTTATGTAGCCTATTTAATGGTTATGTATCATTTTTAGGGTTTATTTAGTGGTTTTAGGATTTATGTATCATTTTTATGGTTTATATAACATTTTTCGTGTTTATGTTACGTTTTCTGGGTTTATGTAGAATTTTTAGGGGTGATGTAGTATTTATGTTGCATTTTTAGGGTATATGTTACATTTTTAGGGTTCATGTAGTGTTTTTAGGGTTTATATTGTGTTTTTAGGTTTTATGTAGCATTATTTAATGTTTATATTGCGTTTTAAGGGTTTATGTTGTGTTTTTTAGGGTTTATGTTACAGTTCTAGGGTTTATGTAGTGCTTTTAGGGTTTATGTAGCGTTTTTTGAGTTCATGTTGCGTTTTTTGTTTTATGTTGCATTTTTAGGATTTTTATGCATTTTTTATGGTTTATGTAATGTTTATAGAGATTATGTATCTATTTGAATCCTTTTTTGGGTTTTAATGGTTGTTTATGGTTTGTAGTGTTTTATTGGGTTTTTAAGGGTTGTTAACGGGTGTTTATGGTTTTTTATGGTATCTGACGCCTTTTTAATGTTTTTTGGTGGGTTTATTTTTTTTTATTGATAGGGGTTGTTGGTGTTTTTTAGTGTGTTTTAGGGATTGTTTGGGTATTGTAGAGGTTTTTAGGGTTTATATAATGTGTTTTAGAGTTTTTTTGTGTTCTTTTGGGTTTTTAGTGTTCTTTAGAGGTTAATATGGTTCTTTAGGGTTTATTAGGGTTATTTGGTGTTTATTAGTATTCTTTAGGATTTTTTATAGTTTATTAGAATTTTTATTGTATATTAGGGTTTTACTGGGCTTTTGTAGGCATTAACTGCTTTTTCTAGGGTTTATCATCATTTTTTAGGGTTATTTAAGATTTATTAGGGTTTATTAGGGTTTATTTAATTAATTAGGGTTTAGTAACATGTATTTGGGTTTATTACAATTTATTAGGGTTTATTATGATTTTTTAGGTTTTACTGGGGATTATTAGGGATTTTTTAGGGTTTGTTTCTATTTTTTAAGATTTATTTTGCATTGTTAGGATTTGTTACGATTTATTTGGGGTTGTTAGGGTTTGTTTCATCTTTTTGGGGTTATTAGGGTTTTTAGGGTTTATTAGTGGGTTCTAGGGTTTTGTTGTCTATTATTTAGAGATTTTTGTAGCGTTTTGTCTGGTTGGTAATGTTTTTTAGTGATTATTAAGTTTTATTATGGTTTAATAGTGTTTTATTGTATATTAGGGGTTTTAGTGCTTTTATAGCACTTATTAGGCTCTAATAGAGTTTTTTAGGGTTAATTACTGGTTATTACGATTTATTAGTGTTTATTTGGGTTTTAGGGTTTAATAGTGGGTTTTATGGGTTATTAGGGTTTATTAGTGGTTCTTAGGGGTTATTAGTGGTTGTTAGGGTATGTTAGGGTTTCTAGGGTTTGTTATGGCTTGTTTGAGTTGTTTGGGGTTTTATGCGTTTTTTTGGTTTTTATGGGCGTGTTTGGATTTTTTATACTTTGTTAAGGCTATTTTAGCGTTTTTTAGGGTTTTGATGTGTTTTGTTGGTCTTGAAGAATTTTCGGGTTTTTTTAGCAATTGATAGGGTTTATGTAGCATTGTTAGTAGCTTTAGTGGTTGTTATGATTCGTTAGGGTTTTTAGGGTTTTCTAGGGTTCTTTAGGGTGAATTAGGGTTTCTTTTGAGGTTTTTAGGGTTTTCCCGGGAGTTTTTAGGGGTTTTAAGGGTTTGATAGGGTTGGTTGGGGTTTTGTTTGGCATTTTTAGGCTTTTTAAAAAATTTAGCGTTTTTAGTGGGTTTTAGGTTTTTAGGGTGTTTTCAGGTTTTTTGAGGTTTTTTAGGGGTTTTAGGTTTGTTTTTGGGTTTTTCGGTTTATTCAGTTTTTAGGCGTTTTATGGTTTTTAGGGTTTTTAGGGTTTTTAGGATTTTTTAGGGGTTTTAGGGTTTTTAGGGTTTTTAGGGTTTTCAGTGGTTTTTAGGGGTTTTTTTGGGTTTTTAGGGTTTATTAGGGTTTTGTAAGGTTTTTCCAGGTTTGTTAGGATTTTTTAAATATTAGTATTTTGAATGGTTTAATAGTGTTTTTGTTTAATATTTGGGTTTTTTGGTATTTTTTAGCTTTTATTGGGCTCTAATAAGGTTTTTAGGGTTTATAACGATTTATTAGTGTTTATTAGGGTTTAGTAGTTGGCTATAGGGTTTATTAAGGTTTATTATGGTTTATTATTAGGTCTTATTAGAGTGATTTAGGATGTCTAGGGATTTATTAGGGTTTCAAAGGGTGTGTTAGGGTTTCTAAGGGTGGGTTAGGGGTTTTATGGGTGGGTTAGGGTTTCTAAGGGTGTGCTATGGTTTCTAAGGGTTTCTAAGGTCGTGTTAGGGTTTTTATGGGTGCGTTGGGGTTTCTAAGGGTGTGTTAGGGTTTTTAAGGGTGTGTTAGGATTTCTAAGGGTGTCTTAGGGTTTCTAAGGGTGTGTTAGAGTTTCTTAGGTTTACTAAGGGTTTTGTTAGGATTTTTAGGGTTTTTAGGGTTATGTTAGGGTTTCTTATGGTTTCATAATGATTTTTTAGGGTTTCTCCGGGTTTTTTGTGTTTATTGGGGTTTCTTAGTGCTTTTGGGGTTTGTTAGGGTATGTTAGTGTTTTTAGGGGTTTTTAAGGTTTTTCATGTTTTTTAGGTTTTTTGGGGGCTTGTTAGGATTTGGTAGGGATTTGCGTGCTTTTTAATGGTTTTTAGTGTTTATGGGGTTATTCATGGTTTTTTAGGGTTATTTAGTTGTTCATGGTAGTCACATATTTGTGGAGATAGTAGCATGCTTTAATTTTATATGTGGTAGAGGTGAAACAGACACCCAGAGCAGAAGTTATGGTCATTTGGAGGTCTTAATGACTGTTTGGGTCTTTAAGAAGGTGATAAGGTGTTCCTATTGGTCACAGAAGTGTAGATATAGTCGAAAGCTTAGATTTGATATATGGCAGAGGCAAAACAGACTCTCAGAGTAGAAGTTATGGTCTTATGGAGGGTTTCAGTACCATTTTGGGCCTTCAAGGATGTGAGAAGGTGCTTCAGTGGTTATTGGAGTGTAGGTATAGTCTCAAGATTTGATTTGATATGTGGTAGAGGAAAAATGGACACCAATAAAAGAATTTGTTGCCAAACGGACACCAGAAGCCAATCTTTTGACCATCCAAAGGATTTTGGGTCTTTTGGGGGGTTGAAGAATGTCAGAATGGGTTATAGTAGTTACCAGAGTGTGTATCTTTTCAAAATATTCGATTTGATATGTGGTGGAGCCAAAATGAAGACACGTAGCATAAGTTAATGTCGTTTTAAATTGAGCATCCCTCATAGTTCCTAAAAACCTAAGAAACCCGCAACTCACTAAAATAGGCATAACTTCTCTTTTGGGTGTCCATTTGAGCATTGTGACTAGTAAAATCAAGGATCGTGAGATGAGTGAGGACCATGTCTAATCGAAACTATGTGAAGATCAAAGAAACAGAAGATATATTAGTTATACCACTCTAAAAAAATCCCAACTTCAAACGGCCATAACATTCAATCTGGTTGTCGGTTTGAGCTCTACCACATATCCAATCGAAGGCAGTGAAAAGATCTTCACAGAAGGATAACTTGAACAAAGTTAAATTCATGATTGGGACACTAAAATACCAAAAACACATCAGAATGCCTCCAATACTCCTTTTCTGTGTCCAGATCCCTGCCAAATTTTTCTTAAAAGGGTTATAACTTATGATATGTGTGTCTGTTCGGCCTCTGACACCTGTTTTTATCGTAGTTCGTTCCATGAGATTTATTTGCACTATTCACGAAGTGGAAATAGACACCTGAAGAAGAAGTTATGCATTTTTTAATTACTCTGTGATTTGTTAGGTTTTTCGAGACACCATTTCTAGCATTTTTTTCTTATCTCCTATTTTTTCAAACAACTGTAACTTATTATTACTATTATTATTATTATTATTATCACCATCTCATGTAAATGCACATGAACATGCACGTGAGTTATTATTATATTTTTATTACCCTACACGTGCACATACAACACACACACATTATTTTATTATCACATGTGTTGTTATTATTATTGTTATTATTATTATTATTGTGGTTATTGTTGTTGTTGTTGTTGTTGTTATTGTTATTATCATTACATGCAAATGCACATGCGAATGCACATACATGCACCTTAAATGAACATGCGTTATTCTATTATCACATGCGTTGTTAATAATAATAATAATAATAATAATAATAATAATAATATCATATCATCATCATCACATGCAAATTCAATGCATGAGAGTTATTATTTATTACCACACACATGCACACGTAATGCACATGCAATATTCTAATATAATATGCATTAGTACTAATACTATTATCACCACTACTACTACTATTACTACTACTACTGTTATTATTACTATCATCACATACAAATGTAGATGCACGTGTGTTATTATTTATTATTTATTACCATGTATGTGCATATGAAATGCACTGGAATTATTCTTTTATTATTATTATTATTATTATTATTATCACATTATTATTATTATTATTATTATTATTATTATCATTATCATTATTATTATAATTATCACATGCAAATGCACATGCATGTGCATTGTTATTTATTATTTATTACAATGCACGTGCATGCATTATTATTATTATTATTACAATTATTATTATTAATATTATCATCAAATGTAAATGCACATGCACTTGCATGTGCGTTCTTAATTATTATTATTTATTTATTATTTACTACTATGTCGGTGCGCATGAAATGCACTTGCGTTATTCTATTATTATTATTATTTTTGTTGTTGTTGTTGTTGTTGTTGTTTTTGTTGTTTTTATCATCAAATACAAATGCACATGCACGTGCATTGTTATTTATTATTTATTACCTTGCACGTGAATGTGTCATTTTCATTATCATTACATGTAAATGCACATGAACGTGCGTTATTATATATTATTTATTATCAGGCACCTGCAAATGCAAAGCACTTCGTTATTCTATTATCACATGTGTTATTATTATTTATTCTTATGCACGTGCACACGCAATACACGTGCGTTATTCTGTTATCACATGTGTTATTATTTATTATTTATTATCATTCACATGAAAATGCACATTCATGTGGACATGGTTATTATTTATTGTTTATTACCATGCACATGCACATGCACATACACTTGTATGTGCGTAATTATTTATTATTTATTATCATTCACATGCACATGCACATACACATGAAATTCACATGCATTAATATTTATAATTTATTATTTATTATCATTCACATGCAAATGTTCAGGCATATGCACATGCACGTGCGTTATGATTTATTATTTCAATCATGCACATGCATATGCGCATGCACGTTTGTTATTACTACCACTATTATTAGAGGTATTTTTATGGTTTACTATCATTTTTAGGGTTTTTAGGTGTTATTAACATTTATTATGGTTTATTATGGTTTTGGGGTTTTCTAATGGTATATTGGTGTTTTTAGGGTTTGGTGGGGGTTATTAGGATTTTATTAGGGTTTATTCTGGTGTGTCAAGGTTTATTAGGGTTTATTAGGTATTTTTAGGGTTTTATTAGGATTGAGATGACTTTATTAGGTTATATAATGGTATATTATGGTATATTTTGGTATGTTTAGGATTAACTAGGGTTTATTATGTTTCATTATGGTTTATTAATTTTTAAGAGGGTATATTAGGTTTTTTAGTGTTTAGTAGTGTTTATTCAGGGTTTTTAGAACTTTTAATCTTTGTTAGGTTTTATTAGCATTTATTAGGGGTTTTAGGGATTTTTAATGGCATATTTGCGTTTTTAGGGTTTACTGGGGTTTATTATGGTTTATTATGGTGTGTTAAGATATTTTAGGGTCGAGTAGGTCTTTTTAGGGTTTTATTAGGGTTGAGTCATTATCTTTTTGGTTTTATTAGGGTTTACTAGTGTTGAGTAAGGTTTATTGGGGTTTGTTAGGGGTTTTTATGGTTTACTAGGGTTTGATAGTGTTTTTATTTGGGTATATGAGTGTTTTTTAGTTTTTTAAATATATATTTGGGGTTGTTATGACTTTTTAGGTTTTATTATCATGTTTTAGTGTTTGTGAGAATTTTTAGTGGTTTATTAGCTTTTATTTGAATTTATTATGGTTTATTAGGGTTTCTGGGGCTTTTTAATTTTTTGTTTGCGTTTTTTTGTTTATTGGGGTTTAGTTGGGTTTTATTAGGTTTTGTTATGGTGTGTCAAGGTTTATTAGGGTTTAGAAGGTATTTTTAGGGTTTTATTATGGTTTTATTCGTGTTCATTAGTTTTTATTAGGGTTTATTTGGGATTTTTAGGTTCTATTAGGGTTTGTTAGGGGTTTATTAGTTTTTTTGTTTTATTAGTTTATATTAGTGTTTGTTAGGTCTTTTTAAATAATATAGCGTGTTTTTATTGTTTGTGAGCATTTTGTTATTGTTTGTGACCATTTTTAGGGTTTCTTAGGTTATATTAGAGTTTATTATGGTTTATTAGGGTTTCTTGGGATTTTTAAGGCATATTAGAATTTTTTGTCTTTATTAGGTTATATTAGTATTTTTAGGTCTTTTTATTTAATATAACATGTTTCTATTGTTTTTGATCGTTTATTTGTTGTTTGTGAGTTTTTTAGGGTTTATTAGGTTATATTAGAGTTTATTAGGGTTTCTAGGGATTTGTTAAGGTATACTAGCATTTTTTTCTTTATTACGGTTTTGTAGGGTTTTATTAAGGGTTATTATGGTGGGTTAAGGTTTGTTAGGGTTGAGTTGGGTTTATTTGGATTTATTTATGGTTTATTAGGGATTTTTAGGGTCTTTTTAGGGGTTTATTAGGGTTTATTAGTGGTTATTAGTGTCTATTAAGGTTAGTTAGGGTTTTTTAGGTTTTCTTAACGTGTTTTTAGGGTTTATTAGGTTTTATTAACATTTATTAGTGTTTTATGTATTTTTTGGGTTTTATTAGGGTTGACCAGAGTTTCTTGGGGTTTTTAGGGATTATAATGTGTTTTTAGGGATTATTAGAGTTTATTAGGGGTTTATTAGGGTTTAATTTTTTGTATTATGGTATATTAGTGTTTAATATTTTTGATGGTTTTAAAGCGAATTTTGGGTTTTTGTAGCATTTTTTAGGGTTTGTGTAACGTTGTTAGAGCTTATGAAGCATTTTTAGTGTTTATGTAGCATTTTTAGGGTTTAGTTAGCAGTTTTAGATTTTATGTATCATTTTTAGGGTTTATGTAATGCTTTTAGGGTTTATGCACCATGTTAAGGGTTTAGGTTTTATGTAGAATTTTTACGGTTTATGTAGCATTTTAGGGGTGATGTAGTGTTTATATTGCATTTTTTAGGGTTTATGTAATGTTTTTAGGGTTCATGTGGTGTTTTTTAGGGTTTATATTGTGTTTTTAGGTTTTATGTAGCGTTTTTTAATGTTTATGTTGCATGTTTTAGGTATTATGTTTAATTTTTTGGGTTTATGGTATAGTTCTAAGGTTTTTGTAGTGCTTTTAGGGTTTATGTAGCGTTTTTTGGATTTATGTTGCATTTTTTGGTTTATGTTGCTGTTTAAGGTTTTTGTCTCATTTTTTAGGGTTTATGTGACGTTTTAAGAGTTTATGAATCTATTGAAGCCTTTTTAGGGTTTTAATTGTTGTTTATGGTTTGTAGTTTTTTTAGGGTTTTAAGGGTTGTAAACGGGTGTTTATGGTTTTATGGTATATGATGGCTTTTAATGGTTTTTTTGGCGGGGGAGTGGGGGGGGGGTTATGGGTTTATTTGTTTTTTGGGATTGATAGGGGTTGTTAGGGTTTTTAGTGTGTTTTAGGGTTTGTTTGGGTATTGTAGCGGGGTTTAGGGTTTATATAGTATGTTTTAGCTTTTCTTGGGTTTCTTTAAGGTTTTTTTAGTGTTCTTTAGAATTTAATATGGTTATATAGGGTTTATTTGGGTTCTTTAGGGTTTATTAGTGTTCTTTAGGATTTGTTACAGTTTATTAGAATTTTTTATTGTATATTAGGGTTTTATTAGCATTTTTTAGGCATTAATAGATTTTTCAAGGGTTTATCAACCTTTTTAGGGTTATTTAGGATTTATTAGAGTTTATTAGTGTTTATTTTATTTATTAGGGTTTAGTAATGTGTATTTGTGTTTATTATGATTTATTTGGGTTTATTATGATTTGTTAGGGTTTATTTGGGTTTATTAGGGGTTTGTTTTGGTTTGTTTCAGTTTGTTACAAATTATTTGGCGTTGTTAGGATTTGTTATGATTTATTTTAGGTTATTAGGGATTGTTACGATTTATTTTGGGGTTATTGGGATTTTTTAAGGTTTATTAGTGGGTTGTAGGGTTTGTAGGAAATTATTTGGAGGTTTTTGTAGCGTTTTGTCGGGTTTGATAGAGTTTTTAGTGATTATTTGGGTTAATTATGGTTTAATAGTGTTTTTTATTGTATATTAGGGGTTTTAGAGATTTTGTAGTGTTTGTTAGGGTATAATAGATTTTATTAAGGTTTATTACAGGTTATTACGAATTATTAGGGTTTTTAGGGTTTAATAGTGGGTTTTAGGGGTTATTAGGGTTTATTAGTGGTTCTTAGGGGTTATTAGTGGTTGTTAGGGTTTGTAAGGTTTTGTTATGGTTTCTAGGGTTTGTTACGGTTTATTTGAGTTGTTTGTGGGTTTAAACATTTTTTTTGGTTTTATTGGTGTGTTTGGAATTTTTATGCTTTGTTAAGGTTATTTTAGTGTTTTTTTTGCGTTTTGTGGGTTTTGCAGCATTTTTCAGTTTTTTGTAGCAATTGTTAGGGTTAGTGTAGCGTTGTTAGTGGCTTTAGGGGTTCTTTATGGTTTTTTAGGGTTCTTTATGTTGTATTAGAGTTTCTTTTGACGTTTTTAGGGTTTGATTTGGGGTTTTTAGGGGTTTTAAGGGTTTCATATGGGTGGTTAGGGCTTTGTTATCCATTTTTATCCTTTTTAGGGTTTGCTTAGCGTTTTAGGGGGTTTTAGGGTTTTTTGAGGTTTTTTGTATTTTTTTCGGGTTTTTTAGGTTTGTTTTCGGGGTTTTTTTGGTTTTTTCGTGTTTTTAGGGGTTTTAGAGTTTGTTATGGTTTTTTAGAGTTTTTCTGGTTTTTTGGGTTTTTTGGATTTTTTAGGGTATTTTAGGGTATTTTGGGGATTTTTGGTTTTTATGGTTTCTCTAGGGTTATGTTTGGTTTTGCCTAGTTTGTTAGGGTTTTTTGTGATTATTAGTGTTTTGAATGGTTTAATATAATTTTTGTTGTATATTTTTTTAGGTATTTTGTATCTTTTATTGGGGTCTAATAGGGTTGTTAGGGTTTATTAGGATTTATTAGTGTTTATTAAGGTTTAGTAGTGGGCTTTTGGGTTCATTAGGATTTATTATGGTATATTATTGGTTAGTAAGGTTTTTTAGGATTTATTAGTGCTTATAAGAGTGATTTAGGGTGTCTAAGGGTTTGTTAGGGTTTCTAAGGGTGTGTTAGGGTTTCTAAGGGTGGGTTAGGATTTTTATGGGTGGGTTAGGGTTTATAAGGGTGTGCTATGGTTTATAAGGGTTTCTAAGGTTGTGTTAGGGTTTCTATGGATGCACATGAGCCTCAGCCCAGTTGGTGAGGTATCCTTATGTGCCTCTACAAGACCCAGGTTCAAAACCAATAGAGGCATATTTCTAGGGGGACATTGTAGCAGTATTGTAGCAGAACTGTACACTGTGTGAGCACTGTAGCAGGTTGTACACTGTACAGGTACTGTAGCAGAACTATACATTGTGAGGGTACTATAGTAGGCACTGTAGCAGTTACTGTAGCAGGTACTGTTTGGTACTGTAGCGGCTGGAATTATTCACCTTGGGCCACAAGTTTGGGCTTGGAGTCCTTAAGGATTTCGGGCCACCCATACCTTCAGGTCAGTAGGGTTTTTGGGCCACCTTTAAGGCCTTCAGGCAACATACAGTTTCCCCAGACACACTACCAAAAAGAAGCATCCTTAGAAAGGGATTCAGAGCAGGTGCACTCACCAGAGCAGGGGAAAATGGATTTGTTAGAATGAGAGGGTATGGATATGCCATCGAGACCACCTTGTGCTTGCATGGGAAGCCTAGCCAGACAACCATGCGAAGGTGGAGAGCTACTATCATGATGGAGATGCTGGGGAGGGGCAGTTCCTTGTAGATAGTCTGGGTGAATTCCATAAGACCTTCGGGTCATAAAATCTCCTAAGCCTACGGGCCATGTAATCTCTGAGCCTACATGCCTTAGAAGGGTTCCCCCTCATCCCTTGAAAGGGGGGTAATCAAAAATCAATAAAAATGAAGGCTTTCGGGCCGTTCGGGCTTAGGGTTTCTATGGGTGTGTTGGGGTTTCTAAGGTTTGTGCTAGGGTTTCTAAGGGTGTGTTAGGGTTTCTAAGGGTGTGTTAGGGTTTCTAAGGGTGTGATAGTGTTTCTTAGGTATGCTTAGGGTTTTGTTAGGGTTTTGTTAGGGATTCTTATGGTTTCTTAGGGGATTTTTAGGGTTTCATAGTGTTTTTTTGGGTTTATTGGCATTTCATAGTGCTTCTTGGGGTTTGTTAGGGCTTTTTAGGGTTTGTTAGGGTTTGTTTGGGTTTTTTAGGGTTTGTTATGTTTTTTGGGTTTTTTGGGTTTGTTAGGGTTTTTTTGGGTTTGTTAGGGTTTGTTAGGGTTTGTTAGGATTTGTTAGGGTTTATTAGGGTTTGTTATGGTTTTCATGGGTTTTAATGGTTTTTAGTGTTTATGGGGTTATTCATCGTTTGTTAGGGTTATTTAGTTGTTCAATGTTGTCACAAATGTGTAAAGCTAGTCACAAGCTTCAATTTGATATGTGGAAGAGGTGAATCGGACACCCAGAGCAGAAGTTATGGTCATTTGGAGGAATTAAATACCTTTTGGGACTTTAATAACGTGATAAGGCATTCCTATTATTCACAGATGTGTAGATCTAGTCAAAAGATTTGATATGATATATGGTAGAGGCAAAATGGACTCCCGGAGTAGAAGTTATGGTATTTTGTAGGGTTTAAGTAACTTTTTGGGACTTCAAGGATGTGAGAAGGTACTTAAGTGGTTATAGGAGTTTAGGTCTAGTCGCAAGTTTCAATTTGATATGTGGTAAAGGCAAAACGGACACCCATAGAAGAAGTTATTGCAAAACGGACACCAGAAGCCAATCTTTTGACCATCCAAAGGGATTTTGGGTCTTTTGGGGGGTTGAAGAATGTCAGCAAGGGTTCCAGTGGTTACTAGAGTGTGTATTTTTCACCATATTCGATTTGATATGTGTTAGAGCCAAAATGAACACACGTATCAGAAGTTATTGTAATTATAAATTGAGAAACTCTCCTTGCATCTAAAAACATAAGAAACCTGCAACTCACTAAAATAGGCATAACTTCTCCTTTGGGTGTTTGTTTGAGTGATTTGACCAGTCAGATCGAATCTCATGAGATGATTGAGGGCCGCGTTTAGGAGAAACTATGAGGAGATCAAAGAAATATAAGATATATTAGTTATACCACTCCAAAAGAAGTCCAATTTCAAATGACCATAACTTTCGTTCCAATTGTCCATCTGAGCTCTACCACATATCAAATCGAAAGTAGAGAAGATATCTACGCAGAAGGATGACTTGGACAGAGTTAAAGTCATGTTTGAGACCCTAAAATCCCATAAACCCATCAGAAGTTCTCCAAAACTCCATTTCTGTGTACGGATCCCTGCTAATTTTTTCTTAAAAAGGTCATAACTTCTGATCTGTGTGTCTGTTCGGCCTCTGACACCTGTTTTTATCGTATTTTGTTCCATGTGATTCAGTTTGACTATTCATAGAGTGGAAATGGACAACCGAAGAAGCATTTATGCCTTTTTCAATGACTGTGATTTGTAGGGTTTTTTGAGACCCCATTTCTAGTATTTTTTGCCCGGTCTGCTGTTTTTTCAAACAACTATAACTTATTAATACTATTATTATTATTATCATCATCATCTCATCCACATGCACATTCACAAGAACTTTCATTATTATTATATTTTTATTACCATGCATGTGCACATGCAATGCACACACGCTATATTATTATCACATGAGTTGTTATTATTATTGTTATTATTATTATTGTGGTGGTGGTGGTGGTTGTTCTTATTATTATCATCACATGAAAATGCACATGAGAATGAACATACACACAAATTCAATGAATGTCCATTATTCTATTATCACAAGCATTGTTATTATTATTATTATTATTATTATTATTACCATCATCATCATCACATGAAAATTCAATGCACGGGCGTTATTATTTATTACCATGCACGTACACACATAATGAACATGCAATATTCTAGTATCACATGCATTGGTACTACTACTAGTATCACCACTACTAATACTATTATTACTACTATCGTTATTATTACTATCATCACATGCAAATGGAGATGCATGTGCGTTATTATTTATTATTTATTACCATGCACATACATATGCAATGCACTTGTATTATTCTATTACTATCATCATCATCATCATCATCATCATCATTATTATTATTATTATTATCATCATCATCATTATAATTATCATTATCACATGCAAATTCACATGCATGTGCATTGTTATTTATTATTTATTTCCATGCACGTGCATGCGTTATTTATATTATTATTACAATTAGTATTATTAATATTATCATCACATGTAAAGGCACATGCACATGCATGTGTGTTCTTATTTATTATTTACTACTATGCACGTGCACATGAAATGCACCTGCATTATTCTGTTATTATAATTATAATAATAATTATTATTATTAATTTTTTTGTTTGTATCATCAAATACATATGCACATGCACGTGCCTTGCTATTTAATATTTATTAGCATGCACGTGCATGCGTCATTATCATTATCATTACATGTAAATGCACATGCACATGCGTTATTATATATTATTTATTATCATGCACATGAAAATGCAATGCACTTGCGTTATTCAATTATCACATGTGTTATTTTTATTTATTCTCATCCATGTGCACACGCAATGCACGTGCATTATTATATTATCACATGTGTTATTATTTATTATTTATTATCATTCGCATGCACATTCAAATACACATGTAATTAACATGCATTATTATTTATTAATTATTATTTATTATCATTCACATGCAAATGCACAGGCATATGCACATGCACGTTCATTATGATTTATTATTTAAACCATGAACATGAATTTTCACATGCATGTGCATTATTACTATTACTATTACTTGAGGTATTTTTAGGGTTTACTAGCATTTTTTAGAATTTTTAGGTGTTACTAACATTTATTATGGGTTTTTAGGGTTTTAGAATTTTTTAATGGTATATTATCCTTTTTAGGGTTTGGTGGGGGTTATTAGGTTTTTATTAGGGATTATTATGGTGTGTTAAGGTTTATTAGGGTTTATTAGGTATTTTTAGGGTTTTATTTGGATTGAGTTGGGTTTATTAGGGTATATTATTGTATATTATGGTATATTTGGGTATGTTTTGGATTTATTAGGGGTTTTTATCATTCATTATGGTTTATTAATTTTAAGAGGTTATATTAGGGTTTTTAGGGTTTAGTTGTGTTTATTAGGGTTTATTAGTGCTTTTAAACTTTGTTAGGTTTTATTGGCATTTATTATGGATTTTAAGACTATTTAAGGGTATATTTTCATTTTTTAGGGTTTAGTGGGGTTTATTAAGGTTTATTATCATGTGTTAAGGTTTATTAGGGTTGAGTAGGTATTTTTAGGGTTTTATTAGGGTTCAGTAGGTATCTTTAGGGTTTTATTAGGGTTTATTAGGGTTGAGTAGTGTTTATTAGGGTTTGTTGGGGATTGTTAGGGTTTACTAGGGATTTTTAGTGTTTTTATTGGGTTATATGAGTGTTTTTTAGTTTTTGTTAATATATATGTTGGGTTTTAAGAACTTTTTAGGTTTTATTAGTGTGTTTTTAGTGTTTATGAGCATCATTTATGGTTTATTAGGTTTTATTAGAATATATTATGGTTTATTAGGGTTTCTAGTATTTTTTAATGGGTTGTTTGTGGTTTTTTTTGTTTATTGGGGTTTAGTTGGGTTTTATTAGGTTTTATTATGGTTTTTCAAGGTTTATTAAGGTTTTGAAGGTAATTTTATTGTTTTATTATGGTTTTATTAGGGTTTATTTGTTTTTATTAGGGTTTATTAGGGATTTTTAGGGTTTATTAGGGTTTGTTAGGGGTTTATTAGTTTTTTTATTTGGTTATATTAGTGTTTAGTAAGTCTTTTTAGATAATATAGTGTTTTTTATAGTTTGTTAAAGTTCTTTTTTGTGAGCGTTATTAGGGTTTCATAGGTTATATTTGAGTTTATTATGGTTTATTATGGTTTCTTGGGATTTTAAAGGTATATTAGTGTTTTTTGTCTTTATTATGTTATATTAGTTTTTTAGGTCTTTTTAGGTAATATAGCATGTTTTTATTGTTTTTGATCATTTTTTTATTGTTTGTGAGTGTTTTTAGGGTTTATTATGATATATTAGAGTTTATCAGGGTTTCTAGGGATTTTTTAAGGCATACTAGCATTTGTTTTCATTATTAGGGTTTTGTAGGGTTTTATTAGTGGTCATTATGGTGTGTTAAGGTATGGTAGGGTTGAGTAGGGATTTTGTGGATTTATTTATGGTTTATTAGGTATTTTTAGGGTTGGTTTGAGGTTTATTACGGTTTATTAATATCTATTAGGGTTGGATAGGGTTGTTTAGGTTTTCTTAACGTGTTTTTAGGGTTTACTAGGTTTTATTATCATTTATTAGGGTTTATTCGGTATTTTTGGGTTTTATTAGGGTTGATTAGAGTCTCTAAGGTTTTTTAGGGATTAGAAGGTGTTTTTAGGGATTATTACTGTTTATTAGGGGTTTATTAGGGTTTAATTTTTTAAATTATTGTATATTAGGGTTTAATATTTTTGAGGGGTTTGAAGCATCTTTAGGGTTCTTGTAGCATTTTTAGTGTTTTTGTAGCATTCTTTGAGTTTATGTAGAATTTTTAGTGTTTATGTAGCACTTTTAGGGTTTAGTTAGCAGTTTTAGTTTTTATGTAGCATTTTTATAGATTATGTAACATTTTTTGGGTTTATATTTCATTTTTATGGTTTAGGTTTTATGTAGCATTTTTAGGGTTTATGTTGCGTTTTCTGGGTTTATGTATCGTTTTTAGGGGTGATGTAGTGTTCAGGTTTCATTTTTTGGGTTTATGTAATGTTTTTGGGGTTCATGTAGTTTTTTTAGGGTTTATGTTGTGTTTTTAGGTTTTATGTAGCGTTTTTAAATGTTTATGTTGCGTTGTTTAGGGTTTATGTTACGGTTCTAGGGTTTATGTAGTGCTTTCTGGGTTTATGTTGCATTTTTTGGATTTATGTTGCGTTTTTTGGGTTTATGTTGCATTTTTAGGGTTTATGTTGCATTTTTAGGGATTATGTAACGTTTTTTGGGTTTATGTATCTATTTGATGCATTTTTTAGGGTTTTAATGGTTGTTTATGGTTTGTAGTGGGTTTTAGTGTTTTTAAGGGTTGTTAACGGGTGTTTATGTTTTTATGGTATTTTATGGGTTTTCAATGGTTTTTTTGGGGGTTTTAAAGGTTTATTTGTTTTTTCAGGATTGATAGGGGTTGTTAGGATTTTTTTAGTGTGTTTCAGGGTTTTTTGGGTATTGTAGGGGTTTTTAGGGTTTATGTAAGGTGTTTTAGCAATTTTTGGGTTCTTTAGGGTTTTTTGTGTTCTTTAGAGAATATTATGGTTCTTTAGGGTTTATTATGGTTCTTTACATTTTATTAGTGTTCTTTAGGATTTTTTACAGTTTATTAGCGTTTTTATTGTCTATTGGGGTTTTATTGGGCTTTTGTAGGCATTAGTAGCTTTTTCTAGGGTTTATCAACCATTTTTAGGGTTATTTAGGATTTATTAGGGTTTCTTAGGGTTTATTTTATTTATTAGGGTCTATTAATGTGTATTTGTGTTTATTATGATTTATTATGGTTTATTATTATTTGTTAGGGTTTATTCCGGTTTATTAGGGGTTTGTTATGGTTTGTTTCTTTTTGTTACAATTTATTTGGCGTTTTTAGGATTTGTTACGATTTATTTGGGGTTGTTAGGGTTTTTTTCGATTTATTATGGGGTTATTAGGGGTTGTTAGGGTTTATTAGTGGGTTGTAGGGTTTTGTAGGCTATTTTTGGGTGGTTTGTAGTGTTTTTTCGGGTTTTTTAGGTTTTTTAGTGATTATTATAATTTATTATGGTTCAATAGTGTTTTTTATCATATATTAGGGGGTTTAGGGATTTTTTACCATTTATTAGATTCTAATACGATTTTTAGGGTTTATTACAGGTTATAATGATTTATTAGTGTTTATTAGGGTTTTAGGGTTTAATAGTGGGTTTCAGGTGTTATTTGTGTTTATTAGTGGTTCTTAGTGGTTATTAGTGGTTGTTAGGGTATGTTAGGTTTTGTTAGGACATGTGTAATTCTATTATCACACATGTTATTATTATCCTTATTATCGTTATCATTATTATAATTATCATTATTGTTATTACTATTAATATTATTATTATTATCGTCACATGCAAATGCAGATGCACATGCGTTATTATTTATTATTTATTGTATAGTATTTATTTTCATGAAAGTGCATATTTTGTTATTGTTGTTGTTGTTATTATTATTATCATTACTATTGTTATTATAATTTTTATCATCACATGAAAATGCACATGCACGTCCATTATTATTTATTACCTTGCATGCCCACACGCAATGCACCTACATTATTCTTTTATCACAATCATTTTTATTCTTATTATTGTTATTACTATTATGGTTATTATTGTTATTATCATCAAATTAAAATGAAAATGAAAATACATGTGCATTTTTATTTATTACCATACACGCGCACATTCAATACATGTGCATTATTCTATTATCACGTGCACTGTTATTATTAATATTACTATTATTTTTATTATTATCATCATGTGCGCTATGAGTTATTATTTATTATCATGCACTGCACATGCAATACAGGTGCATTATTCTATTATCACATGCATTGTTTTTGTTATTATTATTATTATTATTATTATTATCATCATCTCATGCACATGCACATGATCGTGCACATGCACATGCACTATTATTTATTTTTTATTACCATGCACGTGCACATGCAATGCACACATGTTATTTTATTATCACATGTATTTTTATTCTTATTCTTATTATTATTATTGTGGTTTTTGTTGTTGTTGTTGTTATTGTTATTATCATCACATGCAAATGCACATGAAAATTCACATGAAAGTACATAAACATGCACATTCAATGCACATGCGTTATTCTATTATCACGTGTGTTGTTATAAATAATAATATTATTATTGTTATTATCATCATCATTGTCATCATCATCACATGCAAATGCAATGAACGTACCTTATTATTTATTACCATGCATGTGCACACATAATTCACATGCAATATTCTATTATCACATGCGTTGGTACTACTACTATTATCACAACTACCATTACTGTTCTTATTATTATTATCAGCACATGAAAATGCAGATGCACGTGCATTATTATTTATTATCTATTACCATGCACATGCATATGCAATGCACTTTTATTATTCTTTTATTATTATTATTATCACAGTTATTATTATTATTATTATTATCATAATCATTATTATTATCATTATCACATGCAAATCCACATGCATGTGCGTTGTTATTTATTATTTATTACCATTCAAGTGCATACGTTATTATTATTATTATTGTTATTATTATTACAATTAGTATTATTAATATTATTTTTGATGCTCCTTTTCGTCATAGAGTCTAAATATTGGAAAAGGGAAATACCTTAGTCCAAATTGATTCATCCTTTGAAGAAACATCAAAAAATCAACAAAGGGATGAACAAGGAGAACATTGTGTTGAGCAATGTATTGTTTTCAAACAATTCAAAATAAAGTTATTTAAAGGGGGAGATTATTTCAAATAATACTCTGTCTCTTTATGATGATTTTGATGCTCACAAATACCCTTAATTATTTACTAATTATTTCGTTGAGTATTTTGCAGGAATTTATTTTATTTATTTATTTCATACAATGAGATTTCATACTTCATTTATTCCAAGATCAATTTTAGCGTGTTCTGGAATCACTGTAGCGCAAGATCAATTTTAGCGTGTTCTGGAATCACTGTAGCGCAAGATCAATTTTAGCGTGTTCTGGAATCACTGTAGCGCGAGATCAATTTTAGCGCGTACTAGAATCACTATTCATACCCTACGTTGATGAACGTAACGTATGGATGAAAAGTTTAATTTTTATGTTAAAAGAAACGTATGGTTAAGGAACCTTACGTTATTTTGAAACGTATGGTTAATGAATCTTACGTTGTTTAAAAGTATGGAAGAAGAACATTACGTTTGGAAGGAACCTTACGTTTTCGTTGTTGGACAAGTATGGAAGAGAAACCGTACGTTAGTTTTCAGTGTTGATTTTGTTTCTCAAAAGTATGGATCATCAACCTTACTTTTATAATCAACCGTACGTTCTTTGGAGAGTTGAAGCGAGAAAAAGTATGGATGATCAACCCTACGTTTGAATGCTGAAGAGAAAGTATGTATGTTCTGAACCTTACGTCTGTGAACCTTACGTTTGTGAACCCTACGTTTGGAGCCACGTCATCAACCCTACGTTTGGCGTCGGGATATTTTTGACAGACGATATTTCCTTTTGCATTGGTCAAACAAGCGGATTATTAGGCGGATTTCAAGCCGATTCTTAAGTACGACTTTGACTTAATCAAAGACGATTTACAACGGATTACTGATTGATTTAAACAGAGCTTTTTATGCCGATTCTTCAGGGGAGTTACAACGGCTCTGTTATTTCATTTAATATCGCGAATCTAAAGGAGATTTTTATGGATCTATTTATGCGGAAGAATTTCTCAGATTTGAATATATATGTTCTATCTTGGAAACTTCGGATATATATATATACACAGAAAAGTGTGTGAAAGATATAGATTGATCTTTTAACGAGAAAAAAACATAGACTGAGAAAAGGCGTTCTTTTCTGGTGATCGAGAAGAAGTGTAAAACCTTTATTGCCGAAGGAAGATCTTGATAGCAGATTCACGTGTTCTACATCGACTATCTGTTGTGAATCTATTGCTGCTGAAGTTGTGAAGTTTCTGGTAATATCTATTGCAACTGGATCGACTCAGAACTGTTTTGATTACAGATCTTTATTTTCTGAAGACAACGATCTATCTACTGTCAATTGCATTCTGTTGCAATTGTGAAGAACAACTGGAGAAGTGTTTTCTTTATCGAAACCCTTTTTTATTTTTGAGTGATCAGCTTCTCGTTCTAAGCTGTGTGGGTTCGTGTTTGAACCAGGAAGGCTGTGTTTGCCTGAATCTTGTAAAGGTGTCAACTGCCTGTACTCAGTTGTGAACAGGTCTGTGGAAACGAGTACCAGATAGTGAAAATCGCCAAGCTCGTGGATTTGAGCGTTGGTGGAGTGGACTAGGGGCCTTCTGTTCCCCGAACCACTATACATCCGTGTGTTCATGCTTTTACTTTTTCCGCTGCATATTTAATCGTGCAAAAGCATAGTGGGCAGAATTTGTCTAAATTGAAGAGATTGTAATAATTTTGAAAAGACACAATTCACCCCCCCTCTTGTGTGTAATCCGTAGATTCAGATCCAACAATTGGTATCAGAGGAGGAGCTTCTTATTTTTAAAGTCTTATCAAGATAGAAGTATTTAAAGATTATACATAGTGTATCATGGCTGATATGAGAGAGGGAATGTCAATGGTCAGAGCACCTTACTTTAATGGAGATAATTATGGCTGCTGGAAATCACGTATGATTATTTATCTGAAAAATCTTGGTTACAAAGTCTATTCAAAGATTCTGACTCCCTATGAAATTCCTGAAAATTCCGATACATGGAGTGCTGCTACAGAGGCTGAGTATGACATAAATTCAAAAGCTATGAATGCAATCATCTGTGGTCTAGGACCAGATGAATTTAACAGAGTATCTCAATGCCCGACTGCATATGAAATGTGGCAAACAATAGCTGTTGCTTATGAAGGAACAGATAATGTAAGACAGATGAGATATGCAACTGCTAAGTTAAAATTCGATACTTTCAGAATGATTGAAGGAGAGAGCATCACTCAGATGAATGGAAGATTGACAGAAATTGTCAATAATATAACAGCTCTAGGAGAACCAATCAAGCAGGCTGATCAAGCGTTGAAGGTACTGAGAGTACTTCCTACTCGATGGAATGGAATCTCTGCAGCAATCAGACAATCAACTTCTGTTAAAGATCTAACTATGAGAGAACTGATTGGTACATTGATGATGTACGAAGCTGAAATGAAAGATGAGGTAAATGAGCATAAAGTCTACATAAAAAGGGAAAATACTGCTTTGAAAGTGACTTCTCAACAAAAGGATAGAAAGATGAAGAACAGAGAAGTAAGTGCTAAATCAGAAAGCTCTGATTCTTCAAATTCGGATGAAGAACTGGCTCAGCTAGCCAGAAAATTCAGAAAGTTCTACAGTAAGAAGAAAGACTTCAAGAAATCCTTCAAAAAGGATAGCAAGGAAGTGAGATGTTATGAATTCAAAAAGATGGGACATATCAGACCGGATTGCCCAAAATTGAAAGATGTAAAGAAGAAGAAATTCTTCAAAAGAGATGATTATGAACAGAAAGACAAGAAAGCTATGAAAGCTACTTGGAGTGTTTCTGAAGACTCAAGTAATTCTTCTGAATCAAGCTCAGAGAAGGAAGAAGCCAATTTAAAAGCAAATATGTGTTTCATGGCTGAAACTGATGAGGTACACTCATATTACTCCTCTGACTCAAATAATGAATCAAACTCTGAAACAAGCTTCTCAAATAAAAAACTTGCAGCTTACTGCAATATGCTTGAAGAAAGGTATGACTCATTATTTAAAAAATATAAATCTATAAAGAACTTGCACAAAGCTATTTCAGATGAGAGAAATACTTTGCTAAAACAACATAAGGAATTAATTGACAAATACAACTCTGCTGACTCAAATAAAATTAATTTTGAATCAAAAATAAAGACTCTACAGGATGAAGTAGAATCTTATAAAAAGGCTGCATTAGTTTTTACAAAAGGAGAAAACACCTTAAATGAGATACTTGGAAAAACTGTAATTAAAAAGGAAAGGTTTGGAATTGGAAGTAAAGGAGAAAAACCTAAGTTATACAAAAATTATTTTGTTCCTAGCACTAAACAGGTTATTTGTAACTTCTGTGGAGCAAAAGGTCATATAGCTAAAAACTGTTTTCTAAGACAACCTCAAATATGTGGAATTAAGAAAGCTTATATTTCCAACGATCTATATGATTCAATCAATTTTAAGGAAACAAAGCAAATCTGGATACCCAGATCACTGCTTGCTAACACTCCTGGACCCAACAAAATATGGGTACCAAAGCAATTTGTTTGAATGTCTTTGCAGGTAGCAGGTCACCAAAGAAAGAAAGAAATATGGTATATGGACAGTGGCTGCTCAAGACACATGAGTGGAACTTCAGCTAATTTCTCTTCTCTTACTCGAAAGGAAGGAGGACTTGTCACCTTTGGTGACAATGCCAAAGGAAAGATTATTGGTATTGGAACAGTTGGAGATCCAGAGACAGTCTCAATCAATAAAGTACTTTATGTACAAGGGTTAAAACACAATCTGATAAGTATCTCTCAACTCTGTGATGATGGATACACTGTTGATTTTACTAACAATAGTTGTACTGTTTCTAAAGATAAACTGTTTAAGTTTAGAGCACCCAGAACTGATAATGTTTATACTTTGGATTTGTATTCCTTGTGTAAACAACAAGTAAACTGCTTAACTGCTAATATAAGTGAATCCTGGATCTGGCATAGAAGACTTGGTCATTGCAATATATATGCTTTACATAAATTATCTAAGAAACATCTAGTTTCTGATTTGCCTAGTCTCAAATTTGAAAATGACAGATTCTGTGATGCATGTCAGCTTGGCAAGCAACACAAATCATCATTCAAATCTGTTAATAAAGTTGCTACAACTAAACCTCTCGAACTTATCCATATGGATTTGTTTGGACCTTCAAGAGTAGCAAGTTTAGCTGGTAAATTATATGTTTATGTATTAGTTGATGATTATTCTAGATTTACTTGGATTTTCTTTTTGAAATTTAAAAGTGAAGCTTTTAGTTTATTTGAAGGTTTTTGTAAATCTATTCAAAATGAAAAAGGTTTTAATATAATCTCATTGAGAAGTGATCATGGTGGAGAATTTGAGAACCAGGAATTTAATTCCTTTTGCTCAAACATGGGTATTAAACACACCTTCTCTGCTCCAAGAACACCTCAACAAAATGGGATTGTAGAAAGAAGAAATAGAACTATTCAAGAAATGGCTAGAACTATGTTAAATGAATATAGCCTACCTATATATTTCTGGGCAGAATCTGTTAATACAGCTTGTTATATAATGAATAGAATTTTAATAAGACCTATTTTGAAAAAGACACCCTATGAACTATGGAATAACAGAAAACCTAAAGTAAATTACTTTAAAGTTTTTGGATGCAAGGTTTACATCTTGAATACCAAATATAATCTTGGTAAATTTGATCCAAAATCTGATAATGGTATTTTCTTAGGATATTCTGCAACCTCCAAAGCTTATAGAGTCTATAATAAAAAGTCAAGGATTGTTGAAGAATCAGTTCATGTGAAATTTGATGAATCTGATCCTTTTGAGAAAAGGATAGAACAAATAGATGAACCTGATTCTAATGAAAACATGAGACCTGAGAATTTAAAGAATGATTTTGAAAATGATATAAAAGAAATTCAGTCCAGTTCAGAAGAACATGATACTGAAGAACCTTTGAATGTAATGCCTAGACAGTCTAGAACCTTAAAGAATCACCCTTTAGAATATGTGATAGGTGACTTAGAGACTGGTATTCAAACATGAAGAAACTTTGGAAACATAGTTGAATTCTCTGCTTTCCTATCCCAACAAGAACCCAAGACCATAGAAGAAGCCTTAGATGATGAGAGCTGGGTAATAGCAATGCAGGATGAATTGAACCAGTTCAAGAGAAATAAGGTTTGGGAATTAGTTGAAAGACCACATGATTATCCAGTAATAGGAACTAAATGGGTCTTTAGGAATAAACAGGATGATCAAGGGATAATAACTAGAAATAAAGCAAGATTAGTAGCTAAAGGATATAATCAAGAAGAAGGAATAGATTATGATGAGACCTTTGCACCTGTAGCCAGGTTAGAATCCATTAGAATCCTTTTAGCCTATGCATCTTATATGAATTTTAAATTATTTCAGATGGATGTTAAATCTGCCTTTTTAAATGGTTATTTAATGGAGGAAGTTTATGTTGAGCAACCTCCTGGTTTTGAAAATTCTCAAAAACCAGATTCTGTTTTCAAACTTACTAAAGCTCTTTATGGCCTTAAACAAGCACCTAGAGCTTGGTATGAAAGACTAAGTTCTTTTCTTTTGAAAAATGATTTTACTGTTGGACTAGCAGATCCAACACTCTTTAAGAAAACTGTGAAAAATAATGTTTTGTTGGTTCAAATTTATGTTGATGATGTAATTTTTGGATCAACCAATAAAATTCTTTGTCATGAATTTTCAGAATTAATGCAAAAAGAATTTGAAATGAGTATGATGGGAGAATTAAATTTCTTTTTGGGTCCTCAAATATTTCAAAAAGATTTTGGAAATGTTTTAAATCAATGCAAATACATTACTGATTTACTTAAGAAATTTGGACTTGAAAACAGCAAGACATTTACAACTCCTATGTGTACTAATATAAAACTTGATTTGGATGAAACTGGAAAATCAGTGGACAACAAGTTATATAGAGGTATGATTGGTAGTTTGTTATATCTTACTGCTAGTAGACCAGATATAATGTATTCAGTATGTCTTTGTGCTCGATTTCAATCAAATCCCAAAGAATCCCATTTAACTGCTGTTAAAAGAATTTTTAGATATTTAAAAGGTACTATTTATCAATCTCTGCTTTATCCAAAAACCTCTGATTTTAATTTAATTTCATATTCAGATGCTGACTTTGGAAGCTGTAGATTAGACAGGAAGAGTACTTCAGGAACATGTCACTTTTTAGGAAAGTCTTTAGTATCATGGTCTAGTAAGAAACAACACTCAATTGCCCTGTCAACAGCCGAGGCAGAATATGTGTCTGCAGGTAGTTGCTGTGCACAGGTGTTGTGGATGAAAAACACTCTTATGGACTTTGGATTAAATTTCAACAATACACCTATTTTATGTGATAATACTAGTGCAATTAATATTTCAAAAAATCCTATTAGTCATTCTAGAACTAAGCACATTGATATAAGACATCACTTTTTAAGAGATCATGTGTTTAAAAAGGATATATTTTTAGAATTTGTAAATACAGAAAATCAATTAGCAGATATTTTTACTAAACCACTTCCCACGGCAAGGTTTGAATTTATTAAGGGGGAGTTAGGTTTATTTAATTTTAAATAATTTTTTTTATCTTATTCTGTTTTCGAATTCTGCTTAATTTCTGTTTCCCGCTATAAGTAATTTTATTTTGTTTTAAATAAAAGTAATGATTAGTGATTACATGGGAATCAAGGCTGTCAGAACCGTTTCACCTTCTAAACTGTGTCACCTTTTTCAGAAACCCTTTCGAAAACCTAAAACCGCACATCTGCTCCAAAACCCTTTTCTGAATCTTCAAACCCTAAACTTTCGAACCTTCAGAAATCGTTGTTGAAATGACAAAGACTAAGCGTCCAGATGAAGCTGAGAGCAGTGCTGCAAAGAAACCTAAAGTAGTTGGTCGGAAAATACTACAAGGTAAAGTCATAGATTTAGAATGGCTGTTTGAAACTAATTTACTGTTGAAGCAAGCGTTGTCGTTTCAAAGCCTTGAGCAAGCTTTTAATAGTGCAAATTCTGAGTTTCTATATGAGGCAGAAATGAGACATTTCTTTAGAACTGTTCAGTTTAGCCTTGGAGATACGGAGGATAGTTTATTGGCTCAAATAGAGGATAAGGACTTTTCCATATCATTTGTAGAGATAAGTCAAATTCTTAACTGCCCTCATGAAGGAGTTTTTCATTTCGATTTACGGAATATTGGAGATTCTGTACATAAGTCTGAAGACATTATGTCTTTTCTGTTTGGAACCAGAGTCATAAAGAAAATGTTTATTAAAGATTTGGAGCCCGATCAGAAAATCTTGGTAAAATTTGTTCAGACTGGTTTAGCACCAAGGATGGCTGAGATGGAGAAAATCCTATACCCTGACATGTACATAATGTATCTTCTGATGTGTGATATTAAGTTTAATTTTCCTCGGTTTATGATAATATATCTGAGATACTGCTGTCAGAGTGAAGCAAGAATGACCTTTTTCCCTTATGGAAGGTTCATTTCTTTGTTTTTGCATAAAAGAGGAATGATCAGATTGGTAGATGCTGGGGTGAAATGTCACCACAGTAATGTTTTTAATGCTGGAACTTTAAGGAAAGTAGGATACTTCTGGAGCACAATTAAAGGAAAACTCTTACCTGTTGGAGCTGAGGAAGACTCGGAGAGTGCTCAGGCTCAACCGGCTAAGTCCAAGGAGGGACAAGCAGAATCAAGAGTTAGTACAGTGGCAAGGAGAATTCGCTTTGAGATGGAGGAAGTTGAGGAAGAGAGATGTCAAGAAGGACTTCAATCTAGAAGGAAGAGGTCAATTGATGAAGAAATTATCTCTCCTGCCTTGAAATCCTCTGAACCGGTAATTTCTTATTCATTTGTGAGAGAAGCTGTTGTGGAGAAGACTGCACCGATAGAGGAACCAGTAGCTAAACCGGAAATCCAAAAAGAACCTCAATCTGCTGTTGTGGCTGTTGAAAAAGTAATTCCACAAGAACAACTTATGGAGGCAGTGCCTGGTGAAGAAGTGGCCCGTCCTCAAGATTTACAAGAAAATATTGTTCTTGACCATTCAGTAGAAATCAGAGAGACTATTGTTCGTGATGAACATACTTCTGAAGCTAATACAGAGGTACTTCAGGAAGATTTTTCAGTGGAAGAGTTTCAGGCTTCAAAAGCTAGTTCAGTGGATCAACCTTTTTAGGACAAGGACAAAGAACAGTCTGATGCAGATTCTTTACCTTTTGCCCTGCCTCATCAACCTTTTTCTGGACATGAGAATAGAGCACAGGATGCCCCTGATTCGAGAAAAGAAGAAGTTGTTGAGTTGTACAAGCGTATCTCTCAATTAGAATCTGAGAATATTAGTCTCAGAAATTCTCTGAACTTAGAGCAGTTGAAGTTTCAAAAGCTGAAAGAATCTACTGTTTCAAGACAGGAAGTAGATTTGTTTAAGACTGATATGATGCATGCTGTTGATCAGTTAAAATCAGAGATGGTAAAGAAAGATGATTTGTCTGAGATGAAGATTTACATGGAGAATAAATTTGCGTCTGTTGCAAACAATGCTGTGAGTGGATCAGGCTCTTCACCTGATTTGATTCGGAGATTTCAAGCAATTACAGGAGCACTAAGCAATATGAGTGACAGATTACACGATCTTCAGTGTAATAGTGCCCCTTTGTCAGTTTTTCTAGATAATCAGAAATTTTTAGTGGATCAGTTGACATCTGGAGAGCAACCGATTAGGATTCTTTTGAATCAGTTATCAGAGAAACTGGCTCTTTTTGTTGAAAAAGAAGAAAGAATGCATGAGTTTTTCAGAGTTAATTTGATTGAAGATATTCATATGACTCAAGAGAACAGAGATCTTATCATCAAGTTAGGAGATGGGATGATGAAGAGGCTCAGAGAACAGTTTACAGAGATCAAGACCGCGATTCAAAGGAGATAGACACCCTTTTTTCTTCCCTGTCTTATCTATGAACCTTGATTCCTCTGTATATCACAATCGTTTATATATATAACAGCTTGTGAATGAAAATTCTTTTTTTTTTGTTGTTTATTGATTTATGATTAAGTTATCCAGTATAACAAATTCACTTATTCATACACAGTTAATTATAGCATTTACTTATAGTTCAGTGCAATATTGAATGTGTTCAAATCCGTAATTTTTCATTCTTTTTGATATCACAAAAAGGGGGAGAATTTGGATAAACACAACATTTAAATTCATTTGTTTCCTATGAAGAAATTTGGATAGCTGAAAATTTATTTTTATGGGGGAGAAATTTTATTATAGTTAAATATTGTTTTAATCCTTTCAGAATTCTAAAATTTTATAAAACTAATTTTTTTTTCAATAAAGATTGCAATTAAATTAGTTCTATTATTTTATGGGTTTTGTGATCATCAAAAAGGGGGAGATTGTTGAGCAATGTATTGTTTTCAAACAATTCAAAATAATGTTTTTTAAAGGGGGAGATTATTTCAAATAATACTCTGTCTCTTTATGATGATTTTGATGCTCACAAATACCCTTAATTATTTACTAATTATTTCTTTGAGTATTTTGCAGGAATTTATTTTATTTATTTATTTCATACAACGAGATTTCATACTTCATTTATTCCAAGATCAATTTTAGTGTGTTCTGGAATCACTGTAGCGCAAGATCAATTTTAGCGTGTTCTGGAATCACTGTAGCGCAAGATCAATTTTAGCGTGTTCTGGAATCACTGTAGCGCGAGATCAATTTTAGCGCGTACTGGAATCACTGTTCATACCCTACGTTGATGAACGTAACGTATGGATGAAAAGTTTACTTTTTATGTTAAAAGAAACGTATGGTTAAGGAACCTTACGTTATTTTGAAACGTATGGTTAATGAATCTTACGTTGTTTAAAAGTATGGAAGAAGAACATTACGTTTGGAAGGAACCTTACGTTTTCGTTGTTGGACAAGTATGGAAGAGAAACTGTACGTTAGTTTTCAGTGTTGAGTTTGTTTCTCAAAAGTATGGATCATCAACCTTACTTTTATAATCAACCGTACGTTCTTTGGAGAGTTGAAGCGAGACAAAGTATGGATGATCAACCCTACGTTTGAATGCTGAAGAGAAAGTATGTATGTTCTGAACCTTACGTTTGTGAACCTTACGTTTGTGAACCCTACGTTTGGAGCCATGTCATCAACCCTACGTTTGGCGTCGGGATATTTTTGACAGACGATATTTCCTTTTGCATTGGTCAAACAAGCGGATTATTAGGCGGATTTCGAGCCGATTCTTAAGTACGACTTTGACTGAATCAAAGACGATTTACAACGGATTACTGATTGATTTAAACGGAGATTTTTATGCCGATTCTTCAGGGGAGTTACAACGGCTCTGTTATTTCATTTAATATCGCGAATCTAAAGGAGATTTTTATGGATCTATTTATGCGGAAGAATTTCTCAGATTTGAATATATATGTTCTATCTTGGAAACTTCGGATATATATATATACACAGAAAAGTGTGTGAAAGATATAGATTGATCTTTTAACGAGCAAAAAACAGAGACTGAGAAAAGGCGTTCTTTTCTGGTGATCGAGAAGAAGTGTAAAACCTTTATTGCCGAAGGAAGATCTTGATAGCAGATTCACGTGTTCTACATCGACTATCTGTTGTGAATCTATTGCTGCTGAAGTTGTGAAGTTTCTGGTAATATCTATTGCAACTGGATCGACTCAGAACTGTTTTGATTACAGATCTTTATTTTCTGAAGACAACGATCTATCTACTGTCAATTGCATTCTGTTGCAATTGTGAAGAACAACTGGAGAAGTGTTTTCTTTATCGAAACCCTTTTTTATTTTTGAGTGATCATCTTCTCGTTCTAAGCTGTGTGGGTTCGTGTTTGAACCAGGAAGGCTGTGTTTGCCTGAATCTTGTAAAGGTGTCAACTGCCTGTACTCAGTTGTGAACAGGTCTGTGGAAACGAGGACCAGATAGTGAAAATCGCCAAGCTCGTGGATTTGAGCGTTGGTGGAGTGGACTAGGGGCCTTCTGTTCCCCGAACCACTATACATCCGTGTGTTCATGCTTTTACTTTTTCCGCTGCATATTTAATCGTGCAAAAGCATAGTGGGCAGAATTTGTCTAAATTGAAGAGATTGTAATAATTTTGAAAAGACACAATTCACCCCCCCTCTTGTGTGTAATCCGTAGATTCAGATCCAACACATTGACCATAGGTCGTGCAAGTTCCCTCATGGTCGCGCAAGTATACTTGTGCGCCGACTAATAGTCGCGGAAGTGACTTGCATGACCTAAGTGATAACCGCCCAGGTCTTCTCCAGCCTATAAATAGACCATGTGGGCCCCCCATTCGAGGTGGAATTTTTTCCAGAAACTCAGATTTGAGCTCCCGGCGCCCTAGTCTCTTCTCAATGCTTCTAAAACACTTTTAAGGTAATTTCTTACCTACAATGGAAGATCTAAAGAGGGGGAGGAAGGCCTAAGTGTTGAAACTCATCAACACTTGCGCGCCTGAGTGGCCAGCCCTTAAGGGAAATGGCCACACTTGCGCACCACCTAACTCCTTCAATAGAACATGCGTGCCACTATTCTAGAAGAACCTCAAGATGATTATAGAGGCTTTAACCAAGAGTCACTCAAGTATTACCCTGCTGGTTAACCATCGCGCCAGTACCCATGTGTCGCGCAGGTATACCTGCACGACCAGGACTTGCGCGCCCACGCAGTACCTGCGCGCCCACTAGGACTTGCGCGCCCCTGCCTTTTTTGGGTGCCCTTCTTGCCCATTTCACCCATCATAAGACATTCCACCTCTCCTATTCAAGATTAAGTCTTCAAGACACTCTTCAAATCAATTTATGGCATGATTTCTTGATTTGACTTCCTTATCTGAAAGGAATTCTTTGGAATATCTCTCAAAACCTAGTGATTTACACATCTTTATGTCACTAAAGATTGAGATTTCATTCATTCAACCTCATCCATTACGATGAAAGAACTCATTAACCTGGGCCTCCTTTTCAGGAGTAAGCCCCAGTATCCTAATATGGGCATCCTCCTTAGGAGTAAGCCCCAACCATAATTCTCTTAACATGGGCCTCCTTTTCAGGAGTAAGCCTCAGTCTCAAATATGGGCATCCTCTTCAGGAGTAGCCCCAATCATAACTCCATTAACCTGGGCCTCCTTTTCAGGAGTAAGCCCCAGTCTCAAATATGGGCATCCTCTTGAAGAGTAAGCCCTAGTCATAACTCCTTTAACCTGGGCCTCCTTTTCAGGAGTAAGCCCCAGTCTCAAATATGGGCATCCTCTTTAAGAGTAAGCCCCAAGTACCTTAATTTTTCAAGTCTCTTAACCTGGGCCTCCTTTTCAGGAGTAAGCCCCAGTATTAATTCTTCTTAACCAGTCCTAATTTACCTTTGATCTGGGATTCCTTCTTAGGAGTAAAACCCCAATCATAAGTCCTCTCCTAATTTGGCCATCCTTTTCAGGATTAATCCACAAGTTAGATTATTCAAATATTCGTGAAGCACATATACCTTTATGGACCTTGTTCTTGGATTTCTTCCCTGAAGTAAATCCAAATCTTCATTTATCTAGGCAGTTATACATACATAAGTCCCACCTTATTTTTTTTATGATTGCATATTTCATGGCCCAATTAGTTGATTTTTACCAATACCTCTTGTTTCTCACACCGAGCATGACTCACGTGAGCTTAGAGTGTAAAAGTAATTATGACATCCTTCTTTGAGCCATCAATCATAAACATCATACTCCCTTACTCAAACTACATGGGTTCTGATTCCTTTTCTAAAACAAAGGATATGTAGGTAGCCCATCTGCGGGTTCGATCCCAACTCTGAAATAATCCATGTCCTTCTGAATGACAATAAACTTCAAGTGCCCCACTGAGTGGCTTTAAAACCAGCATGGTCATCATAATAACCAAGAGACTTATATATAAATGTGTCGAAGGATACCATTGATCAAGAATATCTAAATAAATACGGATGATTCTATATCGATGAAGAACCTCAAATACACATAAAAGATTCTCTAAATTTCCTACATATATAATCATTGATTTCTAGATCTGAAGGCAATCTCATTTTATACTTGGTTATGTAATAAGTATTCACGAACATAACTTAAATCTATAAAGAGAGTCCCGGAGTAGACAACAATTCCCCTAAAAAAGGTGTGATGAGTCTGACCTCCCATCCTCTCGACCAATAAAAATTCCTAAGCCTCATCATTCCACAAACTAATGAGCGCCTACCTTTGGAAAGTATGTCCAAATAGATGTGGAATCTTTGGATGTTTCTGGTTCTATGAACAAACCCGTTAGAAACCGATCGGAATGTTTGAACCTCCCATCAAGGAGGTCATCCCCTAATTCTGAGGGAAACAAAAAATGGTGAACCCGAAGTGAATCCTTAACCAAGTTAAAATGATGTTTTACCTATTTGTTAATCCCCTATTTAAAACTCAATGAGAGGTCCAACAAAAACAATTATTGACATATGTGCTCATCCAAAAGATGTAGTGGCTGAATTTATCTTGATTACGTTTGTTATATCAAACAGGCGCTCTATTCCAAGATCATCTGCATTTCTAGAATGGCTGCTCTCAAATTCACACCTATGAATACTGTTGCTGCAAATGCCACTACTGCTACTCCTGCTGGATCTTTGTCCGCTCTGAGGATGACATCACCTACTCAGCGTCTTCAATGCTGGGTAACAAATGTGCTGGTTAAGATGTATCATCAACACGGTTCCATCCCAACTCTGGAGGCTCCCCAACAAGCCCTCCAAGTGAACAACTCACATCGGTCGTATGGACAACGACGACCAGTGATCAAGAAGTAGGCGGTGCTGACTACCGTCTCCAATCGTTTCGGGTCGTTATCCCCAGAATGCAATCACCATTCGCTCCCTTATTCTGAGAAGGTGAATGAGCAGGTCCCTCAGGGCCTTAATTCAAGTAGACAGGAGTCCTACCCGAGGGCTCCCACCAACAATCGCCACCAGACTCGTGTGGCAGTGCGCCCTCAACATGATGAGGGTACCGACTCCAGGCATTCGGCTCAGGTTCCTCGAACCCGAGTAGGCAAGACGAACCGCCAGAGGCGGAATCCGGTCAACAGTGAGCAGGTTCTCATCTCTGTCATCTTCAGAGAAGTCCACCAACCTATCTTGGTGGAAATTAATGAGCAGGCACACACACCTACCTATTTTAATTCCGTTGTCCAGCAGACTCGTCTAGCAGCAGCACGCCAATCCCATCAGGCAATTCTGATGGAGTACTATCGGCAGGAACATACACCTGTTTATACATCATCATTTAGTCAGCAGGCTCGTCTGACTACATATGATGAAGCTCTTCAACCATGTTTTGAGAAGTGCAATCAGTAGGCACATACACCTGCTAGTATTAATCAAGCCTACCAACAGTCTCACTTGGTAGCACACGGAGAAGTCAGTCGGAAAGCTCCGGTGACAAACAGGAGTCAGACTCCACTCTCTGCCCCTACACTTGAGTACTGTCAGGATTCACTAACAGGAAAAGGAGGACAAGAGCAGGCACACACACCTACTCCAAGCATGGAATAGACGTATATCCCCATTCCACCAACTGAAGTCACCAAGCATATTTTATCCATGGTGAAAGAGTAGAAGAAAATCCCTGCTCATATTCTGGACGCTTTCCAGGATATTATAACAACTTTAGTGGAATATCAGGGAAATACACATAAATATATCCCTACCAGTGGAGTGAAACATCAACAATTCACTCCGGAACAGACACACACATCTGTTTCAGTCCAAGAGGGTTGTGGGGCATACTCCCCCATATCATACGGACAACCAAGTCAGGCACATACACCTGATTTGAGTGGAGATCGTCAGCCTAACCAATCCATCTTTCCTGATCAGGCACATACACCTGCTCAGAGTAGCCACTTTCATCAACAAGTGGTTTCCAAGGCGAGTAAGAAGGCATCTAAGAAAAAGACCCACCCAGCACAGTCAGGAGATCAAGAGCCAATCAGTAACAAGGCCTTGCTCGATGCTGGAGTTCTTGAAGCCCTCAGACAGTTATCTTTTGGAATTAAAGATTCTACTCCCTCATTTACAAATATTTGGAACATTAATTCTGAAGGTCTTCAACATACACTTCCTCATGAAGGCTTGCTTCATCACAATTCGGTCGATCTCAAAGTTTCATCTTCAGATGAGAGCCACAGGAACCCTCTGTGTGGTCAGAAGACCAAGGAGCAAGAGATCTCATCTTTTACTGTAACCCACCATGGTGTTCCTCCCCATGATGATGAATTTCTCTGCGAAAGTCCTCTCTGGAGTAGTGATGCACATTGCCCGGAAAATGCTCCAGTGGAAAATGTAGTGCTGAGAAACCCCTCTTATCTTGAGGCAATTGAAAAAGCAAAACCAGTCATATCTGATGCTTCATCGCTAGCAAGTGAAATACTTTCTCAATTATAAGATAGCCCAGGGTGTAGGTCATTCTCCGAACCACCCCTAAGTCATGCATCTTCTAGTTTGATTAGTGATTTCTCTACCAATCCTTTTGAATCCAATAAAGCAACAAGGAAGCACCAGCTCTGGTCAAAACAGGGAGAAGAATCTGCATTGAATGATAAATAGGAAATGCTGAACATGAAAAAACAATTGGCAAAAGGTGAAGTACCAGTCATGTTTTTGCCTTTGACTGACTCTCATTATGACATTGCAAAGATGTTGATGGAATATGGAATTCATGATATTCGTCTCAACATATGGAAAACTGTTTTTCAGTTGAAGAAGAAAGTATTATCTTACGATGAATATGAAAACCATATTAAGATAATATAAGGGTTACAATTTCAGATTGATTTGGCATCTCTATTAGTCTCTAGATATCCGAAATCTGAAAAGCAGCAGAGAGCCCTTCAATGTTCATGGCTTGGCGCACTAAGAAGATTGTGTCAGTTAATTTTCAATTCCCCATCTGGTATTCATGTCAGAGGATGGTGTGTTCATGGAGAACTACATTTCATGGTGCTCTCCAGTCAGAAAATCCCACTGAAAATGGCCTCATGCAATTTTATTTCCCATGGCCGGCCAGAGTCAATGGGCTTTGTTTGTAATCAAAATCTTTCCCAAGAACAGGCTTCAACTAGTTCCTCTCAAAATCAAGAATACAGAGAACAAGTTTTTGAATTACTCCTACCTCAAGAAAACAAGAATATTGAACATGCCTCTCGTTTGGAGCAAGCACATCACCACGTGACAAAAGTGTCAGAAATCATCCAACGGTCTTTTGAACCAGGTGATAAAAGTGGATACAGGTTAATGCATCCAGCTAATTTCTGGACTAAGGTTCACAAGATCAAGGGAGATTTTAAGAAAGTCTCATACATAGCATGTCAAGAGCCATCCCAGCTTGCCAGACTGGGGACTCTTTTAAACCAACCCTCAGAATCAACAAATAGGATTCGAGGAGTTGAGCGGGAATAGAAGGAACAGCCCCAGTCCACCAAACTGGGGAATTTTTCAAATCATCAAACCCCTCCTCAGAGAAATTCCGTCTTTTCTCAATTGGGGAATAAGAATCAAGAGGAACGAAGATCCAAATTATCAAAAGATTCCCTCCAAATTACGGTTCTTCAAGAAGTTATTGAGGGATTGAATCAACAAAAGGCAATGTCTCATCAAAGACATGGAAGAAGAAAATATCACAGAAATGCTGATAGAAGGGATGCAATGCGTTATGAATCAATCAATGTCATCAATGTCATTATTTTTGATCCACCAGATGAGGCTCACTCAGGGGACTCAGATGAAGAGGTTCCTGCTCAAGAAGATGTACGCACCGACACAAATGAAGAAGGTGTGTCTACACAAAATCAAAGGGTTACTCAGAACCTAGGTAATCCTTCGAGTAACCCATTTCCCCCTCTCCAAAAAGGATCCAACAAAGGGAGGGGAAAGATTCAGGTTACACATCCTTCCTCTGGAGAAGTCCAATAGCTCTCACTAGAGCAAAGGTTTGCACAACAGGAGGATGAAATGAAGGAATTAAGAATGTGGAATGCAGAACTACTTCAGAGTAGTCTTCTTCTTAAGCGTGCTGGAGTCATTCAACCAAAGGAATTTGTTGCAGCTACTGAGATGGGTCAATAATATCCTCCTCTATCAGTACACCCTCACAGGTCTAATCCTACGGGTCAAGTGCAACAACAGTTGGCAGTGGTACCATCTGTTGCAGCACCAACCACCACATCTGTCCAAGCTCCAGTCATTGCACCTACCCAAGTCCAAGTTCAACCGGATGTCTCTCAAAAGTTAATAACTACTATAGAGTCATTAGAAGCTTGGTTAGAAACTATGGAAGGGAAACGTGCACAGGTTCAACCAGAAATAATGTTTACCCTGAATGGGTAGACTCAATCTCTCCTCCATCCAGTTTTGGAAACCCTTTATTCCATATTTTCAATGGATCAGGCGACCCTTAACAGCATTTGACTCATTACATGACTTCTTGTGATCCTATGATGGGAACTCCGGAGCAGCAAGAAGCAGTAAAACTAAGATGCTTCGTACGGACCATGCAAGGACCAGCCTTTTTCTGGTATACAAGCTTGCAATCCCAGTCAATTACCGGATGGGAGGATCTTCGCCAAAAATTCCTTCTTCAGTTCAGCTCAACTTTTCCAAAGACAATAGTTTTCGATCTTACAAACTATAAGCAAAGAGAGAATGAAAGGGTCTCAGATTTCATTGCTCGCTGGAAGGGATTAACATATTTCCTAATCTTAGCACTCCCTCAAGAGGAATTGTTGCCAATCTATGTGGAAAATCTGCGTGATGAATTACGCACGCCATTGATCCCTGTGAAATACACAGGAGGGTTTCGAGACCTTACTTCAATTGCTCAGAAGATTGAAGATTCCATTATACAGGCTAAGGCTAAATCTCGTGTAATTCCACCAGCTCCAAGAAGAAGAATGGGTAAAGCAGAAACTGCTATAGTTATTCTTAAACAAGTACATGTACCTGTTTTTACTTCAAAACCTTCATCTTCTCGAAGGGCTCTGCCTCCTGAGTTCCAAAAACAAAGACCATTTCGTCTAGATGATCAAAGAGATCAAAGACGAAAACAATTTGAGGATTTGAAGAGAAAAACATACTCTTTCCGGAATGAACAATTTCCTGGTTACTTCATTTCGGCCCTAGAGGATAATCTGGTTCAATTGTTGAGGCCCAAAAGGCCAAATAAGGAAGGAGTTGAAGATCATCCCAATTATTTCCCCTTTCATCAAATGTTGGGGCATCCCATGCAGGAGTGTTTGGTCATCAAATACCTCCTGCAAAAGATGGTCGACTTGGGACAAGTCAAACTGAAAGGCTCTTCAGCCCAGGTAGCATGTGTCACTGCTACAGTTCCAGAGGAGGAAGGAGAATGGAAAGAATCCAAAAGCAAAAATGCACAGAAGTATGATGATTGGATGGTCAGTAAGACAATCAACCGTACTCATGCTATTTTGCGAACACAATTAAAGAACCGATTGTGTCTTCTGCCGTGAATGTTGCGGCAAAACCCTCTTCGTCAGAGGGAAATTCATCAAAGAAATGACATGATTCAAAGAAAGGAAAAGAATTATAAGAAGATGAGTATGTGTCAAAGCCTAAGTTGTCTTTGACTCTGGCAGACTTCATGCCATCTACTTCAAAGTCACGGGCACCGCCCCACCAAACGGAACAGCCTAAACAGGCTAATCAGGCAGAGTCTTCATCAGACGAAGAGTTAATCTTCGGTTCTGTTAATATGATTTAATTAACAGATCTATATGCCAGTCGCAGTTTCAATTTCGATGAGCCTGAATTCCTTGTATCAAACAAGGGAATCAGAGGAAGTTCCAGAGGCTCAGGATACTGGGGAAGATGTGGATCTTTCAGAAGCCACTACTCCAATTCTACCCCTGCTAGAACTGTGTACGCAGCAGAAACTCGTGGTAGAGCCCTTCAACGAGCTCCGCAAGAACAAGAAAGTTCTTCTACCAATAGCAAATTCAGTCCTGGCACATTTATTTTGGAAGACCAGTTGAAAGTTCCATCTTCTTCCTCTCAATAAGTAAATGGATCTAATCGGTCCAATCTTCCAAAATCAGGAATATTGTCAACTCCTATCCCGATACAAGATGCATCAACTTCCAAAGCATCTTCTTCCAAGGTACCTTCTAAACCACATATTCCTGTTGGGAAACGTAGACCGATGGATCAAAAGTATGATGTATTGAAACACTTGTCCCAAGTACCAGACAAGTTATCAATTCTGGATGCTTTGAATCTTTCAAAAGATCTTCGGGAAGCACTCATCGAGGATTTGTCAAGTCCTCCGGAGTTTGAAACTGAAATTGCTGCAGCTGAAGTCTATCACATAGAGAATAATACAGCAGAATGCCATGCAATAATATCTTTTACTAATGAAGATGAAGATGATGTTGTGCATGGGCATATTAGACCATTGTACTTATCTGGCAAGGTCAATGGTGTAGACGTTCGAAGATCTTTCATTGAAAATGGTTCAAGAGTCAACCTCATGCCCATTCATACACTTCGTCGATTGGGCCTCACAGAATCTGATTTATCTCCCTCTACCATGATGTTACAAGGATATGATAAAAATGAACAAGAACCACTAGGAGAAGTTACACTCAGAAATCAGTTTGGAGATCTTGTATCCAATTTAGATTTCATGGTTGTTGATCAAGACTCAGCCTTCAACATCTTTCTTGGAAGACCCTGGCTACATCAACATGCGACCATCCCTTCATCCTACCATCAATGTCTCAAATATTGTTTCAATGGTCAAGTTGGGACATTGTATGGTGAGAAGTCCCCGTTCAAGACATGTGAGTCTCAATACATTGAGGCGGAATTCTATCACATGAAGGGAAGGGAGAAATCCACAACAAAAGAGATTACCAAAGTTAATGCTCCATATGGTTTGGAGAAGATTCCAGTAAATCAATTTACACATGTGAGTACAGATTATGTGTTGTCTATCATTCAAATTGACAAGATAGATCCAAATCAAAATACTCTTATGGAAATATCCATAATGTCAGTTACGACAATCGAGCTAGAAAACATGGGAGAAATTGATAACCCACCAAGCAGTAATGAAAGAACAAATGGTGACGTCTTCATTTCATCTGTTGAAATCCAACAAGTCTATACTTTTACAATTATGCCAGAAGAAGTTATAGCAACATCGGAGGTGAACAATGATGTCAATTCTCAATCCATCATCTCCTCTTTATTACCCAAAGAAGACCCTTCATCATCAATTGGGTCGGAAATGGAAGCTTCTTCTTCAAGATATGAAAATTTTGATATCTCTTCTAATCATGAAAATTCTATTTTATCATCTACTATGCATGTAGAAATGGATGAAATAACACATGACAAAGAAGAAGTAGAAGATCTCAGAGATGCTGCTCCAGTATTTGAAGAGGGTATCTTTACCAATGTGTATGAACTCAGAGAAATAAATCTGGGTACAAATGAAGATCCACACCCCACTTTAATAAGTGCGTCCATGAATATTGAAGATAAAGAGATGTATATTTATTTTCTAAATCAAAATAGAGATATATTTGATTGTAACTATACAAAAATGCCCGAGCTTGATCCTGATGTTTCTACTCGTCATTTGGGTTTATCAGAAGAACATAGAGGATTTAAGCAAGCCGCGAGAAGAACACACCCAACTTATGCTTCCAAAATTGAGGCTGAAGTGGAGAAGCTTATCAAAGCTACCTTCGTCAGATAAGTTAAATATCCCAAGTGGTTGGATAATATTGTCCCTGTAAAGAATAAGAACAGACAAATTAGAGTTTGCATCGATTTCAGAGATCTTAATCGGCATTGTCCTAAGGATGATTTCCAAGTTCCGATTACAGAACTTTTAATTGATGCAAAGGCTGGATATGAAGAACTTTCCTTCATGGATGTATATTCCAGATATAATAAGATCCGAATGGCCCCAGAAGATAAGGAATCCATAGCCTTCAGAGCCCCTCAGGGTGTGTTTTGCTACCGGGTAATGCCCTTTGGTTTAAAGAATGCAGGTGCAACTTATCAGCGTGCCATGCATCATATCTTCAAACCCTTCTTAGGGAAGTTTGTTGAATGCTATGTAGAAGATTTGGTGGTTAAATCCAAACAACGTTCTAATCACATGGCTGATTTGGAAGTCATATTCTGCAAGCTTCGACAACATAATATGAAGATGAACCCCTTAAAATGTGCTTTTGGGGTAACCTCAGGAAAATTTCTCAGCTTTTTTGTACGCCATCAAGGTATTGAAGTCGATCCTGAGAAGACCAAGTCAATCCTTGGTATGTCACCTCCTCCAAATTTGAATGAATTAAGAGTACTTCAAGGACACTTAGCCTATATTCGGCGTTTCATCGCCAATTTGGTAGGAAAAAGTTTACCCTTCACCAAATTAATGAAGAAGGGAGTCACATACCAGTGGACTGAAGAATGTCATGAAGAATTTGATATTCTCAAGAAATACCTCTTGAGTCCAGCGGTACTCATGCCACCTGTTAAAGGAAGACCACTTATCCTCTACATGATAGCTCTAGAGCGATCATTGGGTGTCTTTCTTGCTCAAAAGAACGATGCTGGGAATGAAAACAGCCACTACTATCTCAGTCAAACTATGTTTGAAGAAGAAACCCGGTATTCAAGTATTGAGAAGTGCTTCCTGGCATTAATCTTTGCAGTTCAGAAGTTGAGACACTACCTGAAACATCACGAGGTCCAATTGGAATCTCGCAATAACCTGCTCAAATTCATCCTTAGTCGTCCAATGCTTACAGAATGTCTGGAAAGGTGGGTAGTTATTTTGCAGCAATTCGACATTCAGTATGTGTCTAAAAAGGCGATAAAGGGCCAAGATCTGGCTTATTTCCTGGCTAAACACCCTTCAGTGGAAGACACATCTTCAGATATTGAACTCCATGATGAGGAAGTCTTCTCTATTCTAGAAATTCCTCAGGAATGGGAAATGTATTTTGATGGTGCTTCCAGAAGTCCAACAGGGAGGAAAATGGAAAATCCTAAATTCAACAAAGTTGGCTTAGGAATTTTTCTCATTTCTCCAGAAAAGGCAGTGTTACATTATTCCTTCTTATTGTGGGAAGGTGGTACCAATAATGAATCTGAATACCAAACTCTCATCACTGTCTTGGAATTAGCGCTTCAAGCACAAGTGAATCACTTAAAGGTGAAAGGTGATTCAGACCTGGTAATCAAACAAGTCAATGGGGATTATGCCATTAGAAAAGAAGAATTAATCCCTTTATATGATTACGTCAGAGAGTTAATAGCGGAATTCCCTTCGAAAATGACATTTTCTTATGTCCTGAGATCACAAAATGCTCAAGCTGATGCACTGGCTAATATAGCTAAAACTCTGGCAGATCCAAATCGGGACGAGACAACCATCAGTATTTCTCATCATCATAAAATTTCACCTTATGTTCAAATCAGAATAGAGGAAATTAATGAAATTAGTCCCATTCCTGAACCATATAGTCATACTATAGGATGAATGTCACCTATCAAGGAATACCTTCAAAATGGAACACTTCCACCTGATAGAGCCGAGAAAGAACAAATCTGGTGACGTGTGGTCAATTTTACTCTTTATGATAGCCCAGATCACTTAGAGAAAATTCTCTACAAACATGGTTTTTATGGAGTTCTCTTCAATGCATTGATGGTGAAGAGACATTGGCTGTCATGAAAGAAGTGCATGCAGGAGTCTGTGGTGCCCACCAGTCTGGACATAGACTGTCTGATCAGATTCGAAGGCTTGGATACTTTTGGCCTTCAATGATACAAGATTGTGTCGATTTCAAAATGAAGTGTCATTCATGCTAAGTACATGCCAACTTTATTCATCAACCTCTAGAGTTGCTTCATACAGCTAAATACTCATGGCCATTTTCCAAATGGGGAATGGATGTGGTGGGACCTTACCCTTCGGCTACGTCCAAGCAGTTTAAGTACATTCTTACTGCTACTGACTTCTTTTCCAAATGGGCAGAGGCAATACCTCTCAAGGAAGTCAGTTATAAATGCGTTGTTAGCTTCATCAAGTCTAACATCATTACCAGATTTGGTGTCCCTCATACCATATTGACGGACAATGGAACCAACTTCTGTTCATTCGAGGTGAAGAAGTTGTATCAAGAATACAACATCAAATCCAACCATTCATCTCGGTATCATGCAGTGGCCAATGGCCAGATAGAATCCTTCAACAAGACTCATTCAAATATACTACAAAAGATAGTGGATAAAGATAAGAGGTCATGGGCTGATAAACTCTTTCATGCTTTATGGTATTATCAGACCACCACCTGCACTACAACTCGGTCAACTCCATATTCACTGGTATATGGAACGGAATTCGTCTTGCCCATTGATGTTCAATTGCCTTCGCTTAGAGTAGCCATTTTTGATTAGTCATCTACAGATGAACAATCTCAAAAGTGATTGAATGAATTGGAAAAGTTAGATGAGAAAAATATTGTGCACATTGCACCACTTGGAAGTCTATCAGAATCGAATAGCATGAGCTTTTAACAAAAACATTCGTCTTCGTTCATTCACTCAGGGAGAATTGGTATTAGTTCTCAGAAATCCAATGATACCAGGAAAGAAACCTCCCAAGCTTGATCCAAAATGGGAAGGACCTTACTCAATACATAGGGTCTACTCTAATGGAGCTTATTCATTAATATCGATGGATGGAGAACTCATCACTACTCCAACCAATGCCAGATTTTTGAAGAAGTATTTTGTATAAACACAAAATATATCATCAACAGTCCATATATATGACCTTAAACTATTTGAACATTCATCCCACATGACGTTAAACTATTAAAAAGTTCCCTAAATGGTCCAGTATGACCTTAAACTGAAACTAGGTCCTGTATGACCTTAAACTGCATCATCAACGGTCCATGCATATGACCCTAAACTATTTGCAAGTCCCTTACGTCCAGCAAGACATTAAACTGTGACGTCCTAACTACATGACGCTAAGCTGTATAAAAGTCCCTTACATCTGGAAAGACGTTAAACTACATAATCATCAATGGTCCGGTATGACCTTAAACTGCACCAACATCCATGATCTGGTATGACCTTAAACTGCACCACCGTCTAGCAAGACGTTAAACTGCATCATCATCAATGGTCCATACATATGACCCTAAACTATTTTCACATATGTCCAAACATGACTTTAAACTGTGTCCCCTTCAACGTCCTTGTTATATGACGTTAAACTATACAGCAACGGTCCATACATATGACCTTAAAATATTTGTACTTTCATCCCACATGACGTTAAACTGTGAAAAAGTTCCCTAAATGGTCCAGTATGACCTTAAACTGCAACTAGGTCCTATATGACCCTAAACTGCATCATCAATGGTCCATGCATATGACCCTAAACAATTTTCAAGTCCCTTACGTCCAGCAAGACGTTAAACTGTGACATCCTGACTACATGACACTAAACTGTATAAAAGTCCCTTACGTCCTGAAAGACGTTAAACTACATAATCATCCAAGGTCCTGTATGACCTTAAACTACACCACCGTCCAACATGATATTAAACTGCACCATCCACATTCCATGCATATGACCTTAAACTATTCGCACTTTCGTCCAACATGACGCTAAACTGTATCGTCCATTTTTTGTCCAACATGACGTTAAACTGTGAAAAAAGTCCCCAATGCGTCCAACATGATGTTAAATGGTGTACTCTTTTGTCCTCACTGCATGACATTAAACTGCACGGTCCCCCTTTCGTCCAACATGACGTTAAACTATATTGTCCCCATCGTCCTAACTATATGATGCTAAATTGTACAGAAAGTCCTTGATACGTCCTACATGACATTAAACTGTGCATCGTTAGGGTTGTTTCTACCTCTTGTTTCTCACACCGAGTATGACTCACGTGAGCTTAGTGAAAACTTCAACTATAACACCCTCTCTGGGCTACTAACCATGTGTAAGTCCCAACATCATTTTTTAGGTCGTTGTCCCCAAGAACAACTTGATCATTAATTCATTCTTTAATTGAACTACGCGGACTTTGATCCTTGCCTTCCAGGATGGGTATGTAGGCAGCCTCCCAAGGTTCAAGCCCAAAACCAATCTCTTCACATTGGTTCACCTCCATCTCATACAATGTTGATTCGTGAAACCTCCCCTAGAATCAATATCTTTACATTGGTTCACTTTCGTTCTTTTTATACAACGTTAAACTATACAAAACTTTTGTCCAGTATGACAATAAACTACAATATTCATTGATACCCTCACCTGAGAGGGAACCATTATTTACATTTATTTTTCAATCATGTTTCATTTCAAAGACTACGTGCATACATGGAAATGCCTAAAACTTTTATCTTGGGTTAAACCATCATTGTACTAAAGTCCCCTTTGACCCTTCACATGTACGAACCAAATTTGTACAGAGGGTATTTCTAGAACTACGTGGGATTTATTCCCATCCTTATGGGATACATAGGAACATTCGGGTGTCCCTTGAATCCAGCCCCAGGTCTTTGGGCCTAACCCCAAATTCCACTTTCAGTCCCTTGACTGAAAAGTCCCCATGAAAACACACATTGTGTATTTCTTATAATGGTCCAAGCTCTATGACCCTAAACTAAGATCTCTAATCCTTTTGTCCCATACGACGTTAAACTGTAGTTTAAGAACTACGTATGGCTTGATTCTTATCCTTATGGGATACGTAGTGAAGTCCAACATTTCAATTCAGGACCTAACCACAAAATGATTATTGTTAGCATTGATCTGTTTATCTCTGTATACATTGGAAAATACCCATATTTATGTGTCATAATCCTAACCTTAAATATTTTCAGATCTTCATAACCCTTTTCATGACTTCTAGTCAAAAAAATGTCAAACTTATGAGAATTCTTTTGCCTGACTATGCAACACGTGCCCTTAGGTGGCCTTGCATAAACAGTCTACATAACAGACTTGTTATCCAAAAGATACTATTTTATTTAACTATGCAGCCAATGCCCTTAGGTGGCCCTGCATAATTCAACCCCCTAACGGGTTTTTTAAATAATGGTAACTTCATTCTTGGTAAGAAATCCTCTTTTTTCCTTACTGGTCTTAAATGACAGTATGTAGGGATCCACAAAAATAGTCATCCTTAACATATTTGTCTCATATCCTTTTTCATTATCTAAAAAGTATTCAAGTATATGGTTTATATTCTCCTTCCCTATGTTTGGGTCATACCTTCGTAGGAGTTATATCTATTCAGTTCTTCGATAATCTTGTTTGGAAATATTTTCTCCATATTCATGTACCTCTTTCCATATAGCAAACTCTATACTTTGGAAAATTTGAATCTCCATAAACATTCAATGGCTTTTAGCACTAGGAAAGTAAATTTCAAAGAGTTCTTTTGCCTGAATATGTAGCATGTGCCCATTGGAAGCCTTGCATAAACAGTCTACATAACATACTTGTTATCCAAAAGATACTATTTTATTTAACTATGCATCCAATGCCCTTAGGTGGCCATGCATAATTCAACCCCCTAATGGGTTTTTTAGTTAATGGCAACTTCATTCTTGGGAACTACTTCTTCTAATGCCTTTTAGCTCTTTTTCGTATCATTCCACAGATTCAAATATTCTTAAGACATAGTTTACATATTTTTCCCTCATACTTGTGTATGGTACTATGTTTTCAGATTAATTGTCAAGGAATTGAGTCAATTCTAATTCATTCGGTCAAAGTTATTTTGAACTTAAACATTAGCCATTTTATATCTGACGTGCATGACTTTAAACTGCCCACAAAATACAAAGGAACTCTGAATAAAGGTCAAGTTCCAAGCTCACTAAACATACATTTTGTATGATTTAGGTAATATTGAGAAATTAAAAGATTCAAAGTTTGTAGGGTTATTTATATTAATCATAGTAAAAAAATCAAACAAAATATGCTTAGTAGGCCCATTGGCTTAGGTAAAATATAAAGAATGTATAAAAAGAGAATGAAGGTACAAATGAGTGAAGGTGAAAGTGTTTTTCATTGATGCACAAGAGTTAGAAGGACATCCACAGATTGAAGTCTCTTCTCTTTTCCAAGGAATTACAAAAGACTGTCAACATAAGTCTTGATTTGATGTACAGCATCCCGAGCATCATCAGAAACTACTTGAAGCTCGTGCACTCGACCAACTTCACTCTTCTCATCTTGATGGAGTGCCTTATTGGCATCTGCAATGGCTTTCATACCATTCGTTTGAGCTCCCTCCAATGAATTATTGAGCCGATCAAGTTCCCCAGTAACAACATCTAACTGTTGCTAGAGATGCACCTGTTGGACGACTTTTTCTTTGATTTTATGCTTCAGCTCCTTCATCTTGGCAGTATAATCAGCCTCAGCTCAGGATACCACAACCTCAAATTCGCTGATGTTAACTGACAGTTTCACCTTGGTCAGATCTTGGCGACACTTTTTCTTCAGCTCCCTCCTGAAGATGACCTGTTTCACCGCGGCATGGATCTTTTCATATCCAAAACCGCCAAGTCCTAGCATGAAATGGGATGAAAATAAAGGGATCTTCGATGATATCTCTTCTAAAGGAACCTTAGATATGATTTTCCATATGTTGTTCCATGCCTTGCGTCTTGAAAATCTGAACGCTTTATGCACCTCTGGGTCTGATTCAATATCATCATCACAACGGAGCATGTAATCTAGGATTAATGCACTTAAGGAAGTTCCCTGTTCTGTTCTTTCCCCCCTGACCTGTGCTTTTCGCTTTCAATTCCCGTTGGGGCAGAGGCTGAGGCCTCACCTCCAGATCTAGCCACTGCAGTTGACGACCCTGTATGATTAATTGAAATCTTTGGTTAGATTCAAAGGATAACAAAAGAATCGATTGTCCTCCAAATTAAGTACAATCACAAATATTGTTATCCCATACCCGACGGTGGATCGGCAACCTGAGAAGACTCCCCCCCATCTTTCCCAGTCTCAACAGGATCTTCAAGATGGGTCTTAGGAGGGTTTACTGGGATTAGATCTACTTGAGCTAATGTTTCTGCAATGGTAGGGTTGAAATCAATGTCCACACCCTCTTCAGGCATTGGCAGTTCAGCAGTTTCTATGGATGGAACTGCATATCATTTTCAGTCATGATTAGAAGTGTAAATTATAAGAAAATTTACTGGGCAAAGGATAACACTCATGCCCAAGGTCTTCTAAATCACATGAAAACTTAGCATGATCATAAAATTCTTCGAAAGACATGCCATGATTCATCATTTCATCCAATGATATTTCAGAATCCTGGTTAGTCTCACCAGTGGGAGCATTTGATGTGTCTTCTTGACGACTTACGTCCTGCAGCCCCTAACCCTGGACAACATCTTCGGGTAAAATCACAGCATATGTTGCATCAGTTGAAACAGTCGCCAGAAGCTCTAATGTAGGAGTTGAACCTGAAGTATCACATAATGGAAGTCAGTCGGTGTTTCATTCAACATTTTTATGAAGCATTGTTGACTTACCAGAAACAGGTTCTTCTCTTCTTGCAACAACAGCAGGAGGGATACTGGGAATAGATGCTAGCTCTTCTCCAGGAGAAGCCAAGTCAGCTTGGATGTGTGATTGTTCCACAGCACCCTCCGTGGTCATTGAAGGAGGATCAGTCCTTTCCCTCAGAGGGGAAATTGAAGAAGTCCCTGCAATCCCCAGAAATATGAGTAACCATGTGGTCATGGGTATAAACTCATGATTACCCGAAGGACTTACCGCTGCTAATGAAGCATTTAGATTTGGACTTCCTCCTTCGTTGCCTTTGCTTCTTTGGTTTTTTGGGAGTATCGGTAGTATCCCTTATTGGCACATAGATTGGCGAATGGAAGGATATGTCCAACACCTCATTCATGGAATTCTGGCATGGAGATATCTCGCCCGGTTCATGAGGAGAATCAGCAGCAGCCTCGATGGTAGTACCACCAGGGCTATACTATGGCGAAGGAACCTCAGTTCATTTCTTTTCAAGCTGCAAGATGAAGAAAATAACTTCCTTAAGTAACAAAAATTTGACTGGAATCATGTTACAAATAAAATAGGGAAAGAAAACTTACATCTTCAGGATCCACATACTCATGCCACTCCTCATCTCCAGAACCACCAGCCCCCTCAGTGGCGCCACGATCAATCATTTCCTTCACCCGCCTGGTGACAAGAGCAGAATCATCAGTGGCGTATATGAGCATTTCCAGCTCTCTGATGTAAGCCCACACTTCATTGGGGTTATCCTTGTATTGGAGATTTTTAGAAGCCAGAAGATGCCCTATTTCAGGATGTTGTAGGCCCTCACACAAATCCAGCCAGGCGGTCTCAGTACCATAGTATAAACTCTGCCATAATTGGACAGCCTCTGGTCTTAGATATGAAGGCTGTGAGGAAGGTCCTACAATCTTTGATTTCAATTTCTTCCCAGCTCCTGCAACTACAGATAGAGAATAATAAAATAAGACTTATTTCTTTATAAAGTAGCAGTGATTGAATTACCACAATGAAGTAACTCACCAGGAGTTAATGGAGTGGGTCTTTTAATTCTGGTCGGAGGATTATATCGGGCACGAAACCGCTTTGCCGCTGGTTGTGACTCATCATCCCCATCATGGGAATATGGTGAATCAGTTCTAGAGGAGGAGTCTGTCGAATCAACTTCAGGTGGGGAAGCATCACCTTCACGAGGAAGGGCTTCTTTATCTACAGTCCCCTTCCTTTTCCCCACCTGATAAACTGGGCGATTCAATATCCCTTTGGGGTATGATGCTATCCAGTTTTCAGCATAATATTTAGTCAAATTATGTGCCACTTTTTCAACTGGTAGATCAAATACTACCCCAGTCTTCTCCCTTGACGTCAGCAACCATAGTTGCCGAGAAACCATCAGATGTTGCTCAAAACTGACATGTACAGGAGGAGATATGGTAATCTTTTACAGACATTTGAATTGATGTGAAAATCTATATGGATCATAGGCCTCACATATAATTTCTCCGTCAATCATGGAAACTATCACACCATCCCTGCAAGCTAGCATGTATGCCCTCAAATCCAAATGGGTTGTTCCATCATCAACAAATTGCCAGGTTGGCGGACTTCCATAGGGAAAGAAGTTTAATTCCTTAAACATGCTCAGCCTCAATTTCACGTCATAGGCATTAACATCTAATGGAGAAACTCCAGAGAATTCCTGCACTGACGGCCTGAAAGAACTTCCAGGAATTTGTAATCCATTCTGTACATTGTAAGTCCTGATGTGAGTGGCAATCCATCCCCATAAAACTTGGAATGGTCCCACTATTCTTAAAGGATATTTACCCATGAAGACATGAGGTAAACTCCTGTGAATCTTTTCTAAAATCGGGGTAGCCAACCCAACCATTTATCCCTCAGCTAACTTTGCTACAATGACAAAGTTCCATGGCCTGACGCCTCCCTTCGAATCCCTGACTGGAAAGAGATAAACGCTGAGCCACATTGCTAAGTAGCCCGCCAGACGAGTCTTCTTTGGGATCCTTTGATTCAACTCATATCCCCACTTCTCTAACTCTCTAGCTTCTAAAGTTATCCAGAATTTTCCAAGAGCACCCCTCTTCTTAGGTTTTGGGCAGGTGGTAGGACGTTTGGGCCTCTTATCCTTGGATTTGTTTTTCTTGGATCCTTTTTCTTTAAGCTCCTTCTCCTTTGGCTCCCTCTCTTTCTTCTCAATAATAAATATATTCATCCATTACTCTAGATGAATATCCTTTCTAGAATGAGTTAATGAGGTCTCTGAACTTTTGAGCCTATGGAAGATCTTAAATAATTCTCGAGCTAAAGCATGAGTCTTCTCTGAATCATTCCAAGTCACCTTGGGTGGAATGAATTAATCATACATGTCACCCAAAATTGGAGCCCCTAAGATCTTGTGGACATCCCACAGACTGATGCCTACTTCTACATGAGTCAGATGGAAGGAATTAGTTGTTGGACTCCAGTGGCTGAGTATCTCTGGTACGAAGTTATCATGTCTGTAAACATATGTTTTCCCAACCTAGACAGCTTCGTATATCACCACTCCTTTTAGATCCTCGACAAACTCTGCACAGGTTTGTCACACCCAGTATGCCCACATCCAATTTGGATTCACGCCTCCCCCAGGACGGAAGTCCCAACTTTTATTCCAGCCTTTGGATTGATCCATCTGAGCATTTAGGAAGATTGAAGGATGACAATGTGGTTGCAGCTCAGGTGTATGGTCTTTCAGATCTGGTGTACAAGGGCAATGATGCATCATGTGGGCCTTCTCCACTGTTCCAACATTTAGAAATACTCCTCCACCTGAGATATTTTCTGAAACAAAGTTGGTGTAATTCTGAAACCCCGAAAATGGAAGATAGTTCTTTGCTTCTTGAATGGTGACTTCTCACAGATGACCATAGCCATACAAAGGCAGATAAGTGCTCTGTGGGAAGTCACGATGATATTTCTTCAGATACGTAGCCAAATCCAGAAGAGTGCTATCTTTGACAGTATAATAATCGTGGCCAATGATGTTAATCATATCATCAATCCTCTTGCTAGCCAGTTCATAAACTATTCTGAGTCTAAGAGCCATTGATTCTGCACAAAAGTTGAATAAATTAACTTTTATGTAAATTGATTTGTCATAAAATTTGTGAAAGAATTCAAAAAAATGGCTAAGGCATTAAGGTGCGCAAGTATGGATGTGTCGCGCAAGTACGAATGTGTCGCGCATGTGTTAATGTGCCGCACAAGTTTCTGTCGTGCAAGTGTCACCGTGCAAGTCCTATTACCTTGACAGCAGCGTGTCGGCGAAGAAACAGTGGAAAGAAGAGACTTGTGCGGCGAAGGTGACTTGCGCGGTGAGAGCACGAGAATCCGGAATCAGATGCTATGCGCGGAAAATGACCGTGTATTTATAGGCCAGGCGGACCATCTACGTGCCTACACCCAGTGCGCTCCAGCCCTGTGCGCCCGAAGCTCAATTTGAGCGCCCAGACTTACGCACCGCCTTTCCTTTGGTTTTCTTCTTTTCCTCAGAGTCAAATCCACTTTTCCCTCTAGATCCAACTCTGAGGGGGGACTTTTTTTGACGCTCCTTTTCATAATAGAGTCTAAATATTGGAAAAGGGAAATACCATAGTCCAAATTGATTCATCCTTTGAAGAAACATCAAAATATCGACAAAGGGATGAACAAGGCGAACATTGCCCATAGGTCGCGCAAGTTCCCTCATGGTCACGCCCGTATACTTGCTTGTCGACTAATGGTCGCGCAAGTGAATTGCGTGACCTAAGTGATAACTGCCCGGGTCTTCTCCAACCTATAAATAAACCCTATGGGGCCCCCATTCGAGGAGGAATTTTTTCTAGAAACTCAGATTTGAGCACCTGGCGCCCTAGTCTCTTCTCAAAGATTCTGAAACACTTCTAAGGTAATTTCTTACCTATAACGGAAGATCTAAAGAGGGGGAGGAAGGCCTGAGTGTTGAAACTCATCAACACTTGCGCGCCTGAGTGGCCATCCCTTAAGGGAAATGGCTACACTTGCACGCCGCCTAACTCCTTCAATAAAACTTGCCCGCCACTATTCTGGAAGAACCTCAAAATGATTCTAAAGGCTTTAACCAAGAGTCTCTCAAGTATTACCATGCTGGTTAACCATTGCGCAAGTCCCCATGTATCGCGTAGGTATACCTGGATGACCAGGACTTGCACGCCCACACAGTACCTGCGCGCCTGCTAGGACTTGCACGCCCCTGCCTTTTTGGGTTCCCTTCTTTCCCATTTCACCCCTCTTAATCCATTCCACCTCTCCTATTCATGATTCAGTATTCAAGACACTCTTCAAATACATTTATGGCATGATTTCTTGATTTTACTTCCTTATCTGAAAGGAATTATGTGGAATATCTCTCAAAACCTAGTGATTTACACATCTTTATGTCACTAAAGATTGAGATTTCATTCATTCAACCTCATACTTTACGATGAGAGAACTCATCAACCTGGGCCTCCTTTTCAGGAGTAAGCCCCAGTCCCCTAATATGGGCATCCTCCTTTGGAGTAAGCCCCAACCATAATTCTCTTAACCTGTGCCTCCTTTTCAAGATTAATCCCCAGTATCAAATATGGGCATCCTCTTCAGGAGTAATCCCCAGTCATAACTCCATTAACCTGGGCCTCCATTTCAGAAGTAAGCCCCAGTCTCAAATATGGGCATCCTCTTCAGGAGTAAGCCCCAGTCATAACTCCATTAACCTGGGCCTCCTTTTCAGGAGTAATCCCCATTATTAATTCCTCTTAACCAGTCCTAATTTACCTTTGATCTGGGATTCCTTCTCACGAGTAAAAACCCAATCATAAGTCCTCTCCTAATTTGGGCCTCCTTTTCAGGAGTAAGCCCCAAGTTAGAGTATTCAAATCTCTGTGAAGCACATATAACATTATGGACACTATTCCTGAATTTCTTCCCTGAAGTAAATCCAAATCTTCATTTATCTGGGCAGTCATACATACATAAGTCCCACCTTATTTTTTTTATGATTGCATCTTTCATGGTACAATTGGATGATTTTTACCAATACCTCTTGTTTCTCACACCGGGCATGAATCACATGAGGTTAGAGTGTAAAAGTAATCATGACATGCTTCTTTGAGCCATCAACCATAAACGTCATACTCCCTTACTTGAACTACGTGGGTTCTGATTCCTTTTCAAAAATAGAGGATATGTTGGTAGTCCATCTGCGGGTTCGATCCCAACTCTGAAATAATCCATGTCCTTCTAAATGATAATAAACTTCAAGTGCACTACTGAGTGGCTTTAAAACCAGCAAGGTCATCATAATGACCAAGAGACTTTTATATAAATGTGTCGATGGATACCATTGATCAAGAATCTCTAAATAAATACGGATGATTCTATATCGATGAAGAACCTCGAATACATATAAAATATTCTCTAAATTTCCTACATATATAATCATTGATTATCAGATCTGAAGGAAAGCTCATTTTATACTTGGTAATGTAATAAGGATTCACAAACATAACTTAAATCTATAAAGAGAGTCCCGGAGTAGACAACAATTCCCCCCAAATAGGTGTGATGAGTCCGACCTCCCATCCTCTCGACCAATGCAAATTCTTAAGCCTCATCAGTCCACAAACTAATGAGCACCTACCTTTGGAAAGTATGTCCTAATGGATGTGGAATCATTGGATGTTTTGGGTTCTACGAAAAAACCCGTTAGAAACTGATCGGAATGTTTGAACCTCCCATCAAGGAGGTCATCCCCTAATTCTGAGGGAAACAATTATTATCAAATGAAAATGCACATCCACGTGCATGTGCATTCTTATTTACTATTATTTATTTATTTTTTACTACTATGAACGTGCACATGCAATGTACTTGCATTATTATATTATTATTGTTGTTGTTGTTGTTGTTGTTGTTGTTGTTGTTGTTTGTATCATCAAATACAAATGCTCATGCACGTGCGTTGTTATTTATTACTAATTCGCATGAACATGCATGCGTCATTATCATTATCATTACTTGTAAATTCACATACACATGTGTTATTATATATTATTTATTACTATGCAGATGAAAATGCAATGCACTTGCGTTATTCTATTATCACATATGTTATTATTATTTATTCTCATGCACGTGCACACACAATGCACTTGCGTTATTCTATTATCACATGTGTTATTATTTATTATTTGTTATCATTCACATGAAAATTCACATTCATGTGGACTTTGTTATTATTTATTATTTATTACCATGCACATGCACATGCACATGCATAGGAACATGCACTTAGATGTGCGTTATTATTTATTATTTTTTATCATTAACATGCACATGCACATACACATGCAATTCACATGCGTTATTATTTATTATTTATTATTTATTATCATTCACATGCAAATGCACATGCATATGCACATGCACGTGCGTTTTGATTTAATATTTAAAGCATACACATGAATATGCACATGCACGTGCGTTACTACTACTATTATTATTAGAGGTATTTTTAGAGTTTACTATCATTTTTTAGGATTTTTATGTGTTATTAACATTTATTATGGTTCGTTAGGGTTTTAGGGTTTTTAATGGTATATTAGCATTTTTTAGGTTTTGGTGGGGGTTATTAGCATTTTATTAGGGTTTATTATGGTGTGTCAAGGTTTATTAGGGTTTATTAGGTATTTTTAGGGTTTTATTAGGATTGAGTTGGCTTTATTAGGGTATATTATGGTATATTATGGTATATTTGGGTATGTATAGGATTTATTAGGGTTTATTATGGTTCATAATGGTTTATTATTTTTTAAGAGGGTATATTAGGGTTTTTATTATTTAGTAGTGTTTATTCGGGTTTATTAGAGCTTTTAAGATTTGTTAGGTTTTATTAGCATTTATTAGGGGTTTTAGGGATTTTTAATGGTATATTTTCGTTTTTTGGGGTTTAGTGGGGTTTATTATGGTTTATTATGTTGTTTTAAGTTTTATTAGGGTTGAGTAGGTATTTTTAGGGTTTCATTAAGGTTGAGTCAATATATTTAAGGTTTTATTAGGGATTATTAGGGTTGAGTATGGTTTATTAGGGTTTGTTAGAGATTTTTGGGGTTTACTAGGGTTTGTTAGTGTTTTTATTAGGGTATGTGAGCGTTTTTTAGTTTTTGTTAATATTTATGTGGAGTTGTTATGACTTTTTAGGTTTTATTAGCATGTTTTTAGTGTTTGTTAGCATTCTTAATGGTTTATTAGCTTTTATTTGAATTTATTATGGTTTATTGGGGTTTCTAGGGATTTTTAATGGTTTGTTTAAGTTTTTTTATTGGGGTTTAGTTGCGTTTTATTAGGTTTTGTTATGGTGTGTCAAGGTTTATTAGGGTTGAGAAGGTATTTTTAGGGTTTTATTAGGGTTTTATTATGTACGTTTATTCATTTTTATTTGGGTTTATTTGGGATTTTTAGGGTTTATTAGTGTTTGTTAGGGGTTTATTAGTTTTTTTTGTTTTATAAAGTTATATTAGTGTTTGTTAGGTCTTTTTAGATAATATAGCGTGTTTTTTTGTTTTCGAGCATTTTGTTTTTGTTTGTGAGCGTTTTAGGGTTTCTTGGGTTATATTTCAGTTTATTATGGTTTATTAGGGTTTCTATATATTTTTAAGATATATTAACTTTTTTTGTCTTTATTAGGTTATATTAGTGTTTTTTTGTCTTTTATGTAATATAGTACATTTTTATTGTTTGTGATAGTTTTTTATTTCTTGTGAGCATTTCTAGGGTTTATTAGGTTATATTAGAGTTTATCAGGATTTCTAGGGATTTTTTAAGCTATACTAGCATTTTTTTATTTATTATGGTTTTGTAGGGTTTTATTAGGGGTTATTACGGTGTGTTAAGGTTTTTTAGGGTTTAGTAGGGTTTATTTGGATTTATTTATGGTTTATTAGGTATTTTTAGGGTTTTTTGGGGGTTTATTTGTGTTTATTAGTGTCTATTAGGGTTGGTTAGGGTTGTTTAGGTTTTCTTAACGTGTTTTTAGGGTTGATTTGGTTTTATTATCATTTATTAGGGATTATTAGGTATAATTGGTGTTTTATTAGAATTGAGAAGAGTTTCTTAGGATTTTAGGGATTATACGGTGTTTTTAGGGATTATTAGAGTTTATTAGGGGTTTATTAGGGTTTAATTTTTTAATATTATGGTATATTAGGGTTTAATATTTTTCAGGGTTTTAAACCGTCTATAGGGTTTTTATAGCATTTTTTAGGGTTTGTGTAGTGTTGTTAGATTTTTTGTAGCATTTTTAGTGTTTATGTAGCTTTTATAGGGTTTAGTTAGCAGTTTTAGATTTTATGTATCATTTTTACGGTTTGTGTAATGTTTTTAGGGATTATGTAGTGTGTTTAGGGTTTAGGATATATATAGCATTTTTTAGGGTTTATGTTGCATTTTCTGGGTTTATGTAGTGTTTTTAAGTGTGATGTAGCATTTATGTTGCATTTTTAGGGTTTATGTAATGTTTTTAGGGTTTATGGAGTGTTTTTAAGTTTTATATTGTGTTTTTATGTTTTATGTCACGTTCCTAATGTTTATGTTGCGTTATTTTAGTGTTTATGTTGTGTTTTTTAGGGTTTATGTTAAAGTTCTAGGATTTATGTAGTGATTTTAGGGTTTATGTAGTGTTTTTTGGGTTTTTGTTGCATTTTTTGGGTTTTTGTTTCATTTTTTAGGTTTTATGTAACGTTTTTAGGGTTTATGTATCTATTTGAAGACTTTTTAGGGTTTTGATGGTTGTTTAAGGTCTCTAGTGTTTTTAGGGTGTTTAAGGGTTGTTAACTGGTGTTTATGGTTTTTTGTGGTATCTGATGGCTTTTTAATGGTTTTGGGGGTTTTATGGGTTTATTTGTTTTTTAGGATTGATAGGGGTTGTTAGGGTTTTTTAGTTTGTTTTAGGGTTTGTTTGGTTATTGTAGCAGTTTTTAGGGTTTATATAATGTGTTTTAGAATTTTTTGGGGTTCTTTAGGGTTTTTAGTGTTTTTTAGAGTTTAATATGTTTCTTTTGGGTTTATTATGGTTCTTTTGGGTTTATTAGGGTTCTTTAGGATTTTTTACAGTTTATTAGCATTTTTTATTGTATATTAGGTGTTTATTGGGCTTTTGTAGGCATTAATAGTTTCTTCTAGGGTTTAGAAACCATTTTTATGGTTACTTAGGATTTATTAGGGTTTATTTTATTTATTAGGGTTTAGTAACGTGTATATGGGTTTATTATAATTTATTAGGGTTTATTATGATTTGTTAGGGTTTATTGCGGTTTATTAGGGGTGTGCTATGTTTTGTTTTAGTTGGTTACAATTTATCTGGCATTTTTAGGACTTATTACAATTTATTTGGGGTTATTAGTGTTTGTTACAATTTATTTTGTGGTTATTAGGGTTTATTAGTTGGTTTTAGGGTTTTGTAGTCTATTATTTGGAGGTTTTTGCAGCGTTTTGTTGGGTTTGTTAGGGTTTTTGGAGACTCTTAGGGTTTATTATGGTTTAATAGTGTTTTTATTGTATATTAGGGGTTTTAGGGATTTTGTAGCATTTATTAGGTTCTAATAGAGTTTTTAGGGTTTATTACAGGTTATTATGATTTATTAGTGTTTATTAGGGTTTTAGGGTTTAATAGTGCGTTTTAGGCATTATTAGGGTTTATTAGTGGTTCTTAGGGGTTAATAATGGTTGTTAGGGTTTCTTAGGTTTTGTTAGGGTTTTTTGGGTTTGTTACGGTTTGTTTGAGTTGTTTGGGGTTTTATGCATTTTTTTGGGTTTTATGGATGTGTTTGGAGTTTTTATGCTTTGTTAGGGTTATTTTAGCGTTTTGGAGTTTTTTTTGCATTTTGTGGTTTTTGAAGCATTTTTCTGTTTTTTGTAGATATTGTTAGGGTTTATGTAGCATTATTAGTGGCTTTAGGTGTTCTTTAGGGGTTTCTTAGGGGTTTCTTAGGGTTATTTTTTTATATTATGGAATATTAGGGTTTAATATTTTTGAGGGGTTTTAAGCGTCTTTAGGGTTTTTCTAGCATTGTTTAGGGTTTGTTTAGCGTTGTTAGAGTTTATGTAGCATGTTTAATGTTTATGTAGCATTTTTAGGGTTTAGTTAGTAGTTTTAGGATTTATGTTTCATTTTTAGGGTTTATGTAATGTTTTTAGGGGTTATGTAACGTTTTTAGGGTTTATGTAGTGTGTTTAGGGTTTAGGTTTCATGTTGCATTTTTTAGGGTTTATGTTGTGTTTTCTAGGTTTATGTAGCGTTTTAATGGGTGATGTAGCGTTTATGTTGCATATTTTGGGGTTTATGTAACGTTTTTAGGGTTCATGTAGTGTTTTAGGGTTTATATTGTGTTTTTATGTTATATGAAGCGTTTTTAATGATTATGTTGCGTTTTTTAGGGTTTATGTTGTGTTTTTAGTGTTTATGTTACAATTCTAGTGTTTATGTAGTGCTTTTAGGGTTTATGTAGCGTTTTATTGGTTTTATGTTGCGTTTTTTAGTCTATGTTGCGTTTTTAGGGGTTTTGTTGCATTTTTTAGGGTTTATGTAATGTTTTTAGGGTTTATGTATCTATTTGAAGCCTTTTTTGTGTTTTAATTATTTTTTATGGTTTGTAGTTTTTTAGGGTTTTTAATGGTTGTTAAAATGTGTTAATGTTTTTTATGGTATATGATGGATTTTTAATGGTTTGTTAGGGGGTTTATGGGTTTATTTGTTTATTTGTTTTTGTTTTGGGATTGATAGGGGTTGCTAGGGTTTTTTAGTGTGTTTTAGGGTTGGTTTGGGTATTGTAGCAGTTGTTAGGGTTTATATAATGTGTTTTAGCATTTTTTTTTGGGTTCTTTAGTGGTTTTTAGTGTTCTTTAGAATTTAATATGGTTATTTAGGGTTTATTAGGATTCTTTAGGGTTTATTGGTGTTCTTTAGGATTTGTTACAGTTTATTAGCATTTTTTATTGTATATTAGGGGTTTATTGGGCTTCTGTGGGCATTAATAGCTTTTTCTATGGTTTATCCACCTTTTTTAGGGTTATTTAATATTTAATAGGGTTTATTTAATTTATTATGGTTTATTAATGTGTATTTTGGTTTATTACGATTTATTAGGGTTTATTATGATTTTGTAGGGTTTATTGAGGTTTTTTAGGGTTTGTTATGGTTTGCTTCAGTTTTTTACAATTTATTTGGAGTTGTTAGGATTTTTTACGATTTATTTGGGGTTGTTAGGGTTTGTTATAATTTATTTTGGGGTTATTAGGGTTTTTTAAGGTTTATTAGTGGGTTGGAGGGTCTTGTAGGCTATTATTTGGAGGTTTTTGTAGTGTTTTGTTGAGTCTATTAGAGTTTTTAGTGTTTATTAGGGTTTATTATGGTTTAATAGTGTTTTGATTGTATATTAGGGGTTTTAGAGCTTTTGTAGCATTTATTAGGGTCTAATAGAGTTTTTAAGGTTTTTTACTAGTTATTATGATTTATTAGTGTTTATTAGGGTTTTTAGGGTTTAATAGTATCTTTTATGGGTTTTTAGGGTTTGTTAGTGGTTCCTAGGGGTTATTAGTGGTTCTTAGGGTTTGTTAGGTTTTGTTAAGGTTTCTAGGATTTGTTATAGTTTGTTTGAGTTTTTGGGGTTTTATGCGGTTTTTTGGGTTTTATGGGTGTGTTTGGATTTTTTATACTTTGTTAGGGTTATTTCAGCATTTTTTTGGGGTTTGTTGTTTCTTGTGGGTTTTGAAGCATTTTTTGGGTTTTTTTAGCAATTGATAGGGTTTATGTAGTGTAGTTAGTGGATTAAGTGGTTTTTATGGTTCTTTAGGGTTTTTAGGGTTTTTAGGGTGAATTAGGGTGAATTAGGGTTTCTTTTGAGGTTTTTACGGTTTGATAGGGGGTTTTAGGGGTTTTAAGGGTTTTATAGGTTTGGTTTGGGTTTTGTTAGGCATTTTTTGGCCTTTTAATGTTTTTTCAGCGTTTTTATTGGTTTTTAGATTTTTTAGGGTCCTTGAGGTTTTTATGATGTTTTTAGGGTTTTTTATGTTTGTTTTCGGGTTTTTTTCTTTTTTTCGGTTTTTGAGGCGTTTTAGGGTTTTTAGGGGTTTTTAGGGTTTTTTAAGAATTTTTAGGGATTTTTGGGTTTTTAGGGTTTTTAAGGTTTTTAAGGTTTTAGGGGTTTTTTGGGGTTTTAGGGGGTTTTTTAGGGTTTTGTGAGTTTTTCCAGGTTTGTTAGGATTTTTTTTTTGAATATTAGTATTTTGAATGGTTTAATAGCATTTTTGTTGTATATTTGGATTTTTAGGTATTTTGTAGCTTTTATTGGGTTCTAATAGGGTTTTTAGGGTTTATTACGATTTATTAGTGTTTATTAGGGTTTAGTAGTGGGCTTTAGTGTTTATTAGGGTTTATTATGGTTTATTATGGTTTCTTATTGTTTGGTAGGGTTTGTTAGGATTTATTAGTTCTTATTAGAGTGATTTAGGGTGTCTAAGGGTTTGTTAGGGTTTCTAAGGTTGTGTTAGGGTTTCTAATGGTGGGTTAGGGTTTTTATGGGCGGGTTAGGGTTTCTAAGGGTGTGCTAGGGTTTCTAAGGGTTTCTAAGGTTGTTTTTGGGTTTCTATGGGCGTTGGGGTTTCTAAGGGTGTGCTTGGGTTTCTAAGGGTGTGTTAGGGTTTCTAAGGGCGTGTTAGGGTTTCGAAGGGTGTGTTAGTGTATCTTAGATTTTCTTAGGGTTTTGTTAGCGTTTTTAGGGGTTTTAGGGTTATGGTAGGGTTTCTTATAGTTTCTTAGGTGTTTTTAGGGTTTCTTTGGGTTTTTTGTGTTTCTTGGGGTTTCTTAGTGCTTCTTGGGGTTTTTAGTGCTTGTTAGGGTTTGTTAGGGTTTTTAGGGTTTGTTATGTTTCTTAGGGTTTTGGGGGTTTGTTAGGGTTTCTTAGGATTTGTTAGGGTTTGTTAGGGTTTTTTAGGGTTTGTTATGGTTTTGCATGGTTTTTAATGGTTTTTAGTGTTTGTGGGGTTATTCATGGTTTGTTAGGGTTATTTAGTTGTTCATGGATATCATAGATGTGTAGATCTGGTCAAAAGATTCAATTTATATGTGGTAGAGGTGAAACAGACACCTAGAGGAGAAGTTATGGTCATTTGGAGGGCTTAAGGACCTTTTGGTTCTTTATGAATGTGATAAGGTGTTCCTATTGATCACAGATGTGTAGATCTAGTCGAAAGATTCAATTTCATAATGGTAGACGCAAAAAGGACACCTGAAGTTGAAGTTGTGGTCTTTTGGAGGGTTTATGTACCTTTTTGGGCATTCAAGGAAGTGAGAAGGTGCTTTAGTGGTTATAAGAGTGTAGGTCCAGTCTCAAGCTTCGATTTGATATGTGATAGAGGCAAAATGGACACCCATAGAAGAAGTTATTGCAAAACGGACACCAGAAGCCAATCTTTTGACCATCCAAAGGGATTTTGGGTCTTTTGGGGGGTTGAAGAATGTCATAAAGTGTTCCAGTGGTTACCAAAGTGTGTATCTTTTCACAATAATCTATTTTATATGTGGTACACCCAAAATTAACACACATATCAGAAGTTATTGTCGTTTTAAATTGAGCAACCCTCCTAGTGCCTAAAAACCTAAGAAACATGCAACTCACTAAAATTGGCATAACTTCTCCTTTGGGTGTCCATTTGATCATTGTGACAAGTAAAATCAAAGCTCGTGAGATGAGTGAGGACCAAGTCTATTTGAAACTGTGAGAAGATCAAAGAAACATAAGATATATTTGTGATACCACTCCAAAAAAAAATTCCAACTTCAAACGACCATAACTTTCACTCTGGTTGTCCGTTTGAGCTCTAACAAATATCAAATCAAAGGCAGCGAAGATATATATGTAGAAATATAACTTGAACAAGGTTATAGTCATGTTTGGGACCCTAAAATTCCAAAAAACCTTTAGAAGACCTCCAAAACAACATTTCTATGTCTAGATCCCTATCAAAATTTTCTTAAAATGGTCAAAACATCTAATATGTTTGTATGTTCGACCTATGACACCTGTTTTTATCATAGTTCATTCCATGAGATTTAGTTTGACTATTCACATAGCAAAAATAGTCACCAGAAGTAGAATTTATGCATTTTTTAATGACTCTTTGATTTGTTAGGTTTTTCAGGACACCATTTCTAGCACTATTGTCCTGTATGTTGTTTTTTAAAACAACTATAAATTATTATTACTGTTATTATTATTATTATTATCATCATCTCATGAAAATTCACATGCACATGCACACGTGTTATTATTATATTTTTATTACCATGCACGTGCACATGCAATGCACACACATTATTTTATTATCACATGCATTGTTATTATTATTGTTATTATTATTATTGTGGTGGTGGTTGTTGTTGTTGTTGTTATTATTATTATCATAAAATGAAAATGCACATACAAATTCACATACGCGCACATTCAATGAACATGAGTTATTCTATTTTCACATGCGTTGTTATTATTATTATTATCATCATCATCATCATATGCAAATGAAATGCACGGGAGTTATTATTTATTTCCATAATCATGCACATGTAATGCACATTCAATATTCTATTATCATATGCATTATTACTACTACTATTATCACCACCACCACTACTATTATTACTAATGATGTTATTATTACTATCATCACAAGAAAATGTAGGTGCACGTACGTTATTATTTATTATTTGTTACCATGTACGTGCATATGCAATGCACTTTTATTATTTTATTATTATTATTATTATTATCACAGTTATTATTATTATTATTACAATTATTATTATCATTATCATTCTTATTATCATTATCATTCTTATTATCATTATCATTATTATTATAATTATCACATGCAAATGCACATGCATGTGCATTCTTATTTATTATTTATTAACATGCATGTGTATGCGTTACTATTATTATTATTATTACAATTAGTATTATTAATATTATCATCAAATGTAAATGCACATGCACATGTATGTGCGTTCTTATTTATTATTATTTATTTATTATTTACTACTATGCACGTGCACATGTAATGCACTTGCGTTATTCTATTATTATTATTATTATTATTATTATTATATTTATTCTTGTTGTTGTTGTTGTTTGTATCATAAAGTACAAATGCGCATGCACGTGTGTTTTTATTTATTATTTATTACCATGCACGTGCATGCGTCATTATCATTATCATTATATGTAAATGCACATGTATGAACGTTATTATATATTATTTATTATCATGCACATGCAAATGCAATGCACTTGCATTACTCTGTTATCACATGTGTTATTATTATTTATTCTAATGCACGTGCACACGCAATGCACATGCATTATTCTATAATCACATGTGTTATTATTTATTATTTATTATCATTCACATGAAAATGCATATTCATGTGGACTTGGTTATTATTTATTGTTTATTACCATGCACATGCACATGCACTTGTATGTGCGTAATTATTTAATATATTATTTTCATTCACATGCACATGCACATACACATGAAATTCACATGCGTAATAATTTGTAATTCATTATTTATTATCATTCACATGCAAATGCGCAACCATCTGCACATGCACGTGCATTGTGATTTATTATTCAAACCATGCACATGTATATGCACTTGCACGTGCGTTATTACTACTGTTATTATTAGTGGTATTTTTAGGGTTTACAATCATTTTTCAGGATTTTTAGGAGTTATTAACATTTATTATGGTTTGTTAGGGTTTTAGGGTTTTCAATGGTATATTTGCGTTTTTAGGGTTTGGTGGGGGTTATTAGGAATTTATTAGGGTTTATTAAGGGGTGTCAAGGTTTATTAGGGTTTATTAGGTATTTTTAGGGTCTTATTAGGATTGAGATGGGTTTATTAGTGTATATTATGGGGTTTCAAGGTTTATTATGGGTTATTAGGTATTTTTGGGTCTTATTAAGATTGAGATGGGTTTATTAGTGTATATTATGGTATATTATGTTATATTTGGGTTTGTTTAGTATTTATTAGGGTTTATTATGGTTCATTAAGGTTTATTAATTTTTAAGAGGGTATATTAGGGTTTCTAGTGTTTAATTGTGTTTATTCGGGTTTATTAGCGCTTTAAAGCTTTGTTATGTTTTATTAGCATTTATTAGAGGTTTTAGGGCTTTTTAATGTTATATTTGCATTTTTTAGGGTTTAGTGGGGTTTATTATGGTTTATTATTGTGTGTTAAGGTTTATTAGTGTTGAGTATGTATTTTGTGGGTTTTATTAGGGTTGAGTCTGTAAATTTAAGGTCTTATTATGGTTTATTAGTGTTGAGTACGGTTTATTAGGGTTTGTTAGAGATTTTTATGGTTTACTAGGGTTTATTAGTGTTTTTATTAGTGTATATGATTGTTTTTTAGTTTTTGTTAATATAAATGATGGGTTGTTATGACTTTTTAGGTTTTATTAGTGTGTTTTTAGTGTTTGTGAGAATTTTTAATGGTTTATAAGATTTTATTTGAATATATTATGGTTTGTTTGGGTTTCTAGGTCTTTTTAATGGTTTGTTTGCGTTTTTTTGTTTATTGGGGTTTAATTTGGTTATATTAGGTTTTGTTATGGTGTGTCAAGGTTTATTAGGGTTGAGAAGGTACTTTTAGCATTTTATTACGATTTTATTAGGTTTTATTAGTTTTTTTTAGAGTTTATTAGGGATTTTTAGGCGTTATTCGGGTTTGTTAGGGGTTTATTAGTTTTTTTGTTTTATTTGGTTATATTAGTGTTTGTTAGGTATTTTTAGATAATATAGCGTGTTTTATTGTTTGTGAGCATTTTGTTTTTTTTTGTGAGCGTTTTTAGGGTTCCTTAGGTTATATTAGTATATATTATGGTTTATTAGGGTTTCTAGGGATTTTTATGGTATATTATCATTTTTTGTCTTTATAATGTTATATTAGTGTTTTAGGTCTTTTAAGTAATATAGAGCGTTTTTATTGTTTCTAATCATTTTTTATTATTCGTGAGTGTTATTAGGGTTTATTAGGTTAAATTATAGTTTATCAAGGTTTCTAGGGATTTTATAAGGTATTCCATCATTTTTTTCTTTATTATGGTTTTATAGGGTTTTATTAAGGGTTATAATGGTGTGTTAAGGTTTTATAGGGTTGAGTAGGTTTTATTTGGCTTCATTTATGGTTTATTAGGGCTTTTTAAGGTTTGTTTGGGGGTTATTAGTGTTTATTAGTGTCTATTAGGGTTGGTTAGGGTGGTATAGGTTTTCTGAACGTGTTTTTAGCGTTTATTAGGTTTTAATATCATTTATTACGGTTTATTAGGTATTTTGGGGTTTTATTAGGGTTGAGTAGAGTTTCATAGGGTTTTTAGGGATTATAAGGTGTTTTTAGGGAATATTAGAGTTTATTATGGGTTTATTAGGGTTTAATTTTTTATATTAAGGTATGTTAGTGTTTAAAATTATTGAGGGTTTTAAAGCATCATTATAGTTTTTTTAGCCTTTTTTAGTGTTTGTGTAGTGTTGTTAGTGTTTATTTAGAATTTTTAGTGTTTATGTAGCATTTTTTGGGTTTAGTTAGACGTTTTAGATTTTATGTATCATTTTTAGGGTTTATGTAATGATTTTAGGGTTTATGTAGCGTGTTTACAGTTTAGATTTTATGTAGCATTTTTAGGGTTTATGTTGCATTTTCTAGGTTTATGTAGCGTTTTTAGGTGCGATGTAGCGTTTATGTTTCATTTTTTAGGGTTTATGTAATGTTTTAGGGTTCATGTAGTGTTTTTAGGGTTTATATTGTGTTTTTATGTTTTATGTAGCATTTTTAATATTTATGTTGCGTTTTTATGGTTTATGTTGTGTTTTTTAGGGTTTATGTTAAAGTTCTAGGGTTTATGTAGTGCTTTTAGAGTTTATGTAGCATTTTTTGGGTTTATGTTTCGTTTTTTGGTTTATGTTGTGTTTTTAGGGTTTTTGTTGCATTTTTAAGGGTTTATGTAACTTTTTTAGGGTTTATGTATCTATATGAAGCCTTTTTTAGGGTTTTAATGGTTGTTTATGGTTTGTAGTTTTTTAGGGTTGTTAAGGGTTGTTAACGGGTGTTTATGGGTTTTTATCGTATATGATGGTTTTTAATGGTTTTTTTGGTGGTTTATTTGTTTATTTGTTTTTTTTGGGATTGATAGGGGCTGTTAGGGTTTTCAGTGTATTTTAGGGTTTGTTTGGATATTTTAGCAGTTTCTAGGGTTTATATAATGTGTTATAGCATTTTTTTGGGTTATTTAGGGTTTTTTAGTGTTCTTTAGAGTTTAATATGGTTCTTAGGGTTTATTAGGGTTCTTTTGTGATTATTTGTGTTCTTTAGGACTTGTTAAAGTTTAGTAGCATTTTTATTGTATATTAGGGTTTATTGGGATTTTTTAGGTATTAATAGATTTTTCTAGGGTTTATCAACCTTTTTTTGGGTTATTTACGATTTATTAGGGTTTATTAGGGTTTATTTTATTTATTAGGTATTAGTAACATGTATTTGTGTTTATTACGATTTATTAGGGTTTATTATGATTTTTTAGGGTTTAATGCGGTTTATTAGGGGTTTTGTTATGGTTTGTTTCATTTTGTTAGGATTTACATGGCGTTGTATGGATTTTTTATGATTTATTTGGGGTTTTTAGGGTTTGTTACGATTTGTTTTGGGTTATTAGGGTTTGTTAGGGTTTATTAGTGGGTTGTAAGGTTTTGTAGGCTATTATTTGGAGGTTTTCGTAGCATGTTGTCAGGATTGTTAGGGTTTTTAGTGATTATTAGGGTTAATTACGGTTTAATAGGGTTTTTATTGTATATTAGGGTTTTAGGGCCTTTGTAGCATTTATTAGGGTCTAATTGGGTTTGTTAGGGTTTATTACAGGTTATTACAATTTATTAGTGTTTATTAGGGTCTTTAGGGTTTAATAGTGGGTTTTATGGGTTATTAGTGTTTATTAGTGGTTCTTAGGTTTTATTAGTGGTTTTTAGGTTTTGTTAGGTTTTTTAGGGTTTGTTACGGTTTGTTTGATTTGTTTGGGGTTTTATGAGTTTTTTTGGAGGTTTATGGGTGTGTTTGGATTTTTTATGCTTTGTTATGGTTATTTTAGTGTTTTTTGGGGTTTTGTTGCATTTTGTGGGTTTTGAAGCATTTTTCGGTTTTTAGAAGCAATTGATAGGGTTTATATAGCTTGTTAGTGGCTATAGTTGTTCTTTAGGATTTTTTAGGGTTCTTTAGGTTTTATTATGGTGTATTTGGGTTTCTTTTGAGGGTTTTAGGGTTTTCTATGGGGTTTTATGGTTATTAAGGGTTTCATCAGGTTGGTTAGCGTTTTTTAGTCATTATTAGTCTTTTTAGGGTTTTTTAGCATTTTTAGAGGGTTTTAGGATTTTTAGCGTTTTTAAGGGTTTTGAGGTTTTTAAAGGTTTTTTCCAGGTTTTTAGGTTTGTTTTCCGGGTTATTCAGTTATTTTTGTTTTTAGGGGTTTTAGGGTTTAGGGCTTTTTAGGGTTTTTATGATTTTTTAAGGTTTTTAGGGTTTTTTAGGGTTTTTTAGGTTTTTTGGGATTTTTAGGGTTTCTTTAGGGTTTTGTTAGGTTTTGCTGGGTTTATTAGATTTTTTTGTGAATTTTAGAATTTTGAATGGTTTAATAGCATTTTTGTTTTATATTTTTGTTTTTAAGTATTTTGTAGCTTTTATTGGGGTCTAATAGAGTTTTTAGGTTTTATTAATATGTATTAGTGTTTATTAGGGTTTAGTAGTGGTATTTTGAGTTTATTAGGCTTTATTATGTTTTATTATTGGTTGGTGGGTTTGTTAGGATTTATTATTGGTTATTTGAGTGATTTAGGGTTTCTAAGGGATTGTTAGGGTTTCTATGGGTGTGTTAGAGGTTCTAAAGGTGGGTTTGGGTTTTTAAGGGTGGGTTAGGTTTCCTAAGGGTGTGATATGGTTTCTAAGGGTTTCTAAGGTTGTGTTAGGGTTTCTATGGGTGTGTTGGGGTTTCTAAGGGTGTGCTAGGGTTTCTAAGATTGTGTTAGGGTTTCTAAGGGTGTGTTAGGGTTTTTAAGGGTGTGTTTGTGTTTCTATGGTTTGTATAGGGTTTTGTTACGGTTTTTAGGGTTTTGTTAGGGTTTCTTATGGTTTCTTAGGGGTTTTTTAGGGTTTCTGTGGGTTTTTTGTGTTTATTGGGGTTTCTTTGTGCTTCTTGTGGTTTGTTAGGGCTTGTTAGGTTTTGTTAGTGTTTGTTAGTGTTTGTTAGGGTTTGTTGTGTTTTTAGGGTTTTTTGGGGTTTGTTAGGTTTTGTTTGGGTTTTTAGGGTTTTGTTAGGGTTTGTTAGGGTTTGTTAGGGTATTGCGTGTTTTTTAGTGTTTATGGGGTTATTCATGGGTTTTATGGGTTTTTTAGTTGTTCATGGTTGTCACAGATGTGTAGATCTTGTCGCAAGATTTAATTTGATATGTGGTAGAGGTGAAACGGACACCCATAGCAGAAGTTATGGTCATTTGGAAGACTTAAGGACCTTTTGGGACATTAATAACGCAATAAGGTGTTCCTATTGTCCATAGATGTGTAGTTCTAGTAGAAATCTTCTATTTGATATATGGTAGAGGCAAAACGGACACCCGAAGTAGAAGTTTTGGTCTTTTGGAGGGTTTAAGTGCTAACTGGGCCTTCAAGGATGTGAGAAGGTGCTTTAGTGGTCATAAGAGTGTAGTTATAGTCTCAAGTATCGATTTGAAATGTGGTAGAGCCAAAACAGAAACCCATAGAAGAAGTTATTGCAAAATAGACACCAAAAGCCAATCTTTTGACAATCCAATGGGATTTTGGGTCTTTTAGGGGGTTGAACAATGTCAGAAAGGGTTCCAATGGATACCAGAGTGTGTGTCTTTTCACCACCATCGATTTGATATGTGGTAGATCCAAAATGAACTCACGTAGAAAAAATTATTATCGTTTTAAATTGAGAAACTCTCATAGCGCCTAAAAACCTAAGAAACCCGCAACTCACTAAAATAAGCATAACTTCTCCTTCGGGTGTCTGTTTGAGCGTTGTGACCAGCCAAATAGAATCTCGTGAGATGAGTGAGGACCATGTTTAGTAGAAACTTTGAGAAGATCGAAGAAATATAACATATATTTTTTATACCACTCCAAAAAAAATGTCCAAATTCAAACATCCATAACATTTGCTCCAGTTGACCGTTTGAGCTCTACCACATATCAAATCGAAAGTAGCAAAGAGATCTACGCAGAAGGATGACTTGAACATCGTTCAAGTCATGTTTGAGACACTAAAATCCTAGAAACCCATCAGAAGGCCTCCAAAACTCCCTTTCTGTGTACAGATCCCTGTAAAATTTTTCTTAAAATGGTCATTACTTCTGATCTGTGTATCTGTTCGTCCTCCGACACATATTTTTATCGTAGTTCGTTCCATGAGATTCAGTTAGACTATTCATGGATTAAAAATGGACACCCTAAGAATAAGATATGCCTTTTTCAATGACTCTGTGATTTGTTATGTTTTTCAAGACCCCATTTCTAGCATTTTTTTCGAGTCTGCTGTTTTTTCAAACAAATATAACTTATTATTATTGTTATTATTATTATTATCATCATTATCTCATCTACGTGCCCATGCACATGCACGTGGGTTATTATTATATTTGTATTACCATGCACGTGCACATGCAATGCACACACATATTTTATTATCACATGCGTTGTTGTTATTATTGTGGTTGTTGTTGTTGTTGTTGTTGTTGTTCTTGTAATTATCATCACATGAAAATGCACATGCGAATTCACATACACGTACATTTAATGCACGTGTGTTATTCTATTATCACATGCGTTGTTATTATTAATATTAATGTTAATAATAATAATATTATTATTATTATCATCATCATCACATGCAAATGCAATGCACGAGTGTTATTATTTATTACCATGCACGTCCACATGTAATGCACATGCAATATTCTATTATCACGTGCATTGGTACTACTACTATTATCACCACTACTACAATTATTATTACTACTGCTATTATTATTACTATCATTACATGCAAATGTTGATGCACATGCCTTATTATTTATTATTTGTTACCATGCACGTGCATATGCAATGCACTTGTATTATTCTTTTATTTTTATTATTATTATCACAATTATTATTATTCTTATCATTATCATTATTATTATCATTATCACATATAAAGGCACATGCATGTGCGTTGTTATTTATTTTTTATTACCATGCACGTGCATGCGTTATTATTATCATTATCACAATTAGTATTATTAATATTATCATCAAATGTAAATACACATGCACATGCATGTGTGTTCTTATTTGTTATTATTTATTTATTATTTACTACGACACATGTTCACATGAAATGAACTTGTGTTATTCTATTATTATTATTATTTTTGTTGTTGTTGTTGTTGTTTGTATAATCAAATACAAATGCACATGCAAGTGCATTGTTATTTATTATTTATTACCAGGCACGTGCATGCGTCATTATCATTATAATTACAAGTAAATGCACATGCACATGTGTTATTATATATTATTTATTATCATGCACATGCAAATGAAATACACTTGCATTATTTTATTATCACATGTGTTATTATTATTTATTCTCATGCACGAGCACACGCAATGCACGAGCATTATTCTATTATCACATGTGTTATTATTTATTATTTATTATCATTCACATAGAAATGCACATTCATGTGGACTTGGTTATTTTTTATTGTTTATTATCATGCACATGCACTTGCACATGCACTTGGATGTGTGTTATTATTTTTTATCATTCACATGCACATGCACATACACTTGTAATTAAAATGACTTGTTATTTATAATTTAATATTTATTATCATTCACATGAAAATGCACAGGTATATGCACATGCACGTGCGTTATGATTTATTATTTAAACCATGCACATGCATATGCACATGCACGCGCGTTATTACTATTATTATTATTAGAGGTATTTTTAGGGTTTACTTGCATTTTTTAGAATTTTTAGGTGTTATTAACATTTATTATGGTTTGTTAGGGTTTTTAATGGTATATTAGAATTTTTTTAGGGTTTTGTGGGGGTTATTAGGATTTTATTAGGGTTTATTATGGCGTGTTAAGATTTATAAGGGTTTATTAGTTATTTTTAGGGTTTTATTAGGATTGAGTTGGGATTATTAGGGTATATTATGGTATATTTTGGTATGATTAGGATTTATTAGGGGTTATTATCATTCATTATGGTTTATTAATTTTTAAGAGGGTATATTATGGTTTTTTAGAGTTTAGTAGTGTTTATTAGGGTTTATTAGTGCTTTTAAGCTTTCTTATGTTTTATTAGCATTTATTAGGGGTTTTAGGGATTTTTAATGGTATATTTGTGTTTTTAGGGTTTAGTGGGGTTTTTTATGTTTTATTATAGTGTGTTATGGTTTATTAGGGTTGAGTATGTATTTTTAGGGTTTTATTAGGGTTGAGTAGGAATATTTGGGGTTTTATTAGGGTTTATTAGGGTTGGGTAGGGTTTATTAATGTTTGTTAGTGATTTTTATGGTTTACTAGGTTTTTTTAGTGTTTTTATTATGGTATATGATTTTTTTAGTTTTTATTAAACATATGAGGGGTTGTTAGGACTTTTTTTGTTTTATTAGCATGTGTTTAGTGTTTGTGAGAATTTTTTATGGTTTATTAGGTTTTATTAGAATTTATTATGGTTTATTAGGATTTCTAGGGCTTTTTAATGGTTTGTTTGCGTTTTTTTGTTTATTGGATTTTAGTTGGGTTTTATTAGGTTTTATTATGGTGTATCAAGGTTTATTAGGGTTGAGAAGGTATTTTTTGGGTTTTATTATGGTTTTATTAGTTGTGAGCATTTTGTTTTTGTTTGTGAGCGTTTTTTGGGTTTCTTATTTATATTAGAGTTTATTATGGTTTATTATAGTTTCTAGGGATTTTAAGGTATATTAGTGTTTTTGTCTTTATTAGGTTATATTAGTGTTTTTAGGTATTTTTAGGAAATATAGCATGTTTTTATTGTTTGCAATCATTTTTTTTTGTTTTTTGTGAGTGTTTTTAGTGTTTATTAGGTTATATTAGAATTTATCAGGGTTTCTAAGTATTTTTTAAGGTATACTAGCGTTTGTTTTCGTAATTAGGATTTTGTTGGGTTTTATTAGGGGTGATTATGGAGTGTTTTGGTTTGTTAGGGTTGAGTAGGGTTTATTTGGATTTATTTATGGTTTATTAGGGATTTTTAGAGTTTTTTTGGGGTTTATTGCGGTTTATTTGTGTTTATTAGTGCTTATTAGGGGTGGTTAGGGTTGTTTAGGTTTTCTTAACGTGTGTTTAGGGTTTATTATGTTTTATTATCATTTATTAGGGTTTATTAGTTATTTTTGAGGTTTTATTAGGGTTGAGTAGAGTCTCTTAGGGTTTTTAGGGATTATAAGGTATTTTAGGGATTATTAGAGTATATTAGGGTTTTATTAGGGTTTAATTTTTTATATTATGGTATATTAGGGTTTAATATTTTTGAGGGGTTTGAAGCGTCTTCAGGGTTTTTGCAGCATTTTTTAGTGTTTGTGTTGTGTTGTTAGAGTTCATGTTACATTTTTAGACTTTATGTAGTGCTTTTAGGGTTTAGTTAGCAGTTTTATGTTTTATGTAGCATTTTTTAGTATTTATGTAATGTTTTTAGGGTTTATGTAGCGTGTTTAGGGTTCAGATTTTGTGTAGCATTTTTATGGTTTATGTAGTGTTTTCTGGGTTTATATAGAATTTTAGGGGTGATGTAGCATTTATGTTGCATTTTTTAGGGTTTGTGTAACGTTTTTAGGGTACATGTAATGTTTTTAGGGGTTATGTTCTGTTTTTAGGTTTTATGTTGCGTTTTTAATTGTTTATGTTGCATTGTTTTGGGTTTATGTTATGGTTCTAGGGTTTATGTAGTGCTTTTTGGGTTTATGTATTGTTTTTTTGTTTATGTTGTGTTTTTTGGGTTTATGTTGCGTTTTTAGGGTTCATGTAGAATTTTTAGGGTTTATGTAATATTTTTTGGGTTTATGTATCTATTGTTTTTCCTTTTTAAGGTTTTAATGGTTGTTTATGGGTTGTAGTGGTTTTTAGGGGTTTTAAGGGTAGTAAACAGGTGTTTTTGGTTTTTATGGTATTTGATGGGTTTTAAATGGTTATTTGGGGGGTTTTAATGGTTTATTTGTTTTTTTGGGATTGATATGGGTTGTTAGGGTTTTTAGTGTGTTTTAGGGTTTGTTTGGGTATTGTAGCAGTTTTTAGGGTTTATATAATGTGTTTAAGCATTTTTTGGGTTCCTTAAGGGTTTTTGGTGTTCTTTAGATTTTATTATGGTTCTTTAGGTTTTACTAGGGTTATTTTGGGTTTATTAGTGTTCTTTAGGATTTGTTATGGTTTATTAGCCTTTTTATTGTATATTTGGGTTTTATTGGGATTTTGTAGGCACTAATAGAGTTTTCTAGGGTTTATCAACCTTTTTAGGGTTATCTAGGATTTATTAGGGTTTCTTAGGGTTTATTTTATTTATTAGGGTTTATTAACGTGTATTAGGGTTTATTATGATTTATTATTGTTTATTATGATTTTTAAGTGTTTATTACGGTTTATTAGGGTTTGTTATGGTTTGTTTCGGTTTTTTATGATTTATTTGTCATTGTTTGGATTTGTTACGATTTATTTGGGGATTTTAGGGTTTGTTACGATTTATTATGGGGTTATTTGGGTTTGTTATGGTTTATTAGCGGGTTGTAGGGTTTTTTAGGCTATTATTTGGTGGGTTTTGTAGTGTTTTGTCAGGTTTGTTAGGGTTTTTAGTGATTATTAGGATTTATTATGGTTCAATAGTGTTTTTATTGTATATTAGGGGTTTTAGGGATTTTGTAGTGTTTATTAGAGTCTAATAGGGTTTTAGGGCTTATTACATGTTATTTTGATTTATTAGTGTTTATTAGGGTTTTAGGGTTAAATAGTGTGTTTTAGGTGTTATTTGGGATTATTAGTGGTACTTAGGGGTTATTAGTGGTTGTTAGGGTTTTTATGGTTTGTAAGGACTTGTGTTATACTATTATCACACACGTTATTATTATCATTATTATCATTATCATTAATATCATTATAATAATTATTATTATGAATATTTTTATTACAATTATTATTATTATTATTATCGTCACATGAAAATGCAGATGCACATGCGTTATTATTTATTATATATCACACACGTTATTATTATCGTCACATGAAAATGCAGATGCACATGCAATGCACGTGCGTTATTCTATTATCACATGCGTTGTTGTTGTAATTATTATTATTATTATTAATGTTATTATTATTATTATTATTATTATCATCTCAGGCACATGCACATGCACATGAACGTGCATTATTATTTATTTTGTATTACCATGCATGTGGACATGCAATGCATACAAGTTATTTTATTATCACATACGTTGTTATTCTTGTTGTTATTATTATTATTGTGGTTGGTGTTATTGTTGTTGTTGTTGTTATTGTTCTTATCATCACATGCAAATGCCCATGCAAATACATAAACATGCACATTAAATGCACGTGCATTATTCTATTATCACATGTGTTATTAATAATAATAATAATAATAATAATAATAATATTATTATTATTATTATTATCATAGTCATCATCATCACATACAAATGAAATGTACGCGCATTATTATTTATTACTATGCACGTGCACATGTAATGCAGATGCAATATTCTATTATCACATGCATTGGTACTACTACTATTATCACTCCTTCTACTAATACAGTTATTATTATTATCATCACATTCAAATGCAGATGCACATGGGTTATTATTTATTATTTATTACCGTGCACATGCATATGCAATGCACTTGTATTATTCTTTTATTATTATTATTATTACAGTTTATTATTATTATTATTATTATTATTATTATTATTATTTTCATTATTATTTTCATTATCACGTGAAAATCCACATGCATGTGCGTTGTTATTTATTATTTATTACCATGCACGTGCATGCATTATAATTCTTATTATTATTACAATTAGTATTATTAATATTATTATCAAATGTAAATGCACATGCACATGCATGTGCGTTCTTATTTACTATTATCTATTTATTATTTACTACTATGCACGTGCACAAGCAATGAACTTGCGTTATTCTATTATTATTATTATTATTATTATTTGTATCACCAAATAAAAATGCACATTCATGCGCGTTGTTATTTATTATTTATTACCATGAACATGCATGTGTCAATATCATTATTATTACATGTAAATGCTCATACACGTGAGTTATTATATATTATTTATTACCATGCACATGAAAAGTCAATGCACTTGTGTTATTCTATTATCACATGTGTTATTATTATTTATTCTCTTGCAGGTGAACACGCAATGCACTTCCATTGTTCTATTATCACAAGTGTTATTATTTATTATTTATTATCATTCACATGCAAATGAACATTCATGTGGACTTTTTCATATTTTATTATTTATTACCATGCAAATGCACATGCAGATGCACATGTACATGCACATGCACATGCACTTGGAAGTGCTTTATTATTTATTATTTATTATCATTCACATGAACATGCACATACAATTCAATTCACATGCGTTATAATTTATAATTTATTATTTATTATCATTTACATGCAAATGTGCACGCATATGCCCATGCACGTTCATTATGATTTATTATTTAAACCATGCACATGTATATGCACAAGAACATGCGTTATTACTATTATTATTATTAGAGGTATTTTTAGGGTTTACTATCATTTTTTCGAATTTTTAGGTGTTATTAACATTTATTTTGGTTTGTTAGGGTTTTAGGGGTTTTTAATGGTATATTAGCGATTTTTGGGTTTGGTGGGGGTTATTAGGATTTTATTAGGGTTTATTATGGTGCGTCATGGTTTATTAGGGTTTATTACGTATTTTAAGGGTTTTATTAGGACTGAGTTGGGTTTATTAAGGAATATTTTGGTTTATTTCGGTAATTTTAGGATTTATTAGGGTTTATTATAGTTCATAATGGTTTATTAATTTTTAAGAGGGTATATTAGGATTTTTTAGTGTTTAGTGGTGTTTATTAGTGTTTATTAGTGCTTTTAAGCTTTGTTATTTTTTATTAGCATTTATTAGGGGTTTTAGGGGTTTTTAATGGTATATGTGCCTTTTTAGGGTTTAGTGGGGTTTATTATGGTTTATTATGGTGTGTTAAGGTTTATTAGGGTTGGGTTGGTAATTCTTAGGTTTGGGTCGTTATGATTAATCTTTTATTTGGGTTTATTAGGGTTGTGTACGGTTTATTAGGGTTAGTTTGGGATTTTTAGGGTTTACTAGGGTTTGTTAGTGTTTTTATTAGGGTATATGATTGTTTTTTAGTTTTTGTTAATATATATGAGGAGTTGTTATGAATTTTTAGGTTTTATTAGCATGTTTTTAGTGTTTTTGAGAATTTTTAATGGTTTATTAGCAAGTATTTGAATTTATTATGGTTTATTAGTGTTTCTAGGGCTTTTAAATGGTTTGTTTGCTTTTTTTGTTTATTGGGTTTTAGTTCTGTTTTATTATGTTTTGTTATGGTGTGTCAATGTTTATTAGGGTTGAGAAGGTATTTTTAGGGTTTTATTTGGGCTTATTCATTTTTATTAGGGTTTGTTGGGGGTTTATTAGTTTTTTTATTAGGTTATATTAGTGTTTGTTAGGTCGTTTAGATAATATTTCATGTTTTTATTTTTTTGTTAGCATTTTGTTTTCTCTTGTGAGAGTTTTAGGGTTTATTTGGTTATATTAGAGTTTATTAGGGTTTATTAGGGTTTCTAAGGATTTTTAAAGTATATTAGAATTTTTTGTCTTTATTAGGTTATATTATTATTTTTACGTCTTTTTAGGTACTATTGTGCATTTTTATTTTTTGTGATCTTTTTTTATAGTTTGTGAGAATTTTTAGGGTTTATTAGGTTATATTAGAGTTTATTGGGGTTTTTAGGGATTTTTTAAGGTATACTAGCATTGTTTTTCTTTATTAGGAGTTTGTAGAGTTTTATTAGGGGTTATTATGGTGTGTTAAGGTATGTTAGGGTTGAGTAGGGTTTATTTGGCTTTATTTATGGTTTATTAGGGATTATGGGGTTTGTTTGGGGTTTATTGGGGTTTATTAGTGTTTATTAGTGTCTATTAGGGTTGGTTAGGGTTGTTTTGGTTTTCTTAACATGTTTTTAGGGTTTATCAGGTTTTATTATCATTTATTAGGGTTCATTAGGTATTTTGGGGTTTTTAATAGGGTTGAGAAGATTTTCTTAGGATATTAGGGATTATAAGGTGTTTTTAGGGATTATGAAAGTTTATTAGATGTTTATTAAGGTTTAATTTTATATATTATGGTATATTTGGTTTTAATATTTTTAGGGGAATAAATCATCTTTAGGGTTTTTGTATCTTTTTTAGGGTTTTTGTAGTGTTGTTAGAGTTTATGTAGCATTTTTAGTGTTTATATAGCATTTTTAAGGTTTAGTTAGTGGTGTTAGATTTTATGTATAATTTTTAGGGTTTATTTAACGTTTTTAGGGGTTATGAAGCGTGTTTAGGGTTTATGTTTTATATAGAATTTTTAGGGTTTATGTTGCATTTTCTAGAATTAGTAGAATTTTTAGGGGTGAGGTAGCGTTTATGTTACATTTATAGGTATTATGTAATGTTTTTAGGGTTCATTGAATGTTTTTAGGGTTTATATTATGTTATTAGGTTTTATATGGCATTTTTAATGTTTATGTTGCGTTTTTTAGGGTTTATGTTGTGTTTTTTAGGGTTTATGTTACACTTCTAGGGTTAATGTAGTTCTTTTATGGTTTATGTAGCATTGTTTGGTTTTATGTTGTGTTTTTTGGTTTATGTGGCGTTATTAGGGTTTTTGTTGCATTTTTTAGGATTTATGTAACCTTTTTAGGGTCTATGTATATATTTGAATCCTTTTTGGGTCTTTATAGTTGTTTATGGTTTTTAGTGTTTTATAGGTTTTTAAGGGTTGTTAACGGGCATTTATGGTTTTTTATGGTATCTGCTGGCCTTTTAATGGTTTTGTTGGGGGGGTTTAGGGGTACATTTGTTTTGGGATTGATAGAGGTTTTTAGGGTTTTTTGTGCGTTTTAGGGTTTGTTTGGTTATTGTAGCGGTTTTTAGGGTTTATATAATGTGTTTTAGTGTTTTTCTGAGTTCTTTGGGGTCTTTTAGTGTTCTTTAGAGTTTAATATGGTTATTTAGGGTTTATTAGGTTTCTTTAGGGTTTATTAGTGTTCTTTAGGAAGTGTTACAGTTTAATGGAATTTTTTGTTGTATATTAGGGTTTTATTGGGATTTTGTAGGCATTAATAGCTTTTCTATGGTTTATCAACCTTTTTTAGGGTTCTTTAATATTTATTAGGGTTTATTTTAATTATTAGAGTTTAGTAATGTGTATTTGGGTTTATTACGATTTATTAGTGTCTATTATGATTTATTAGGGTTTTTTGCGGATTATTATGGGTTAGTTATGGTTTGTTTCAGTTTTTTACAATTTATTTGGCATTGTTAGGGTTTTTCATGATTTATTTTGGGTTATTAGAGTTTCTTACGATTTATTTGGGGTTATTAGGGTTTGTTAGGGTTTATTTGTGGGTTGTAGGGTTTTGTAGGGTATTATTTGGAGGTTTCTTGTTGCGTTTTGTCAGGTTTGTTAGGGTTTTTAGTGATTATTAGAGTTTATTATGGTTTAATATTGTTTTTATTGTATATTAGGGGTTTTCTGTCTTTTTTAGAATTTATTAGGGTCTAATAGAGTATGTTTGGGTTTATTACGGTTTTTACAATTTATTAGTGTTTATTTGGGTTTTTAGGGTTTAATAGTGGGTTTTACGGGTTATTAGGTTTTATTAGTGGTTCTTAGGGGTTATTAGTGGTTTTTAGGTTTGTTAGGTTTTCTTACTGTTTTTAGGGTTTGTTATAGTTTGTTTGAGTTGTTTGGGGTTTTATGCCTTTTTTGGATTTTATGGGTGTGTTTGGATTTTTTATTCCTTGTCGGGGTTATTTTAGCGTTTTTTGGGGTTTTGATCCCTTTTGTGGGGTTTGAATCGTTTTTCAGATTTTTGTAGCAATTGATAGGGTTTATGTAGAGTTTTTTGTGGCTTTAGTCGGGATACCCCAATTTGTTAACATTAAAACAAGTATAACTTCTGACCCGGATGTTCATTAGGCCTCTACCACATATCATATCAAAAATTGTTTCATTTTATTCCATTGGATTGGTTGTGGGGTTGAAACGGACTTCTAGATTAGAATTTATGGTCGTTTTAACATTCTATAGCTTTTCAAATACACACATATATGTATTTATTCGTAAATATATATGTGTCTCTTTGTGTGTGTGTGTGTGTGTGTATATGGGTGTCGTATATATTTATGTATTTATTTATTTATAAACACACATAAAAAACCTATTTTATAAATGTATTTAAAACTAATCTTATAATTATATATTAATATAAAAATAAATATACAGATAAAAAACATATTAATATTAATATATATTAATATAAGAATGAATATTTATATACTAATATATGAATAAATATATATGTATTAATATAACAAAATTTATAATATGAATCTATATTAATATACGAATAAATATAACTATATATAAATAAAGATATATGTCATTAAATAGAGAAAAAACGAAATGGATTTGTGGTATAGGTGCAGGCATGCAAGGGGGGAGGTCACGGGATCGAGTTCGGGTGGAAGCAAGGAGGTGCGCGTGTGTGGGGATGCGCGGGAAGGGCAGCGTGTGGGAGAGATTGAGGGGGGGTCCTCCTAGTGCTCATAAGGGGGGGGGGGGGGTCAAGCACTGTTAAAAGCTCCCCCACCCCACTTTATATAATTTTTTTTATTTTTTATTTTTATTTTTATTTTTTTGGCTTTAATCAGCACTTTTTAGAGGCGCTGATAAAAGTCCCCTTTTATCAGTACTAAAATAAAGCAATGATAAAAGGGACCCCCCCCCCCCTATATCCTCGCCTCGATTAACAATGCTTTTTTAGCGTTGTTAATGCACCTTTCTAGTGCTGATAAAGGCTGTTTTTGTAATAGTGTGCACACGCAATGCACGTGCATTATTCTATTATAACATGTGTTGTTATTTATTATCATTCACATTCAAATGAACATTCATGTGGTCTTGTTTATTATTTATTGTTTATTACCATTCACATGAACATGTACATGAACATTCACTTGTATGTGGGTTATTATTTATTATTTATTATCATTCAAATGCACATGCACATACACATGAAATTCACATGCGTTAATATTTAGGTTTCGTTTTTTGGGTTTATGTTTTGTTTTTTGGTTAATGTTGTGTTTTTAGGGTTTTGTTGCATTTTTAGTGGTTTTTGTAACTTTTTTAGGGTTTATGTATCTATATGAAGCCTTTTTTAGGGTTTTAATGGTTGTTTATGGTTTTTAGTTTTTTAGGGTTTTTAAAGGTTATTAATGGGTGTTTATAGGTTTTTATGGTATATGATGGGTTTTAATGGTTTTTGGGGGGTTTATTTGTTTATTTGTTTTTTTGGGATTGATAGGGGTTGTTAGGGTTTTTATTGTGTTTTAGGGTTTGTTTGGGTATTGTAGCGGTTTTTAGTGTATATATAATGTGTTATAGCATTTTTTGGGTTATTTTGTGTTTTTTAGTGTTCTTTAGAGTTTAATATGGTTCTTAGGGGTTATTAGGGTTCCTTTGGGATTATTAGTGTTCTTTAGGACTTGTTAAAGTTTAGTATCATTTTTATTGTATATTAGGGTTTATTGGGCTATTGTAGGAATTAATAGATTTTTCTAGGGTTTATCAACATTTTTTGGGTTATATACGATTTATTAGGGTTTATTATGGTTTATTTTATTTATTAGGGATTAGTAACCTGTATTTGGGTGTATTGGGATTTATTAGGGTTTATTACGATTTTTTAGGGTTTATTGCGGTTTATTAGGGGTTTTGTTATGGTTTGTTTCAGTTTGTTAGGATTTACATGGCATTGTTAGTATTTGTTACGATTTATTTGGGGTTGTTAGGGTTTGTTAAGATTTTTTTGGGGTTATTAGGGTTTGTTAGGTTTTATTAGTGGGTTGTTGGGTTTTGTAGGCTATTATTTGGTGGTTTTTGTAGCGTTTTGTCGGGTTTGTTAGGGGTTTTAGTGATTATTAGGGTTAATTATGGTTTAATAGTGTTTTTTATTGTATATTAGGGGTTTTAGGGCTTTTGTATAATTTATTAGGGTCTAATTGGGTTTGTTAGGGTTTATTATAGTTTATTATGATTTATTAGTGTTCATTAGGGTTTTTAGGGTTTAATAGTGGGTTTTATGGGTTATTAGGGTTTATTAGTGGTTCTTAGGGGTTATTAGTGGTTTTTAGGGTTTGTTAGTTTTTGTTAGGGTTTTTAGGGTTTGTTACAGTTTGTTTGATTTGTTTGGGGTTTTATGAGTTTTTTGGGGTTTTATGGGTGTGTTTGGATTTTTTATGCATTTTTATTGTTATTTTAGTGTTTTTTGGGGTTTTGTTGCATTTTGTGGGTTTTGAAGCATTTTTTGGTTTTTTGTTGCAATTGATAGGTTTTATATAGCGTTGTTAGTGGCTTTAGTTGTTCTTTAGGGTTTTTAGGGTTATTTAGGTTTCTTTATGGTTTATTAGGGTTTCTTTTGAGGGTTTTAGGGGTTTCTATGGGATTTTTAGGGTTATTAAGGGTTTCATCGGGTTGGTTAGGGTTTTGTAGTCATTATTAGGGTTTTTAGGGTTTTTTAGGGTTATTAAGGGTTTCATCGGGTTGGTTTCTAAGGGTTTCTAAGGTTGTGTTAGGGTTTCTATGGGTGTGTTGGGGTTTCTAAGAGTGTACTAGGGTTTCTAAGGGTGTGTTAGGGTTTCTAAGGGCATGTTAGGGTTTCTAAGGGTTTGTTAGTGTTTCTATGGTTTGCATAGGGTTTTGTTAGGGTTTTTAGGGTTTCTGTGGTTTTTTTTGAGTTTATAGGGGTTTCTTTGTGCTTATTGTGGTTTGTTAGGGCTTGTTAGGGTTTGTTAGGGTTTGTTAGTGTTTTTTTGGGTTTGTTATGTTTTTAGGGTTTTTTGGGGATTGTTAGGGTTTGTTAGGGTTTTGCGTGGTTTTTAATGGTTTTTAGGGTTTATGGGGTTATTCATGGTATTTTAGGGTTATGTGGTTGTTCATGGTTGTCACAAATGTGTATATCAAGTCGCAAGCTTCAATTTGATATGTGGTAGAGGTGAAACGGACACCCAGAGCAGATGTTATGGTCATTTGGAAGACATAAGTACCTTTTGGGACATTAAGAACATGATATGGTATTCCTATTAGCCACAGATGTGTAGATCTAGTCAAAAGCTATGATTTGATATATGGTAGAGGAAAAACGGACTCCTCGAGTAGAAGTTAATATCTTTTGGAGGGTTTAAGTACCTTTTGTGCCTTCTGGGATGTAAGAAGGTGATTTAGTGGTAATAGGATTGTAGGTCTAGTCACAATCTTCAATTTGATATGTGGTAGAGGCAAAACAGAAACCCATAGAAGAAGTTATTGCAAAACGGAAACCAGAATCCAATCTTTTGATAATATAATGGGATATGGGGTCTTTTGGGGGGTTGAACAATGTCATAAAGGGTTACAGTGGTTACCAGAGTATGTATCTTTTCACAAACATCAATTCAATATGTGGTAGATCCAAATGAACTCACGTAGCAGAATTTATTGTCGTTTTAAATTGAGCAACTCTCCTAGCGCCTAAAAACCTAAGACACACGCAACTCACTAAAATAGGCATAACTTCTACTTTGAGTGTCCGTTTGAGCATTGTGACCATCCAAACAGAATCTCGTGAGATGAGTGAGGACCATGTTTAGTAGAAACTATGAGAAGATCAAAGAAATATAACATATATTAGTTATACCACTCCAAAAAAAGTCCAACTTCAAACGACCATAACATTCACTCCGGTTGACCGTTTGAGCTCTACCACATATCAAATAGAATGTATCGAAGAGATCTACATAGAAGAATGTCTTGTACATAGTTCAAGACATGTTAGAGACCCTAAAATCCCAGAAACCCATCAGAAGGCCTCCAAAATTCCATTTCTGTGTACAGATCCCTGTAAATTTTTTCTTAAAATGGTCATTACTTCTGATATGTGGGCCTGTTCGTCCTCCGACACCTATTTTTATCATAGTTCATTCCATGAGATTCAGTTTGACTATTCATGGAGCAAAAATGGACACCCAAATAATATGTTATGCCATTTTCAATGACTGTGTGATTTGTTAGGTTTTTCGAGACCCCATTTCATGCATTTTTGTCCAGTCTGCTATTTTTTCAAACAAATATAACTTATTGTTACTGTTATTATTATTATTATTATCATCATCTCATCCAAGTGCACATGCACATGCACATGGGTTATTATTATATTTTTATTACCATGCATGTGCACATGCAATGCAGACACATTATTTTATTATCACATGCGTTGTTATTATTATTTTGGTTGTTGTTGTTATTATTGTTCTTGTTGTTCTTGTAATTATCATCACATGAAAATGCACATGCGAATGCACATACACGCACATTCAATGCACGTGTGTTATTCTATTATCACACTCATTGTTATTATTAATATTAATATTAATATTGTTATTATTATTATTATTATTATCATTATCATCACATGCAAATGCAATGCACGAGCATTATTATTTATTACCAGGCACGTGCACACGTAATGCACATGCAATATTCTATTATCACGTGAATTGGTACTACTACTATTATAACCACTACTACAATTATTATTACTACTTCTGTTTTTATTACTATCATCACATGAAAATGTAGTTGCACATGCATTATTATTTATTATTTATTACCATGAACGTGCATATGAAATGCACTTGTATTATTCTTTTATTTTTATTATTATTTTCACAATTATTATTATTTTTATTATTTTTATTATTATCATTATCATTATTATTATCATTATCACTTGTAAAGGCACATGCATGTGCGTTGTTATTTATTATTTATTACCATGCACGTGCATTATTATTATTATTATTATTAGTAGTATTATTAATATTATCATCAAATGTAAATTCACATGCAAATGCATGTGTGTTCTTATTTATTATTATTTATTTATTATTTACTACGATGCATGTGCACATGAAATGAACTTGCGTTATTCTATTATTATTGTTATTATTATTTTTATTATTGTTGTTGTTGTTGTTGTTGTTTGTTTAATCAAATACAAATGCACATGCATGTGCGTTGTTATTTATTATTTATTACCATGCACATGCATGCGTCATTATCATTATAAGTACATGTAAATGCACATGAACGTGCGTTATTATTTATTATTTATTATCATGCACATGAAAATGCAATGCACTTGCGTTATTCTATTATCACATATGTTATTATTATTTATTATAATGCATGGGCACACGCAATGCACAAGCATTATTCTATTATCACAAGTGTTATTATTTATTATTTATTATCATTCACATGGAAATGCACATTCATATGGACTTGGTTATTATTTATGTTTTATTAGCATGCAGATCTACATGCACTTGGATGTGTGTTATTATTTATAATCATTCACATGCACATGCACATACACTTGTAATTCAAATGCCTTGTTATTTATAATTTATTATTTATTATCATTCACATGCAAATTTACTGGTATATGCACATGCACATGCGTAATGATTTATTATTTAAACCATGAACATGCATATGCACATGCACGCATGTTATTACTATTATTATTATTAGAGGTATTTTTAGGTTTTACTTGCATTTTTTAGAATTTTTAGGTGTTATTAACATTTATTATGGTTTGTTAGGGTTTTAGGGTTTTTTAATGGTATATTAGCATTTTTTAGGGTTTGGTGGGTGATATGAAGATTATATTAGAGTTTATTATGGTGTGTTAAGGTTTATTAGGGTTTATTAGTTATTTTTAGGGTTTTATTAGGATTGAGTTGGGTTTATTAGGGTATATTATGGTATATTTTGGTATGTTTAAGATTTATTAGGGTTTATTATCGTTCATTATGGTTTATTAATTTTTAAGAGGGTTTATTAGGATTTTTTAGAGTTTAGTAGTGTTTATTAGGGTTTATTAGTGCTTTTAAGCTTTTTTAGGTTTTATTAGCATTTATTATGGGGTTTAGGGCTTTTTAATGGTATATTTGTGTTTTTAGGGTTTAGTGGGGTTTTTTTATGGTTTATTATAGTGTGTTAAGGTTTATTACGGTTGAGTATGTATTTTTAGGGTTTTATTAGGGTTGAGTAGGTATATTCGGTGTTTTATTAGGGTTTATTAGGGTTGGGTAGTGTTTATTAATGTTTGTTAGTGATTTTTAGCGTTTACTAGGGTTTGTTAGTGTTTTTATTATGGTATATGATTGTTTTTTAGTTTTTATTAACACATATGAGGGGTTGTTAGGACTTTTTTTGTTTTATTAGCGTGTTTTTAGTGTTTGTGAGAATTTTGTATGGTTTATTAGGTTTTATTAGAATTTTTTATGGTCAATTAGGGTTTCTAGGGATTTTTAATGGTTTGTTTGCATTTTTTGTTTATTGAATTTTAGTTGTGTTTTATTAGTTTTTATTATGATGTGTCAAGGATTATTAGGGTTGAGAAGGTATTTTTACGGTTTTATTATGGTTTTATTAGGGTTTATTTGTTTTTATTTGGGTTTATTAGGGATTTTTAGAGTTTATTAGGGTTTGTTTGGGGTTTATTAGTTTTTTTGTTTTATTAAGTTATATTAGTGTCTGTTAAGTCTTTTTATATTATATTGCATTTTTTATTGTTTGTGAGCATTTTTCTTTTATTTTTGAGCGTTTTTAGGGTTTCTTAGTTTATATTAGAGTTTATTATGGTTTATTATGGTTTCTAGGGATTTTAAGGTATATTAGCATTTTTTTCTTTATTAGGTTATATTAGTGTTTTTAGGTATTTTTAGGTAATATAGCATGTTTTTATTGTTTGTGATCATTTTATTGTTGTTGTGAGTGTTTTTAGGGTTTATTAGATTATATTAGAATTTATCAGGGTTTCTATGGATTTTTTAAGGTATACTAGCGTTTGTTTTCATAATTAGGGTTTTGTTGGGTTTTATTTGGTGTGATTATGGAGTGTTAAGGTTTGTTAGGGTTGAGTAGGGCTTATTTGGATTTATTTATGGTTTATTAGGGATTTTTAGGGTTTGTTTTGGGTTTATTACGGTTTATTAGTTCTTATTAGTGCCTATTAGGGTTGGTTAGGGTTTTTTAGGTTTTCTTAACGTGTTTTTTGGGTTTATTATGTTTTATTATCATTTATTAGGGTTTATTAGTTATTTTTGGGGTTTTATTATGGTTGAATAGAGTCTCTTAGGGTTTTTAGGGATTATAAGGCATTTTTAGGGATTATTAGAGTTTATTAGGGGTTTATTAGGGTTTAATTTTTTATATTACGGTATATTAGGGTTTAATATTTTTTTGGGTTTTGAAGCGTCTTAAGGGTTTTTGTAGCATTTTTTAGTGTTTGTGTAGCGTTGTTTGATTTTATGTCGCATTTTAAGAGTTTATGTAGTGATTTTAGGGTTTATTTAGAAGTTTTATGTTTTATGTAGATAATTTTAGTGTTTATGTAATGTTTTTAGGGTTTATGTAGCATGTTTAGGGTTCAGGTTTTATGTAGCATATTTAGGGTTTATGTTGCATTTTCTGGGTTTATGTAGCTTTTTAGGTGTGATGTGGCATTTATGTTTCATTTTTTAGGGTTTATGTAACGGTTTTAGGGTACATGTAATGTTTTTAGGGCTTATGTTGTGTTTTTAGGTTTTATGTAGCTTTTTTTAATGTTTATGTTGCGTTGTTTAGGGTTTATGTTATGGTTCTATGGTTTATGTAGTGCTTTTTGGGTTTATGTGGCGTTTTTTTGGTTTATGTTGTGTTTTTTGTGTTTATGTTGTGTTTTTAGTGTTCATGTAGCATTTTTAGGTTTTATGTAATATTTTTTGGGTTTATGTATCTATTTGTTGCCTTTTTAGGGTTTTAATGGTTGTTTATGGGTTGTAGAGGGTTTTAGGGGTTTTAAGGGTTGTTAACAGGTGTTTTTGGTTTTTATGGTATTTGATGGGTTTTAAATGGTTTTTTAGGGGTTTTTAATGGTTTATTTGTTTTCTTGGGATTGATATGGGTAGTTAGGGTTTTTTAGGGTGTTTTAGGGTTTGTTTCGGTATTGTAGTGGTTTTTAGGTTTTATGTAATGTGTTTAAGCATTTTTTTGGTTCTTTAGGGGTTTTTGGTGTTCTTTAGAGTTTATTATGGTTCTTTAGGGTTTAATAGGGTTCTTTAGGGTTTATTAGTGTTTTTTAGGATTTGTTATGGTTTATTTGCATTTTTATTGTATATTAGGGTTTTATTGGGCTTGTGTAGGCATTAATAGCTTTCTGTAGGGTTTATCAACCTTTTTAGGGTTATTTAGGATTTATTAGGGTTTCTTAGGGTTTATTTTATTTATTAGGGTTTATTAACGTGGATTGGGTTTTATTATGATTTATTAGGGTTTATTATGATTTGTTAGGGTTTATTGTGGTTTATTAGGGGTTTGTTATGGTTTGTTTCAGTTTTTTACGATTTATTTTCCATTTTTAGGATTTTTTTATGATTTATTTGGGGTTTTTAGGGTTTGTTATGATTTATTATGGTGTTTTTAGGGTTTGTTAGGGTTTATTAGCGGGTTCTAGGGTTTTGTAGGCTATTATTTGGTGGATTTTTTAGTGTTGTGTTGGGTTTAATATGGTTTTTAGTGATTATTAGGATTTATTATGGTTCAATAGTGTTTTTATTGTATATTGGGGGTTTTAGGGATTTTGTAGTGTTTATTAGAGTCTAATAGGGTTTTATAGGGCTTATTACATGTTATTTTGATTTATAAGTGTTTATTAGGGTTTTAGGGTTTAATAGTGTGTTTTAGGTGTTATTTAGGATTATTAGTGGTTCTTAGGGGTTATTAGTGGTTGTTTGGGTTTGTTAGGGTTTGTAAGGACTTGTGTTATTCTATTATCACACACGTTATTATTATCATTATTATCATTATCATTATTATCAGTATTATTATTACAATTATTATTATTATTATTATCGTCACATGAAAATGCAGATGCACATGCATTATTATTTATTATATATTATTTATTATTTATTTCCATGCATGTTCATATGTTGTTGTTGTTCTTATTATTATTATTATTTTTATTACTATTATTATTTTGATTATCATCATCACATGAAAATGCACATGCACGTCTGTTATTATTTATTACCATGAACGCACACACACAATTAACCTACATTATTTTATTATCACATGCATTTGTATTGTTATTGTTATTATTACTATTATTGTTATTATTGTTATTATCCTAAAATATAAATGAAAATGCACATGCGATATTATTTATTACCATACACACGCACATTCAATACATGTGAATTATTCTATTATCACATGCGCTATTATTATTAATATTACTATTATTGTTATTATCATCATCACATGCGCTATGAGTTATTATTTATTATCGGTCACCGCAAATGCAATGCACGTGTGTTATTCTATTATCACATGCGTTGTTGTTGTAATTATTATTATTATTATTAATGTTGTTATTATTATTATTATTATTATTATTATTATTATCATCTCATGCTAATGTACATGCACATGCACGTGCATTATTATTTATTTTTTTATTACCATGCATGTGCACATGAAATGCATACAAGTTATTTTATTATCACATACGTTGTTATTATTATTGTTATTATTATTATTGTGGTTTTTGTTATTGTTTTTGTTGTTTTTATTGTTATTATCATCACATGCAAATGCCCATGCAAATACATAAACATGCACATTCAATGGACATGTATTATTTTATTATCACATGCGTTGTTATTATTAATATTATTATTATCATAGTCATCATCATCACATGAAAATGCAATGCACGCACATTATTATTTATTACCACGCACATGCACATGTAATGCACATGCAATATTCTATTATCACATGCATTGGTACTACTACTATTATCACTCCTACTACTACTGTAGATATTATTATTATCATCACATGCAAATGCAGATGCACATGCATTATTATTTATTATTTATTACCGTGCATGTGCATATGCAATGCACTTGTATTATTTTATTATTATTATTATTATTATTATTATTATTATCACAGTTATTATTATTATTATTATTATTATCATTATCATTATTATTTTCATTATCACATGCAAATCCACATGCATGTGCGTTGTTATTTATTATTTATTACCATGAACGTGCATGAATTATAATTCTTATTATTATTACAATTAGTATTATTAATATTATTATCAAATGTAAATGCACATGCACATACATGTGCATTCTTATTTACTATTATTTATTTATTATTTACTACTATGCACGTGCACATGCAATGAACTTGCGTTATTCTATTATTATTATTATTATTATTATTATTGGTTGTATCATCAAATACCAATGCACATGCACGTGCGTTGTTATTTATTATTTATTACCATGCACATGCATGCATCATTATCATTATCATTACATGTGAATGCTCATACACGTGTGTTATTATACATTATTTATTACCATGCACATGAAAATGCAATGCACTTGTGTTATTCTATTATCACATGGGTTATTATTATTTATTCTCTTGCATGTGAACACGCAATGCACTTCTGTTGTTCTATTATCACAAGTGTAATTATTTATTATTTATTAGCATTCACAAGAAAATGCACATTCATGTGGACTTTGTTATATTTTATTATTTATTACCATGCACATACACATGCACATGCACGTGGATGTGCGTTATTATTTATTATTTATTATCATTCACATGAACATGCACATACAATTCAATTCACATGTTTTATTATTTATAATTTATTACTTATTATCATTCACATGCAAATGTGCATGCATATGCCCATGCACGTGCGTTATGATTTATTATTCAAACCATGCACATGCATATGCACAAGCACATGCGTTATTACTACTATTATTATTAGAGGTATTTTTAGGGTTTAATATCATTTTTTCATATTTTTAGGTGTTATTAACATTTATTATGGTTTGTTAGGGTTTTAGGGGTTTTTAAGGGTATATTAGCATTTTTTGGGTTTGGGGGGGGGGGGTTATTAGGATTTTCTTAGAGTTTATTGTGGTGTGTCAAGGTTTATTAGGGTTTATTACATATTTTTAGGGTTTTATTAGGATTGAGTTGGGTTTATTAAGGAATATTATGGTTTATTTGGGTAAGTTTAGGATTTATTAGTGTTTATTATGGTTCAATATGCTTTATTAATTTTTAAGAGGGTATATTTGGGTTTTTTAGTGTTTAGTAGTGTTTATTCAATTTTAATAGCACTTTTAAGCTTTGTTATGTTTTATTAGCATTTATTAGGGGTTTTTAGGTTTTCTAATGGTATGTGTGCCTTTTTAGGGTTTAGTGGGGTTTATTATGGTTTATTATGGTGTGTTAAGGTTTATTAGGGTTGGTTTGGTATTTTTTGGATTTGGGTCGGTATCTTTATGGTTTTATTAGGGTTTATTAGGGTTGAGTACGATTGATTAGGGTTTGTTTGGGATTTTTAGGGTTTATTAGGGTTTGTTAGTGTTTTTTAGGGTATATGAGTGTTTTTTAGTTTTTGTTAATATATATAAGGGGTTGTTATGAATTTTTAGGTTCTATTAGCGTGTTTTTAGTGTTTGTGAGCATTTTTAATGGTTTATTATCTTGTATTTGAATTTATTATGGTTTATTAGTGTTTCTATGGCTTTTAAATGGTTTGTTTGTGTGTTTTTGTTTATTGGGTATATGTTGTGTTTTATTTGGTTTTGTTATGGTGTGTCAAGGTTTATTATGGTTGAGAAGGTATTTTTAGGGGTATATTAGGGTTTTATTAGGGTTTATTCATTTTTATTAGGAATTATTAGGGCAAGGAAGATGCGAGGGTCGGGCTATTCCCGGCTCCTCCAAATTTATTAGAAAGAAAAAGAAACACCGCAGACAAGGGAGGGGAGGGGTCGAACGACCCACACCCAAAAACCCCTTACAACCCACGCCAAAAAAAGAAAAATCAAAGAAGAAAAGAAGCAAAACAATCCCAAAAAAAAACAAAGCACCAAGCAGCAACCAACATCATCCGCAGCATCAACCAGTATCCAGCAACTCACCACCAAGCAGCAACCGGCCTCCAAACTTACCAGCTCCAGCATCCAGCAAATTCCAGCCATCACCGCCACAACATCGCTTAGCAGCATCTCCAACATCGTCACCCGTCCAACCAGAACAAGCATCCCACAGCACCAACAAGCCTCCAGACCTCAGTAACTCTTATTCCCTAGCAACCAAAAGCACAAGAGGATGCCCACTACCAAGCACACCGCAGCAAGATAACCCTGTCAGAAAACGTCCAGCCACATCCAGCATCACGGCCAAGCCAGCCAACAACATTCCATTATGCAAGTCAAAATCACCAAGCCATTACACTTTCATTGAACACCAAACAACACCACCATACCAAAATTCCAGCACCCACCACCTCCACTCAAAGGAAGTGGTGGACAAAGTCCAGCAACTCATCATCCAACAACTCAGTAACCGACCATAAATCAGCAGCAAGTTATGATGGGAACAAAAACCAGCAACAAACATCATATAGCAGCTCAGAACCCAGCGAACAACATTAACCGACCAGACCAAATCCAGAATCCCACCAAAAACAGGAAGAAATACCCACCAGCACCCACGCCTGACCACAGTCCGCAGCATCCTCAACACCTTAAACACATCAAACAGTAGAAACCACAGCACATAACCAAACTAGTCGCATTTCAAGAACACACAAACCAGCAACTCAAAATTAACAGAACACAACATGTTCGAACCATCATCAGTAGAAATCGCCAAGGACAAGATATCAGAACCAGAAATGCAAACCTGTATCTTTGCCTTAAACAGCCACCAATCCGTAGTAGCAGCGAGCATCAAATTCCAAGATTTGACACATAAACAAGTACATCATTGAAGAGCATCCAGCCCCAGCTCAATGACGCCGAGACCCACCGCATCATGGCTCCTCGAGAATCTGGGACCGAAAAGAATAGACGAGTAGCGAGGCCTCGCCTTAGGAGGAGCAGATACCAGATCCGCTGAAAACAAAGCAAGTCGTTGCCGAGTCAAGTCAACACCGCCCTTGCCAGATCCTCCCAGCGCAGATCTGAAAAGTGGAAGCCCAAAGTTGACTGCAACGGAAAGATCCGCTGTCCACACATCCAGATCCACCAAGCTTGAAGTCGAAGCAGAACAGCTGATGCCATGGGAAGAAACACCGCCAAAGACCGACGCTGTCGAGGGCTTCCAAGAACCTCTGCCGTCGAGGAACAACACCGCACCCCAATGCGAGCCGCAACTGACCAGCCAATCCGCATCACGAACAGCCTGGTAGACGGATCCTCCATGAAGAGATGCAGGAAATCGCGAAGTCGGGAGAAACCCAGGCGAGAGCGGCGCCATCTTATTTGATGTTTTTCTTAAGAATTATTTGGGATGTTTAGGGTTTATTAGGGTTTGTTGGGGGTTTGTTAGTTTTTTTTGTTTTATTAGGTTATATTAGTGTTTGTTAGGTCTTTTTAGATAATATTTCATGTTTTTTTGTTTGTTAGCATTTTGTTTTTGCTTGTGAGCGTTTTTGGGTTTCTTTAGTTATATTAGAGTTTATTTTGGTTTATTAGGGTTTCTAGAGATTTTTAAGGTATATTAGCATTTTTTGCCTTTATTAGGTTATATTAGTGTTTTTACGTCTTTTTAGGTACCATAGAGCATTTTTATTCTTTGTGATATTTTTTTATTGTTTTTTTAGCATTTTTAGGGTTTATTAGGTTATATTAGAGTTTATAAGGGGTTTTGGGGATTTTTTAAGGTATACTAGCATTTTTTCATTATTAGGGGTTTGTAGGGTTTTATTAGGGGTTATTATGGTGTGTTAAGGTATGTTAGGATTGAGTAGGGTTTATTTGGCTTTATTTATGGTTTATTAGGGATTTTTAGGGTTTTTTTGGGGTTTATTAGGGTTTATTGGTGTTTATTAGTGTCTATTATGGTTGGTTAGGGTTGTTTTGGTTTTCTTAACGTGTTTTTAGGATTTATTAGGTTTTATTGTCAATTATTAGTGTTCATTAGGTTTTTTGGGGTTTTTAATACGTTTGAGTAGAGTTTATTAGGATATTAGGGATTATAAGGTGTTTTTAGGGATTATGAGAGTTTATTAGAGGTTTATTAGGGTTTATTTTTTTATATTATGGTATATTAGGGTTTAATATTTTTGAGGGGTTTAAAGCATATTTAGGGTTTCTGTAGCTTTTTTAGGGTTTCTGTAGTGTTGTTAGAGTTTATGTAGCATTTTTAGTGTTTATGTAGCATTTTTAGGGTTTAGATAGCAGTTTTAGATAGCAGTTTTAGATTTTATGTATAATTTTTAGGGTTTATGTAACGTTTCTAGGGGTTATGAAGCATGTTTAGGGGTTAGGTTTTATGTAGAATTTTTTAGGGTTTATGTTGCATTTTATGGCATTATGTAGCATTTTTAGGGGTGATGTAGCATTTATGTTGCATTTTTTAGGGATTATGTAACGTTTATAGGGTTCATGGAGTGTTTTTAGGGTTTATATTGTGTTTTTAGGTTTTATATAGCATTGTTAATGTTTATGTTGTGTTTTTTAGGGTTTATGTTGTGTTTTTAGGGTTTATGTTACACTTGTTGGGTTTATATGGTGCTTTTATGGTTTATGTAGCGTTGTTTGGTTTTATGATGTGTTTTTTGGTTTATGTACCATTTTTAGGGTTTTTGTTGCATTTTTTAGGGTTTATGTAACGTTTTATGGTCTATGTATTTATTTGAAGCCTTTTTGAGGGTTTTAATAGTTGTGTATGGTTTGTAGTGTTTTTAGGGGTTTTAAGGGTTGTTAACGAGCGTTTATGGTTTTTATGGTATCTTATTTATTTTTAATGGTTTTTTGGGTGGTTTTAGGGGTTTATTTGTTTTTTGGGGATTGATGGGTGTTTTAGGGATTTTTATGTGTTTTAGGGTTCGTTTGGTTATTGTAGTGGTTTTTAGGTTTTATATAATGTGTTTTAGCATTTTTTTGAGTTCTTTAGTGTTTTTTAGTGTTCTTTAGAGTTTAATATGGTTATTTTGGGTTTATTAGGCTTCTTTAGGGTTTATTAGTGTTCTTTAGGATTTGTTATCGTTTATTAGCATTTTTTATTGTATATTAGGCTTTTATTAGGCTTTTGTAGGCATTAATAGTTTTTTCTAAGGTTTATCAACCTTTTTTAGGGTTATTTAATATTTATTAGGGTTTATTTTAATTATTAGAGTTTAGTAACGTGTATTTGGGTTTATTACGATTTATAAGGATTTATTATGCTTTGTTAGGGTTTGTTGCGGTTTATTAGGGGTTAGTTATTGTTTTTTTTAGTTTTTTACAATTTATTTGGTATTGTTAGGGTTTTTTATGATTTATTTTGGGTTATTAGAGTTCCATACGATTTATTTTGGGATTATTAGGGTTTTTTAGGGTTTATTAGTGGGTTGTAGGGTTTTTTAGGCTATTATTTGGAGGTTGTTTGTAGCATTTTGTCAGGTTTGTTACTGTTTTTAGTGATTATTAGAGTTTATTATGGTTTAATATTGTTTTTTATTGTATATTAGGCATTTTAGGGATTTTTTAGCACTTATTAGGGTCTAATAGAATATGTTTGGATTTATTACGGGTTTTTACGATTTATTAGTGTTTATTAGGGTTTTTAGGGTTCAATAGTGTGTTTTAGGTGTTACTAGGGTTTATTAGTGGTTCTTAGGGGTTATTAGTGGTTGTTAGGGTTTGTTAGGTTTTGTTAGGGTTTTTAGGGTTTGTTACGGTTTGTTTGAGTTGTTTGGGGTTTTATGCCTTTTTTGGGTTTTATGGGTGTGTTGGGATTTTTATGTTTTTTCAGGGTTATTTTAGCGATTTTTGGGGTTTTGATCCTTTTTGTGGGTTTCAAATCGTTTTTCAGATTTTTGTAGCTATTGATAGGGTTTATATAGAGTTGTTAGTGACTTTAGTCGAGATACCCCAATTTGTTAACATTCAAACAAGAATAAGTTCTGACCCAGATGTTTGTTAGGCCTGTACCACATATCATATCAAAAATTGTTTCATTTTTTTCGATTGGACTGGTTGTGGAGTTGAAAAGGACTTCTAGATTAGAAGTTATGGTTGTTTTAACATTCTATAGCTTTTCAAATACACATATATATTCATTTATTCATAAATATATATGTGTCTGTGTGTGTGTGTGTGTGTGTCTATGTGTGTCGTATATATGTATATATTTATTTATTTAGAAACACACTTAAAAAACCTATTTTATAAATGTATTTAAAAATAATCTTATAAATATATATTAATATAAAAATAAATATACGGATAAAGAACATACTAATATTAATATATATTAATATAAGAATGAATATTTATATACTAATATATGAATAAATATATATGTATTAATATAACAAAATATATTTTTATTAATATGAATCTATACTAATATACGAATAAATATAACTATATATAAATAAATAGATATATCATTAAATAGAGAAAAAAACGAAATGGCTTAGTGCTATTGGTGTAGGCACGCAAGGGGGGAGGTCACATGATCATGTTCGGGTGGAAGCAAGGAGGTGCGCGCGTGTGGGGATGTGCGGGAAGGGCAGCACGCAGGAGAGATTGAGGGGGGTCTGCCTAGTGCTGATAGGGGGGTCAAGCGCTATTAAAAGCTCCCCCACCCCACTTTATATAAATATTTTTTATTTTAATTTTTTGACTTTAATCAGTGCTTTTTAGAGGCGCTGATAAAAGTCCCCTTTTATCGGCACTAAAATAAAGAACTGATAAAAGGGACCCCTTGTATCCTCACCTCGATTAACAATGCTTTTTTAGCGCTGTTAATGCACTCTTCTAGTGCTGATAAAGGCTGTTTTTGTAGTAGTGTGCACATTCAATGCACGCACATTATTCTATTATCGCATGTGTTATTATTTATTATCATTCACATTCAAATGAACATTCATGTGGTCTTGGTTATTTTTTATTTTTTATTACCATGCACATGCACAAGCACATGCACTAGTATGTGGGTTATTATTTATTATTTATTATCATTCAAATGCACATTCACATACACATGCAATTCACATGCGTGAATATTTATTATTTATTATTTATTATCATTCACATGCAAATGTGCAGGCATATGCATAGGAACGTGCGTTATTATTTATTATTTAAACCATGCACATGCATATGCACATGCACGTGCTTTATTACTCGTATTATTATTAGAGGTGTTTTAGGGTTTACAAGCATTTTTTAGGATTTTTAGGTGATATTAACATTTATTATGGTTTGTTAGGGATTTAGGGATTTTTTAATGGTATATTAGCATTTCTTTGGGTTTGGTGGAGGTTATTAGGATTTTATTAGGGTTTATTATGGCGTGTAAAGGTTTATTAGGTATTTTTATGGTTTTATAAGGATTGAGTTTGTTTTATTAGGGTATATTACGGTATATTTGGTTATGTTTAGGATTTATTAGGGTTTATTATGGTTCATTATGGTTTATTAATTTTTAAGAGGGTATATTAGGGGGTTTTAGGGTTTAGTAATTTTTATTTGGGTTTATTAGGGCTTTTAAGATTTTTTAGGTTCTATTAGCCTTTATTAGGTGTTTTAGGGATTTTTAGTGGTATATTTGCGTTTTTTGGGGTTTAGTGGGGTTTATTATGTTTTATTATGGTGTGTTATGGTTTTTTAGGGTTGACTAAGTATTTTTTGGGTTTTATTAGGGTTGAGTAGGCATCTTTAGGGTTTTATTAGGGTTTATTAGGGTTGACTAGGGTTTATTAGGGTTTGTTTGTGATTTTTAGGGTTTACTAGTGTTTGTTACTGTTTTTATTAGGGTATATGAGTGTTTTTTAGTTTTTGTTAATATATATGAGTGGTTGTTAGGACTTTTTATGTTTTATTAGTGTGTTTTTAGTGTTTGTGAGAATTTTTTATGGTTTATTAGGTTTTATTAGAATTTATTATGGTTTATTAGGTTTTTTAGGGCTTTTTAATGGTTTGCTTGTGTTTTTTTTGGGTTTAGTTGGGTTTTATTAGGTTTTATAATGGGGTTTCAAGGTTTATTAGGGTTGAGAAGGTATTTTTAGGGATTTATTATGGTTTTATTAGGGTTTATTAGTTTTTATTAGGGATTATTAGGGATTTTTAGGGTTTATTAGGGTTTGTTAGGGGTCTATTAGTTTTGTATTAGGTTATATTAGTGTTTGTTAGGTCTTTTTAGATAATATAGTGTGTTTTTATTGTTTGTGATCATTTTGTTTTTATTTGTGAGCATTTTTAGGGTTTCTTAGGTTAGATTAGAATTTATTATGGTTTATTAGGGTTTCTAAGGATTTTTAATGTATATTTGCGTTTTCTGTCTTTATTAGGTTATATTAGTGTTTTTTATATTTTTAGGTAATATAGCACGTTTTTATTGTTTGTGATTGTTTTTTTATTGTTTGTGACCGTTTTTAGGGGTTATTGGGTTATATTAGTGTTTATCAGGGTTTCTAGGGACTTTTATGGTATACTAGCATTTGTTTCTTTATTAGGGTTTTGTAGGGTTTTATTAGGGGTTATAATGGTGTGTTAAGGTTTGTTAAGGTTGAGTAGGATTTATTTGGATTTATTTATGGTTTATTAGGGCTTTTTAGGGTTTGTTTGGGGTTTATTAGGGTTTTTTTAGTGTTTATTAGTGTCTATTAGGGTTAGTTAGGGTATTTTAGGTCTTTTTAACATGTTTTTGGGTTTATTAGGTTTTATTATCATTTATTAGGGTTTATTATATATTTTTGGGGTTTTATTAGGGTTGAGAAGAGTGTCTTAGGGTTTTTAGGGATTATAATTTGTTTTTAGGGATTATTAGAGTTATTAGGGGTTTATTAGGGGTTTGTTAGGGTTTAATTTTTTATATTATGGTATATTAGGGTTTAACATTTTGATTGTTTTGAAGCATCTTTTGGGTTTTTGTAGCATTTTTAGGGTTTGTGTATCGTTGTTAGATTTTATATAGTATTTTTAGTGTTTATGTAGAATTTTTAGGGTTTAGTTAGCGGTTTTACAATTTATGTATCATTTTTAGGGTTTATGTAATGTTTTTAGGGTTTATGGAGCATATTTAATGTTTAGGTTTTATGTTGCATTTTTTAGGGTTTATGTTGCATTTTCTGGTTTTATGAAGCATTTTTAGGGGTGATGTAGCATTTATGTTTCATTAACCACTCAAAAATAGGTCTATACCCATGGTTTTGCAAGAAATAGTGGGTATAGGGTTGGTATGTGAACCTATACCCACGGTTTTCCAAAACCGTGGGTATAGGTCACCTATACCATGGTTGTGCCAAAAACTATGGGTATAGTTTTCTTTTAAGACCTATAACCACAGTTTTGGAGAAAAGCGTGGGTATAGAGTATTTTCCAAAGACCTATACAGACGGTTCTTCAAAACCGTGGGTATTGGGGGTTTTTTTTGAAGTCCTATACCCACGGTTCTCCAGAATCGTGGGTATAGATTTCTGGTGTTATGGCAGGGAAAGAAAATTAGCCAGGACACGAAAATTTTTTGGCACGGAAGACATTTTTTAACGGTTATGATTAATATATTTACCTTAATATAAATATATAATTTCAAAAATTCTTCAGTTCGCTTGGTAAAGTCTTATCCGCGGGTGATGTAAGTCGCCAGTTCGAATCCCTCTAGTGGCGTTTTTACATTTTAAATGCCACACTGGACTATATTAATATATATACGCAGATATATATATACATATTACAATTAAATTCCATTGCTCGGTTGGTCTATTGGTGGGGCGTACCTACGAGGTGATCCATAAGATGTGGGTTCAAATCCCTCTAGCAGCCTTTTTTTAAATACCGCACTGAATTATATTAATATAAATTCGCAGATATATGAATAAATTATAATTAACCATTGCATCTTGGTTGGTCCGTTGGCTGAGTTGCTTCTGTTAGGCGCATCTTGAGGTGTGGGTTCGATTCCTCCTGGTGCTAGAATTTTTTAATTTAAATTCCCCACGGTTTGAAAACTGTGGGGTCTGTTGTGTGCCACACTAGTGCCAGCATTGTACCACATTTGACTCCCTTATACCCACGGTTCTTCCAAAACGGTGGGTATAGGCTGAGACCCCTATACCGATGTCATTCCATCCCATGGTTCCCAAAACTGTGGGTATAGGTCGTTTTTTCAGTAGTGATTTTTTAGGGTTTATGTAACGTTTTTAGGGTTCATGCAGTGTTTTTTGTGTTTATATTGTGTTTTTAAGCTTTATGTAGCATTTTTTAAGGTTTATGTTGCGTTTTTAGGGTTTATGTTGTGTTTTTTTGGGTTTATGTTACAGTTATAGGGCTTATGTAGTGTTTTTAGGGTTTTGTATAGTTATTTTTTGTTTATGTTGCATTTTAGGGGTTTTGTTACATTTTTATGGTTTATGTAACATTTTTAGGGTTTGTGTATCTATTTGACACCTTTTTTATTGTTTTAATGGTTGTTTATGGTTTGTAGTGTTTTTAGGGGTTTTAAGGGTTGTTAATGGGTGTTTATGGTTTTTTATGGTATCTGATGGCTTTTTAATGGTTTTTGGTGGGTTTTATTGATTTATTTGTTTTTTTGGATTGATAGGGGTTGTTAGGGTTTTAAGTGTGTCTTAGGGGTTTTTTGGGTATTGTAGCGGTTTTTAGGGTTTATATAATGTGTTTTAGTGTTTTGGGGGGTTCTTTATGGGTTTTAGTGTTATTTAGAGTTTAATATGGGTTTTTAGTGTTTATTAGGGTTCTTTAGGGGTTATTAGTGTTCTTTAGGATTTGTTACTGTTTATTAGCATTTTTTATTGTATATTAGGGTTTTATTAGTATTTTTTAGGCATTAATAGATTTTTCTAGGGTTTATCAACCCTTTTTAGGGTTATTTAGGATTTATTAGGGTTTATTAGTGTTTATTTTATTTATTAGGTTTTAGTATCGTGTATTTGGGTTTATTATGATTTATTAGGGTTTATAATGATTTGTTTGAGTTTATTGGGGTTTTATTTTGAATGGTTTAATAGTATTTTTGTTGTATATTTGGGTTTTTAGGTATTTTGTAGCTTTTATTGGGCTATAATAGGGTTTTTAGGGTTTATTAAGATGTATTAGTGTTTATTAGGGTTTAGTAGTGGGCTTTAGAGTTTATTAGGGTTTATTATGGTTTATTATTGGTTAGTGGGTTTGTTGGGATTTATTAGTGATTATTAGAGTAATTTAGGGTGTCTAAGGGATTGTTAGGGTTTCTGTGGTTGTGTTAGGATTTCTAAAGGTGGGTTAGGGTTTTTATGGGCGAGTTAGGTTTCATAAGGGTGTGTTGTGGTTTCTATGGGTTTCTAAGGTTGTGTAAGGGTTTTTATGGGTGTGTTGGAGTTTCTAAGGGCGTGCTTGGGTTTCAAGGTTTATTAGGCTTGGGAAGGTATTTTAAGGGTTTTATTATGGTTTTATTAGGGTTTATTAGTTTTTATTAGGGATTATTTGATATTTTTAGGGTTTATTAGGGTTTGTTAGGGGTCTATTAGTTTTTTGTTATATTAGGTTATATTAGTGTTTGTTAGGTCTTTTTTGATAATATACTGTGTTTTTATTGTTTGTGAGCATTTTGTTTTTGTTTGTGAGCGTTTTTAGGGTTTCTTAGGTTATATTAGATTTTATTATGGTTTCTAGGGATTTTTAATGTATATTTGCATTTTTTGTCTTTATTAGCTTATATTAGTGTTTTTGGGTCTGTTTAGGTAATATAACCCGTTTTTATTGTTTGTGATTGTTTTTTTATTGTTTGTGAGCATTTTTAGGGGTTATTAGGTTATATTAGTGTTTATTAGGGTTTCAAAGTATTTTTACGGTATACTAGCATTTGTTTCATTATTAGGGTTTTGTAGGGTTTTATTAGGGGTTATTATGGTGTGTTAAGGTTTGTTAGGGTTGAATGGGGTTTATTTGGATTTATTTATGGTTTATTAGGGCTTTTTACTGTTTGTTTGGGGTTTATTAGGGTTTATTAGTGTTTATTAGTGTCTATTAGTGTTAGTTAGGGTAGTTTAGGTCTTTTTAACATGTTTTAGGGTTTATTAGGTTTTATTATCATTTATTAGGGTTTATTATATATTTTTGGGGTTTTATTAGGGGTGAGTAGAGTTTCATAGGGTGTTTAGGGATTATAATGTGTTTTTAGGGATTATTAGAGTTAGTAGGTGTTTATTAAGGGTTTATTAGGGTTTAGTTGTTTATATTATGGTATATTAGGGTTCAAAATTTTGAGGGTTTTGAAGCGTCTTTTGGGTTTTGGTAGCATTTTTAGGGGTTGTGTATCGTTGTTTGAGTTTATGTAGTATTTTTAGTGTTTATGTAGCATTTTTAGGGTTTAGTTAGCGGTTTTAGGATTTATGTATCATTTTTAGGGTTTTTGTAATGTTTTTAGGGTTTATGTAGCATATTTAATGTTTAGGTTTTATGTTGCATTTTTTAGGGTTTATGTTGCGCTTTCTGGGTTTGTGTAGCATTTTTAGGGGTGATATAGCATTTATGTTTCATTTTTTAGGGTTTATGTAACGTTTTAGGGTTAATGTAATGTTTTTTGTGTTTATATTGTGTTTTAAGCTTTATGTAGCATTATTTAATGTTTATGTTGCATTTTTCGGGTTTATGTTGTTGTTTTTTGGGTTTATGTTATAGTTCTAGGGTTTATGTAGTGTTTTTAGGGTTTTGTATACTTTTTTGGGTTTATGTTGCGTTTTTTTGTTTATGTTGCATTTTTAGGGGTTTTGTTACATTTTTTAGGGTTTATGTAACATTTTTAGGGTTTGTGTTTCTATTTGACACCTTTTTTAGGGTTTTAATGGTTGTTTATGGCTTGTAGTGTTTTTAGGGGTTTTAAGGGTTGTTAATGGGTGTTTATGGTTTTTATGGTATCTGATGGCTTGTTAATGGTTTTTGGTGGGTTTTATGTATTTATTTGTTTTTTTGGATTGATAGTGGTTGTTAGGGTTTTAAGTTTGTTTTAGGGTTTTTTTTGGTATTGTAATGGTTTTTAGGGTTTATATAATGTGTTTTAGTGTTTTCTGGGGTTCTTTATGGTTTTTAGTGTTCTTTAGAGTTTAATATGGTTCATTAGGGTTTATTAAGGTTCTTTAGGGGTTATTAGTGTTCTTTAGGATTTTTTACTGTTTATTAGTGTTTTTTATTGTATATTAGGGTTTTATTGGGATTTTGTAGGCAATAATAGTTTTTTCTAGGGTTTATCCACCCTTTTTAGGGTTATTTAGGATTTATTTGGGTTTATTAGTGTTTATTTTATTTATTAGGGTTTAATAACGTGTATTTGGGTTTATTACGATTTATTGGGGTTTATAATGATTTGTTCGAGTTTATTGGGGTTTGATTATGAATGGTTTAATAGAATTTTTGTTTTATATTTGGGGTTTTATGTATTTTGTACCTTTTATTGTGGTCTAATAGGGTTTTTACAGTTTATTAAGATGTATTAGTGTTTATTAGGGTTTATTAGTGGGCTTTAGAGTTTATTAGGGTTTATTATGGTTTATTATTGGTTGGTGGGTTTGTTAATATTTATTAGCGCTTATTAGAGTAATTTAGTGTGTCTAAGGGATTGTTATGGTTTCTATGGGTGTGTTGGGATTTTTAAATGTGGGTTAGGGGTTTTATGGGCGGGTTATGTTTCCTAAGTGTGTGCTATGGTTTCTATGGGTTTCTAAGGTTGTGTAAGGGTTTTTATGGGTGTGTTGGGGTTTCTAAGGGTGTGCTCCGGTTTCTAAGGGTGTGTTAGGGTTTCTGAGGGTGTTGTAATGTTTCTAAGGGTGTTTTAGTGTTTCTATGGTTTTCTTAGGGTTTTGTTAGGGTTTTTAGGATTTTGTTAGGGTTTCTTATGGTTTCTTAGGGTTTTTTAGGGTTTCTGCGGTTTTTTTTTGAGTTTATTGGGGTTTTTTTATGCTTCTTGTGGTTTGTTAGGGCTTGTTAGGTTTTTTTAGGGTTTGTTTGTTCCTGTTAGGGTTTGTTAGGTTTTTTAGGGTTTTTTGGGTTTTGTTAGGGTTTGTTTGGGTTTTTAGGGTTTGTTAGTGTTAGTTAGGGTTTGTTAGGGTTTGTTAGGTGTTTGCATGGTTTTTAATGTTTTTTCGTGTTTATGGGGTTATTCATGTTTTTTTGGGTTATTTAGTTGTTCATGGTTGTCATAGATGTGTAGAGCTAGTAGAAATCTTCAATTTGATATGTGGTAGAGGTGAAACGGACACCGAGAGCAGAAGATATGGTCATTTGGAATACTTAAGGACCTTTTGGGACTTTAAGAACGTGATAAGGTGTTCCTATTGGCCCTAGATATGTTGATCTAGTCGAAAGCTTCAATTTTATATATGGTAGAGGCAAAACGGTCTTCCGGAGTAGAAGTTATTGTCTTTTGGAGGGTTTAAGTCCCTTTCGGGCCTTCAACGATGTCAGAAGGTGCTTTAGTGGTCATAAGAGTGTAGGTTTAGTTGCAAGCTTTGATTTGATATGTGGTAGAGGCAAAACAGATACCCATAGAAGAAGTTATTGCAAAACAGACACCAGAAGCCAATCTTTTGACAATCCAATGGGATTTTGGGTATTTTGGGGGTTAAAGAATGTAATAAAGGGTTTTAGGGGTTACCAGAGTGTGTATCTTTTCACAAACATCGATTTGATATGTGGTAGATCCAAAATGAACACACGTATCAGAATTTATTGTCGTTTTAAATTGAGCAACTCTCCTAGCGCCTAAAAACCTAATAAACCCACAACTCACTAAAATATGCATGACTTCTCCTTCAGGTGTCAATTTGAGCGTTGTGACCAGCCAAATATAATCTCGTGAGATGAGTGAGGACCATGTTTAGTAGAAACTATGAGAAGATCAAAGAAATATAACATATATTAATTATACCACTCCAAAAAAAGTCCAACTTCAAACGGCCATAACATTCTCTCTGGTTGACCATTTGAGCTCTACCACATATCAAATCAAAATTAGCGAAGAGATCTACGCAGAAAGATGACTTGAACATAGTTCAAGTCATGTTTGAGACCCTAAAATCCAAGAATTCCATCATAATTCCTCCAAAACTCCATTCCGTGTACAAATCCCTATAAAAGTTTTCTTAAAATGGTCATAACATCTAATCTGTGTGTATGTTCGTCCTCCGACACCTATTTTTATCATAGTTCGTTCCATGATATTCAGTTTGACTATTAATGGAGCAAAAATTGACACCCAAAGAATAAGTTATGTCTTTTTCAATGACTCTGTGATTTGTTAGGTTTTTCGAGACCCCATTTCTTGCATTTTTGTTCAGACTGCTGTTTTTTCAAACAAATAAAACTTATTGTTACTATTATTATTATTATCATCTCATCCACTTGCACATGCACATGAACATGTATTATTATTATATTTTTATTACCATGCACGTGCGCATGCAATCCACACACGTTATTTTATTATCACATGTGTTGTTATTATTATTGTTTTTATTATTATTGTTTTTATTATTATTGTGGTTGTTGTTGTTGTTCTTGTTCTTGTTCTTGTAATTATAATCACATGAAAATGCACATACGAATGCACATACACGCACATTCAATGCACGCGTTTTATTCAATTATCACATGCATTGTTATTATTAATATTAATAATAATATTATAATTATTATTATCATCATCCTCATCACATGCAAATGCAATGTACGAGCGTTATTATTTATTACCATGCACGTGCACACGTAATGCACATGCAATATTCTATTATCATGTGCATTGGTACTACTACTATTATCACCGCTACTACAATTTTTATTACTACTGTTGTTATTATTACTATCATCACATGCAAATGTAGATGCACATGCATTATTATTTATTATTTATTACCATGCACGTGCATATGCAATGCACTTGTATTATTCTTTTATTTTTATTATTATTATAAAAATTATTATTATTATTATTATTATCTTTATTATTATCATTATCACATGTAAATGAACATGCATGTCCGTTGTTATTTATTATTTATTACCATGTACGTGCATGTGTTATTATTATTATTATTACAATTAGTGTTATTAATATTATCATCAAATGTAAATGCACATGCACATGCATTTGTGTTCTTATTTATTATTATTTATTTATTATTTACTACTATGCATGTGTACATGAAATGAACTTGTGTTATTCTATTATTATTATTATTGTAGTAGTAGTTGTTGTTGTTGTTGTTTGTATAATTAAATACACATGCACATGCACGTGCATTGTCATTTATTATTTATTACCATGCACGTGCATGCATCATTATCATTATCATCACATGTAAATGCACAGGCACGTGCGTTATTATATATTATTTATTATCATGCACATGTAAATGCAATGCACTTGCATTATTCTATTATCACATGTGTTATTATTATTTATTCTCATGCACGTGCACACACAATGCACGAGCATTATTCTATTATCACATGTGTTATTATTTATTATTTATTATCATTCACATGAAAATGCACATTCATGTGGACTTGGTTATTATTTATTGTTTATTACCATACACATGCACATTAATATGCACTTGGATGTTTGTTATTATTTATTATTATTCACATGCACATGCACATAAACATGTAATTGAAATGCCTTATTATTTATAATTTATTATTTATTATCCTTCACATGCAAATGCGTAGGTATATGAACATGCACGTGCGTTATGATTTATTATTTAAACCATGCACATGCATATGCACATGCACGTGCGTTATTACTATTATTATTATTAGAGGAATTTTTATTGTTTACTTGCATTTTTTAGAATTTTTAGGTGTTATTAACATTTACTAGTGTTTTATAGGGTTTTAGGGTTTTTTAATGTTGTATTAGCATTTTTTAGGGTTTTAGTGGGGTTATTAGGATTTTAATAGGGTTTATTATGGTGTGTTAAGGTTTATTAGGGTTTATTAGGTATTTTTAGGGTTTTATTAGGATTGAGTTGGGTTTATTAGGGTATATTATGGTATATTTTGGTATATTTAGGATTTATTAGGGTTTATTATCATTCATTATGGTTTATTAATTTTTAAGAGGGTATATTATGGGTTTTTAGAGTTTAGTAGTGTTTATTAGGGTTTATTAGTGCTTTTAAGCTTTCTTAGGTTTTATTAGAATTTATTAGGGGTTTTAGGGATTTTTAATGGTATATATGTGTTTTTTGGGTTTAATGGTGTTTTTATGGTTTATTATAGTGTGTTAAGGTTTATTAGGGCTGAGTATGTATTTTTAGGGTTGAGTAGGTATCTTTGGGGTTTTATTAGGGTTTATTATGATTGGGTAGTGTTTATTAATGTTTGTTAGTGATTTTTATGGTTTACTAGGGTTTGTTAGTGTTTTTATTATAGTATATGATTGTTTTTTAGTTTTTGTTAATATATATGAGGGGTTGTTAGGACTTTTTATGTTTTATTAGCGTGTTTTTAGTGTTTGTGAAAATTTTTTATGGTTTATTAGGTTTTTTTAGAATTTATTATGGTTTATTAGGGTTTCTAGGGATATTTAATGGGTTGTTTGCGTTTTTTTGTTTATTGGATTTTAGTTGGGTTTTATTAGGTTTTATTATGGTGTTTCATGGTTTATTAGGGATGAGAAGGTATTTTTAGGGTTTTATTATGGTTTTTTTAGGGTTTATTTGTTTTTATTAGGGCTTATTAGGGATTTTTAGAGTTTATTTGGGTTTGTTTTTTTGTTTTATTAGGTTATATTAGTGTTTGTTAAGTCTTTTTAGATTATATGGAATTTTTTATTGTTTGTGAGCATCTTGTTTTTGTTTTTGAGCGTATTTTGGGTTTCTTAGTTTATATTAGAGTTTATTATGGTTTCTATGGATTTTAAGGTATATTAGTGTTTATGACTTTATTATGTTATATTAGAGTTTTTAGGTCTTTTTATGTAATATAGAATGTTTTTATTATTTGTGATCAAGTTTTTGTTATTTGTGAGTGTTTTAGGGTTTATTACGTTATATTAGAGTTTATCAGGGTTTCTAGAGATTTTTTAAGGTATACTAGCGTTTGTTTTTGTAATTTGGGTTTTGTTGGGTTTTATTAGGGGTGATTATGGAGTGTTAAGGATTGTTATGGTTGAGTAGGGTTTATTTGGATTCATTTAGGGTTTATTAGGGATTTTTAGGGTTTGTTTGGGGTTTATTATGGTTTAGTAGTGTTTATTAGTGCCTATTAGGGATGGTTAGGGTTGTTTAGGTTTTCTTAACGTGTTTTTAGGGTTTATTATGTTTTATTATCATTTATTAGGGTTTATTAGTTATTTTTGGGGTTTTATTAGGGTTGAGTAGAGTCTCTTAGGGTTTTTAGGGATTATAAGGAATTTTTAGGGATTATTAGAGTTTATTAGGGGTTTATTAGGATTTAATTTTTTATATTATGGTATATTAGGGTTTAATATTTTTGAGGGTTTTGAAGCGTCTTTAGGGTTTTTGTAGCATTTTTTAGTGTTTGTGTAGCGTTGTTTGAGTTTATGTTTCATTTTAGAGTTTATGTAGTGCTTTTAGGGTTTAGTTAGCGGTTTTATGTTTTATGTAGCATTTTTTAGTGTTTATGTAATGTTTTAAGGGTTTATGTAGCGTGTTTAGGGTTTAGGTTTTATGTAGCATTTTTAGGGTTTATGTTGTGTTTTCTGGGTTTATGTAGCGTTTTTAGGGGTGATGTAGCATTTATGTTGCATTTTTAGGGTTTATGTAACGTTTTTAGGGTAAATATAATGTTTTAGGGGTTTATGTTGTGTTTTTAGGTTTTATGTAGTGTTTTTTAATGTTTATGTTGCATTGTATAGGGTTTATGTTACGGTTCTTGTGTTTATGTAGTGCTTTTTGGGTTTATGTAGCGTTTTTTGGTTTATGTTGTGTTTCTTGGGTTTACGTTGCGTTTTTAGGGTTCATCTAGCATTTTTAGGGTTTATGTAATAATTTTTGGGTTTATGTATCTATTTGGTGCATTTTTTAGGGTTTTAATGGTTGTTTATGGTTTTTAGTAGTATTTAGGATTTTTAAGGGTTGTTAACGAGTGTTTATGGTTTTTATTGTATTTGATGTGTTTTAAATTGTTTTTTTGGGGGTTTTAATGGTTTATTTGTTTTTTCGGGATTGATAGGGGTTGTTAGGGTTTTTTTTGTGTTTTTAGGGTTTGTTTGGGTATTATAGCGGTTTTTAGGGTTTATGTAATGTGTTTAAGAATTTTTTGGGTTCTTTAGGGTTTTTTAGTGTTCTTTGGAGATTATTATTTTCCATTAGGGTTTACTAGGGTTCTTTATGGTTTCTTAGTGTTCTTTATGATTTGTTATGGTTTATAAGCCTTTTTATTGTATATTAGGGTTTTATTGGTCTTTTGTAGGCATTAATATCTTTTTCTAGGGTTTATCATCATTTTTATGGTTATTTAGGATTTATTAGGGTTTTTTAGGGTTTATTTTATTAATTAGGTTTTATTAACGTGTATTGGGGTTTATTACGATTTATGAGGGTTTATTATGATTTGTTAGGGTTTATTGCTTTTTATTAGGGGTTTGTTATGGTTTGTTTCAGTTTTTTATGATTTGTTTGGCATTGTTAGGATTTGTTATAATTTATTTGGGGTTTTTAGGGTTTGTTACGATTTATTATGGGGTTATTAGGGTTTGTTAGGCAAGAAAGATGTGAGGGTCGGGATATTCCTGGCCCCCCAAATTTATTAGAAATAAAAAGGAGACATAACAGACAAGGGAGGGGAGGGGTCAAATGACCCACACCTGAAAACCCCTTACAACCCACGCCAAAAAAGAAAAATAAAAAAGAAAAGAAAAACAAAAAAATCACACCCAGGTCCAAGCAGCAACCATCACCATCATCCAGAAGAATCTAGCATCTAGCAACACACTACTGCAGAAACTAGAGGTCAAAGTCTCCATTTGCATATGGTTTCCCATCAGCACCATATCCAGAAGAAGCATCTGACTCCATCGACTCCCATTCATATGATTCATATATCTTTAAAAAGGTTGTGTAATACTATCTGAGATGTTGCTGCTCCGCATTCAACTGCGTCTTGGTAGACCGGGCTCCCTTTCTAGAGGAAACCTCTTTCGCATTGAATGAGGCTCTCGTGGTCATTATTTTTGGCAGAGCCGAATAGTCCTTTCTTGGTTTCCTCTTTTGGGGATCCAAGGAGGCCCCTGAAAGTTTTTTTCCTTACCATAAGGATTCGCCACCTCCAGCAAGGCCCCCTCCTTAAGGATTATGTTCATATTTTGAGCCATCCTTCCACTGTCTTCCTGGAAAAAATCTTGGTCTGGAATGAGAAAGGCTTCCTGATTCAGGGAGCAGACAGCAAGAATAGGTTCCTCAGAAAAAGGGGTTGCGCTGTCCATGGCCAGCTGCGAGTGCCCCTCATCCCATGGGACCATCTCTTGTGCAGCAGCACCCCCCTGCTCGGGGACATCTCCCATCCCAAGTCCCTCCCCCTGCTCGCACACCATCCCTGCCACACAATGCACCTACATTATTTTATTATCACATGCATTTTTATTGTTATTGTTATTATTACTATTACTGTCATTATAGTTATTATCATCAAATGCAAATGAAAATGCACGTGCGTTATTATTTATTTCCATACACGCGCACATTCAACACATGTGCATTATTCTATTATCACATACGCTATTATTATTAATATTACAATTATTGTTATTATTATCCTCACGGGCGCTATGAGTTATTATTCATTATCATGCACTGCAAATGCAATGCACGTGCGTTATTCTGTTATCACATGCATTGTTGTTGTAATTATTATTATTATTATTATTAATTTTGTTATTATTATTATCATTATTATCATCTCATGAACATGCACATGCACATGCACATGCACATGCACATGCATTATTATTTATTTTTTATTACCATGCATGTGCACATGAAATGCATACAAGTTATTTTATTATCACATACGTTGCTATTCTTATTGATATTATTATTATTATTTTGGTTTTGTTGTTGTTGTTGTTATTGATATTATCATCACATGCAAATTCCCATGAAAATACATAAACACGCACATTCAATGCACGTGCATTATTCTATTATCACATGCGTTATTATTAATAATAATAATAATAATAATAATAATATTATTATTATTATTACTATAGTCATCATCATCACATGAAAATGCAATTCACACACATTATTATTTATTACCATGCACGTGCACACGTAATGCACATGCAATATTCTATTATCATATGCATTGGTACTAGTACTATTATTAGTACTACTACTACTGCAGTTATTATTATTATCATCACATGCAAATGCAGATGCACATGCATTATTATTTATTATTTAATACCTTGCATGTGCATATGCAATGCACTTGTATTATTCTTTTATTATTATTGTTATTATCACTGTTATTATTATTATTATTATTATTATTATTACCATTACCATTATTATTTTCATTATCACATGAAAATCCACATGCATGTGCATTTATATTTATTATTTATTACCATGCACGTGCATGCATTTTTATTCTTATTATTATTACAATTAGTATTATTAATATTATTATCAAATGTAAATGCACATGCACATGCATGTGCGTTCTTATTTCATTTATTTATTTATTATTTACTTCTATGCCTATGCTCATGCTATGAACTTGTGTTATTCTATTATTATTATTATTATTATTATTATTATTATCATTATTATTATCTGTATCATCAAATACAAATGCACATGCACGTACGCTATTATTTATAATTTATTACCATGCACGTGCATGCATCATTATCATTATCATTACATGTAAATGCTCATACACATGCGTTATTATATATTATTTATTACCATGCACATGAAAATGCAATGCACTTGTGTTATTCTATTATCACATGTGTTATCATTATTTATTCTCTTACAAGTGAACACGCAATGACCTTGTGGTGTTCTATTATCAGAAGTGTTATTATTTATTATTTATTATCATTCACATGCAAATGCACATTCATGTGAACTTTGTTATATTTTATTATTTATTACCATGCACATGCACACGCAGTTGCACATGCACATGCACATGCACATGCACTTGGATGTGCGTTATTATTTATTATTTATTATCATTCACATGAACATGCACATACAATTCAATTCACATGCGTTATTATTTATTATTTATTATTTATTATCATTCACATGGAAATGTGCATGCATATGCCCATGCACGTGCGTTATGATTTATTATTTAAACCATGCACATGCATATGCACAAGCACATGCGTTATTACTACTACTATTATTAGAGGTATTTTTAGGGTTTACTATCATTGTTTCGGATTTTTAGTTGTTATTAAAATTTATTATGGTTTGTTAGGGTTTGAGGGGTTTTTAATGGTATATTTTCGTTTTTTGGGTTTGGTGGGGGTTATTAGGATTTTATTTGGGTTTATTGTGGTGCGTCAAGGTTTATTAGGGTTTATTAGGTATTTTTCGGTTTTTATTAGGATTGAGTTGGGTTTATTAAGGAATATTATGGTATATTTGGGTAAGATTAGGATTTATTAGAGTTTATTATGGTTCATTATGGTTTATTAATTTTTAAGATGGTATATTACGGTTTTTAGTGTTTAATAGTGTTGATTAGGGTTTATTAGTGCTTTTAAGATTTGTTATATTTTGTTAGCATTTATTAGGGGTTTTAGGGACTTTTAATGGTATATGTGACTTTTTAGGGTTTAGTGGGGTTTATTATGGTTTATTATGGTGTGTTAAGGTTTATTAGGGTTGGGTTGGTATTCTTTGGGTTTTATTAGGGTTGGGTCGGTATCTTTAAGATTATATTAGGGTTTATTACGGTCGAGTACGGTTTATTAGGTTTTGTTTGGGATTTTTAGGGTTTACTAGGGTTTGTTAGTGTTTTTATTAGGGTATATGAGTGTTTTTTTAATTTTTTTTAATATATATGAGTGGTTTTTATGACCTTTTAGGTTTTATTATAGTGTTTTTAGTGTTTGTGAGCATTTTTAATGGGTTATTAGATTATATTGGATTTTTTAATGGTTTATTAGTGTTTCTAGGGCTTTTAAATGGGTTGTTTGCTTTTTTTATTATTGGGTTTTAGTTGTGTTTTATTAGGTTTTGTTCTGGTGGGACAAGGTTTATTAGGGTTGAGAAGGTATTTTTAGGGTTTTATTAGGGTTTATTCATTTTTATTAGGGTTTATTCGGGATTTTTAGGGTTTATTGGGGATTGTTGGGGGTTTATTAGTTTTTTTGTTTTATTAGGTTATATTAGTGTTTGTTAGGTCTTTTTACATAATATTGCATGTTTTTATTGTTTGTTTGAATTTTGTTTTCGCTTGTGAGCATTTTAGGGTTTCTTTGGTTATATTAGAGTTTATTATGGTTTATTAAGGTTTCTAGGGATTTTTAAGGTATATTAGAATTTTTGTAATTATTAGGTTATATTAGTGTTTTTACGTCTTTTTAGGTACTATAGGGAATTTTTATTCTTTGTGATCTTTTTTTATTTTTTTGATCATTTTGAGGGTTTATTAGGTTATATTAAAGTTTATCGGGGTTTTTAGGGATTTTTTAAGGTATACTAGCATTTTTTTTCTTTATTAGGGGTTTGTAGGGTTTTATTAGGGGTTATTATGGTGTGTTAAGGTATGTTAGGGTTGGGTAGGGTTTATTTGGATTTATTTATTGTTTATTAGGTATTTTTAGGGTTTGTTTGGGGTTTATTAGGGTTTATTAGTGTCTATTAGGGTTGGTTTGGGTTGTTTTGGTTTTCTTAACATGTTTTTAGGGTTTATTAGGTTTTATTATCATTTATTAGGGTTCATTAGGTATTTTGGGGTTTTTAATAGGGTTGAGTAGAGTTTCTTAGGATATTAGGGATTATAAGGTGATTTTAGGGATTATGAGAGTTTATTAGAGGTTTATTAGTGTTTAATTTTTTATATTATGGTATATTAGGGTTTAATATTTTTGAGGGGTTTAAAGCGTCTTTAGGGTTTCTTTAGCTTTTTTAGGGTTTATGTAGTGTTGTTTGAGTTTATGTAGCATTTTTAGTGTTTATGTAGCATTTTTAGTGTTTCGTTAGCAGTTTTAGATTTTATGTATAACTTTTAGGGTTTATGTAATGTTTTTAGGGGTTATGAAGCATGTTTAGGGTTTAGGTTTTATATAGAATTTTTTAGGGTTTATGTTGCGTTTTCTGGAATTATGTAGCATTTGTTGGGGTGATGTAGCATTTATGTCACATTTTTAGGGTTTATGTAACGTTTTTAGGGTTCATGGAGTGTTTTTAGGGTTTATATTGTGTTATTAGGTTTTATATAGCGTTTTTAATGTTTATGTTGCGTTTTTAGGGTTTATGTTGTGTTTTTTAGGGTTTATGTTACACTTATAGTGTTTATATAGTTCTTTTATGGTTTATGTAGCGTTGTTTGGTTTTATGATGTGTTTTTTAGATTATGTGGCATTTTTAGGGTTTTTGTTGCATTTTTAGGGTTTATGTAACGTTTTTAGGGTTTATGTATCTATTTGATGCCTTTTTAGGGTTTTAATAGTACTTTATGGTCTGTAGTGCTTTTGGTTTTTTAAGGGTTGTTAATGAGCGTTTATGGGTTTTTATGTTATCTGATGTCTTTTTAATGGTTTTGGGGGGGGGGGGGGGGTTTAGGGGTTTATTTGTTTTTTTTGGGATTGATAGAGTTTTTAGGGTTTTTTTGTGTGTTTTAGAGTTTGTTTGGTTATTGTAGCGGGTTCTAGGGTTTATATAATGTGTTTTAGCGTTTTTTGAGTTATTTAGGGTTTTTTAGTGTTATTTAGAGTTTAATATGGTTCTTAAGGGTTTATTAGGGTTCTTAAGGGTTTATTAGGTTTTTTAGGGTTTATTAGTGTTCTTTAGGATGTGTTATAGTTTATTAGCATTTTTTAATGTATATTAGGGTTTTATTGGGCTTTTGCAGGCATTAATAGCTTTTTCTTGGGTTTATCAACCTTTTTTAGGGTTATTTAATATTTATTAGGGTTCATTTTAATTATTAGAGTTTAGTAACGTGTATTTGGGTTTATTATGAATTATTAGTGTTTATTATGCTTTGTTAGGTTTTGTTGCGGTTTATTAGGGGTTTGTTATGGTTTGTTTCAGTTTTTTACAATTTATTTGTCATTGTTGCGGTTTTTCACAATTTATTTTGGGTTATTATAGTTTTTTACAATTTATTTTGGGGTTATTAGGGTTTATTAGGGTTTATTAGTGGGTTGTAGGGTTTTGTAGGCTATTATTTGGAGGTTTTTTGTAGCGTTTTGTCAGTTTTGTTAGCTTTTTTAGTGATTATTAGAGTTTATTATGGTTTAATATTGTTTTTTATTGTATATTAGGGGTTTTAGGGATTTTTTAACATTTATTAGGGTCTAATAGAGTTTTTTTGGGTTTATTACGGTTTATTACGATTTATTAGTGTTTATTTGGGTTTTTAGGGGTTAATAGTGGGTTTTAGGGGTTTTTAGGGTTTATTAGTGGTTCTTAGGGGATATTAGTGGTTGTTAGGGTTTGTTAGATTTTGTTAGGGTTTTTAGGGTTTGTTACAGTTTGTTTGAGTTGTTTGGGGTTTTATGTATTTTTTTAGGTTTTATGGGTATGTTTGGATATTTTATGCTTTGTCAGGGTTATTGTAGCATTTTATGGGGTTTTGATCCTTTTTGTGGGTTTTGAATCATTTTTTCATATTTTTGTAGCAATTTATAGTGTTTATGTAGTGTTGTTAGTGGATTTAGTTGGGATACCCCAATTTGTTGACATTCAAACAATTATAACTTCTGACCCGGATGTTCGTTAGGCCTGTACCACATATCATATCAAAAATTGTTTCATTTTCTTCGATTGGACTGGTTGTGGAGTTGAAACAGGCTTCTAGATTAGAAGTTATGGTTGTTTTAACATTCTATATCTTTTCAAATACACATATATATATATTTATTCATAAATATATATGTGTCTGTGTGTGTGTGTGTGACTATGTGTGTCGTATATATGTATTTATTTATTTATTTATAAACACACATAAAAAACCTATTTTATAAATGTATTTAAAACTAATCTTATAAATATATATTATTATAAAAATAAATAAATGGATAAAAAACATATTAATATAAATATGTATTAATATAAGAATAAATATTTATATACTAATATATGAATAAATATATATGTATTAATATAACAAAATATATTTATATTAATATGAATATATATTAATATACGAATAAATATAACTATATATAAATAAATAGATATATCATTAAATAGAGAAAAAAATGAAATGGCTTAGTGGTATAGGTGCAGGCACGCAAGGGGGGAGGTCACGAGATCGATTTCAGGTGGAAGCAAGGAGGTGCACGCATGTGGGGGATGTGCGGGAAGGGTAGCACATGGGAGAGATTGAGGGGGGTCTACCTAGTTCTGATAAGGGGGGGGGGGGGTCAAGCACTGTTAAAAGCTCCCCCACCCCGCTTTATATAAATATTTTTTATTTTTTATTTTTATTTTTATTTTGTTGACTTTAATCAGTTCTTTTTAGAGGCACTGATTAAAGTCCCCTTTATCAGCACTAAAATAAAGCACTGATAGAAGGGACCCCCCCCCCCCCTATATCCTCACTTTGATTAACAATGATTTTTTAACGTTGTTAATCAACTTTTCTAGCGCTGATAAAGGCCGTTTTTGTAGTAGTGTGCACATGGAATGCACGTGTATTATTCTATTATCACATGTGTTATTATTTATTATTTATTATTTATTATCATTCACATTCAAATGAACATTCATGTGGTCTTGGTTATTATTTATTGTTTATTACCATGCACAAGCACATGCACATGAACATGCACTTGTATGTGGGTTATTATTTATTATTTATTATCATTCAAATGCACATGAACATACACATGAAATTCACATGCGTTAATATTTATTATTTATTATTTATTATCATTCACATGCAAATGCGCAGGCATATGCACAGGCACGTGCGTTATTATTTATTATTTAAACCTTGCACATGCATATGCACATGCATTTTCATTCTTACTAGTATTATTATTAGAGGTATTTTTAAAGTTTTCTAGCATTTTTTAGGATTTTTATGTTATATTAACATTTATTATGGTTTGTTAGGGTTTTAGGGTTTTTCAATGGTATATTAGCGTTTTTTTGGGTTTGGTGGGGGTTATTAGGATTTTATTAGGGTTTATTATGGCGTGTCAAGGTTTATTATGGTTTATTAGCTATTTTTAGGGTTTTCTTAGGATTGAGTTTGGTTTATTAGGGTAAATTATGGTATATTTGGTTATGTTAAGGATTTATTAGGGTTTATTATGGTTCATTAGGGGTTATTAATTTTTAAGAGGGTATATTAGGGGTTTTTAGGGTTTAGTAGTGTTAATTAGGGTTTATCAGTGATTTTAAGCTTTTTTAGGTTTTATTAGCTTTTATTAGGTGTTTAGGGCTTTTTAATGGTATATTTGAGTTTTTTGGGGTTTAATGGGGTTTATTATGGTGTGTTAAGGTTTATTAGGGTTGAGTAGGTATTTTTAGGGTTTTATTAGGGTTGAGTAGGTATCTTTAGGGTTTTATTAGGGTTCATTAGGGTTGACTAGGGTTTATTAGGGTTTGTTAGGGATTTTTAGGGTTTTCTAGGGTTTGATACTATTTTTATTAGGGTATATGAGTGTTTTTTAGTTTTTGTAAATATATATGAGTTGTTTTTTGGACTTTTTATGTTTTATTAGTGTGTTTTTAGTGTTTGTGAGCATTTTTTATGGTTTATTAAGTTTTATTAGAATTTATTATGGTTTATTAGGGTTTTTAGGGCTTTTTAATGGCTTGTTTTTGTTTTTTTTGGTTTAGATGGGTTTTATTAGGTTTTATAATGGGGTTTCAAGGTTTATTAGGGCTGAGAAGGTATTTTTAAGGTTTTATTATGGTTTTATTAGAGTTTATTAGTTTTTATTAGGGAGTATTAGGGATTTTTAGGGTTTATTAGGGTTTGTTAGGGGTTTATTAGTTTTTTTGTTTTATTAGGTTATATTAGTGTTTGTTAGGTCATTTTAGATAATATAGTGTGTTTTTATTGTTTGTGAGAATTGTGTTTTTGATTGTGAGAGTTTTTAGGGTTTCGTAGGTTATATTAGAGTTTATTATGGTTTATTAGGGTTTCTAGGAATTTTTAATGTATATTTGTGTTTTTTTGTCATTATTAGGTTGTATTAGTGTTTTTTGGTCTTTTTAGGTAATATAGTGCGTTTTTATTGTGTGTGATTATTTGTTTACTGTTTGTGAGAGTTTTTAGGGGTTATTAGGTTATATTATTATTTATCAGGGTTTCTAGGGATTTTCAAGGTATACTAGCATTTGTTTCTTTATTAGGGTTTTGTAGGGTTTTATGAGGGGTTATTATGGTGTGTTAATGTTTGTTAGGGTTGAGTAGGGTTTATTTGGATTTATTTATGATTTATTAGGGCTTTTTAGGGATTTTTGGGGTTTATTAGGGTTTATTAGTGTTTATTAGTGTCTATTAGGGTTAGTTAGGGTAGTTTAGGTTTTTTAACATTTTTTCGGGTTTATTAGGTTTTATTATCATTTATTAGGGTTTACTAGGTATTTTTTGGGTTTTATTAGGGTTGAGTAGAGTTTCATAGTGTTTTTACGGATTATAAGGTGTTGTTAGGGATTATTCGAGTTTATTAGGGGTTTATTAGGGGTTTATTAGGGTTTATTTTTTATATTATTGTATATTAGGTTTTACAATTTTTGAGGGTTTTGAAGCGTCTTTAGGGTTTTTCTAGAATTTTTAGGGTTTGTGTAGCGTTGTTTGAGTTTATGTAGTATTTTCAGTGTTTATGTTGCATTTTTAGTGTTTAGTTAGCATTTTTTGGTTTTATGTATCATTTTTAGGGTTTATGTAATGTTTTTAGGGTTTATGTAGCGTATTTAATGTTTAGGTTTTATGTTGCATTTTTTAGGGTTTATGATCTGTTTTCTGGGTTTATGTAGCATTTTTATGGTTGATGTAGCATTTATGTTTCATTTTTTAGGGTTTATGTAACGTTTTTAAGTTTCATGTAGTGTTTTTTGGGTTTATATTGAGTTTTTAGGCTTTATGTAGCATTTTTAATGTTTATGTTGCATTTTTAGGGTTTTTGTTGTGTTTTTTGGGTTTTTGTTACAGTTCTAAGGTTTATGTAGTGATTTTAGGGTTTTGTATCGTTTTTTGGGTTTATGTTGTGTTTTTTGTTTATGTTATGTTTTTAGGGGTTTTGTTGCATTTTTAGGGTTTATGTAACATTTTTAGGGTTGGTGTATCTATTTGACGCCTTTTTAGGGTTTTAATGGTTGTTTATGGTTTGTAGTGTTTTTAGGTGTTTTAAGGGTTGTTAGCGGGTGTTTTTGGTTTTTTATGGCATCTGATGGATTTTTAATTGTTTTTGATGGGTTTTATGGTTTTATTTGTTTTTTTTGGATTGATATGGGTTGTTAGGGTTTTTAGTTTGTTTTAGGGTTTGTTTGGTCATTGTAGCGGTTTTTAGGGTTTATATAATGTGTTTTAGTGTTTTTTTGGGTTCTTTATGGTTTTTAGTGTTCTTTAGAGTTTCATATGGTTCATTAGGGTTTATTACGGTTCTTTAGGGGTTATTAGTGTTCTTTAGGATTTGTTTCTGTTTATTAGCATTTTTTATTGTATATTAGGGTTTTATTGGGATTTTGTAGGCATTAATAGCTTTTTCTGGGGTTTATCAACCCTTTTAAAGTTATTTAGGATTTATTAGGGTTTATTAGTATTTATTTTATTTATTTGGGTTTAATAACGTGTATTTGGGTTATTATGATTTATTAGGGTTTATAATGATTTTTTCGAGTTTATTGGGGTTTGATTTTTGAATGGTTTAATAGCATTTTTGTCGTTTATTTGGGTTTTTAGGTATTTTGTAGCTTCTATTGGGGTCTAATAGGGTTTTTACGGTCTATTAAGATGTATTAGTGTTCATTAGGGTTTTTAGTGGGCTTTAGTGTTTATTAGGCTTTATTATGGTTTATTATTCGTTGGTGGGTTTGTTAGGATTTATTAGTGCTTATTATAGTGATTTAGGATGTCTATGGGATTGTTAGGGTTTCTATGGGTGTTTTAGGGTTTCTAAAGGTGGGTTAGGGTTTTTATGGGCGGGTTAGGTTTCCTAAGGGTGTGATATGGTTTCTAAGGGTTTCTAAGGTTGTTTGAGGGTTTCTATGGGTGTGTTGGGGTTTCTAAGGGCGTGCTAGGGTTTTGAAGGGTGTGATAGGGTTTCAAAGGGTGTGTTAGGGTTTCTAAGGGTGTGTTAGTGTTTCTATGGTTTTCTTAGGGTTTTTTAGTGTTTTTTGGGTTTTTTAGGGTTTCTTATGGTTTCTTAGGGGTTTTTAGGGTTTCTGTGGGGGTTTTTTGAGTCTATTGGGGTTTCTTTGTGCTTCTTGTGGTTTTTTAGGACTTTTTAGTTTTTGTTAGGGTTTGTTAGTGTCTGTTAGGGTTTGTTATGTTTTTTTGTGTTTTTTGGGGTTTGTTTGGGTTTTTTAGGGTTTGAAAGGGTTTTTTAGTGTTTGTTAGGGTTTGTTAGGTTTGTTAGGTTTTTGTGTGGTTTTTAATGGTTTTTAGTATTTATGGGGTTATTCATGGATTTTTAGGGTTATTTAGTTGTTCATGGTTGTCATAGATGTGTAGAGCTAGTCGCAAGCTTCAATTTGAAATGTGGTAGAGGTGAAACGGACACCCGGAGCAGAATTTATGGTCATTTGGAAGACTTAAGGACCTTTTGGGACTTTAAGAACGTGATAAGGTGTTCCTATTGGACACAGATGTGTAGATCTAGTGGAAAGCTTCGATTTGATATTTGGTAGAGGCAAAACAGACTCCCGGAGTAGAGGTTATGGACTTTTGGAGGGTTTAAGAACCTTTTGGGCCTTCAAGGATGTGAGAAGGTGCTTTAGTGGTCATAGGAGTGTAGGTCTAGTGTCAAGCTTAGATTTGATATGTGGTAGAGGCAAAATAGATACCCATAGAAGAAGTTATTGCAAAATGGACACCAGAAGCCAATCTTTTGACAATCCAATGGGATTTTGGGTCTTTTAAGGGTTAAAGAATGTCAGAAAGTGTTACAGTGGTTACCAGAGTGTGTATATTTTCATAAAAAACGATTTGATAAGTGGTAGATCCAAAATGAACACACGTAGCATAATTTATTGTCGTTTTAAATTGAGCAACTCTCCTAGCGCCTAAAAACCTAAGAAACCCACAACTCACTAAAATAGGAATAACTTCTCCTTAGGGTGTCCCTTTGAGCGTTGTGACCATCCAATTAGAATCTTGTGTGATGAGTGAGGACCATGTTTAGTAGAAACTATGGGAAGATCAAAGAAATATAACATATATTTTTTTTACCACTCCAAAAAAAGTCCAACTTCAAACGTCCATAACATTCGCTCCGGTTGACCGTTTGAGCTCTACCACATATAAAATCAAAAGTAGCGAAGAGATATATGTATAAGGGTGACTTGAACATATTTCAAGTCATGTTTGAGACCCTAAAATCCCAAAAATCCATTAGAAGGCCTCCAAAATTCCATTTTCATGTACAGATCCCTTTAAAACTTTTCTTAAAATGGTCATAACTTCTGATCTATGTGTCTGTTCGTCCTCCGACACCTAATTTTATCATAGTTCGTTCCATGAGATTCAGTTTGACTATTCATGGAGCAAAAATGGACACCCAAAGAATAAGTTATGCCTTTTTCAATGACTCTGTGATTTGTGAGGTTTTTCAAGACCCCATTTCTAGCATTTTTGTCTAGTCTACTGTTTTTTCAAACAAATATAACTTATTGTTATTGTTATAATTATTATTATTATCATCATCTCATCCAAGTGCACATGCACTTGCACGTGTGTTATTGTTATATTTTTATTACCAAGCACGTGCACATGTAATGCACACACATTATTTTATTATCACACGTATTTTTATTATTATTGTTTTTATTATTATTGCGGTTGTCGTTGTTGTTGTTGTAATTATCATCACATGAAAATGCACATGCGAATGCACATACACACACATTCAATTCACGTGTGTTATTCTATTATCACATGCGTTGATAATAATAATATTAATATTAATATTAATATTATTATTATTATTATTATTATCATCATCATCATCACATGCAAAAGCAATGCACGGGTGTTATTATTTATTACCATGCACGTGCACACGTAATGCACGTGCAATACTCTATTATCACGTGCATTGGTAATACTACTATTATCACCACTACTACAATTATTATTACTACTACTGTTATTATTACTATCATCACATGAAAATGTAGATGCACATGAATTATTATTTATTATTTATTACCATGCACGTGCATATGCAATACACTTGTATTATTCTTTTATTTTTATTTTTATTATCACAATTATTATTATTATTATTATTATCAATATCATTATTATTATCATTATCACATGTAAATAAACATGCATGTGCATTGTTATTTATTATTTATTACCATGCGCGTGCATGCGTTATTATAATTATTATTACAATTAGTATTATTAATATTATCATCAAATATAAATTCACATGCATATGCATGTGTGTTCTTATTTATTATTATTTATTTATTATTTACTACTATGCATGTGCACATGAAATGAACTTGTGTTATTCTATTATTATTATTATTATTATAATTTTTGTTATTGTTTTTTTTGTACAATCAAATACAAATGCACATGCACATGCACGTGCGTTGTTATTTATTATTTATTACCATGCACGTGCATGCATCATTATCATTGTCATTACTTGTAAATGCACATGCATGTGCATTATTATATATTATTTATTATCATGCACATGAAAATGCAATGCACTTGTGTTATTCTATTATAACATGTGTTATTATTATTTATTCTCATGCACGTGCACACGCAATGCACGAGCATTCTTCTATTATCACATATGTTATTATTTATTATTTATTATCATTCACATCCAAATGCACATTCATGTGGACTTGTTTATTATTTATTGTTTATTACCATGCACATGCACATGCACATGCACTTGAATGTGAGTTATTATTTATTATCATTCATGTGCACATGCACATACACATGTAATTCAAATGCCTTATTATTTATTATTTATTATTTATTGTCATTCACATGAAAATGCGCAGGTATACACACATGAATGTGCATTATGATTTATTATTTATACCCTGCACATGCATATGCACATGCACGCGCGTTATTACAATTATTATTATTAGAGGCATTTTTAGGGTTTACCTTCATTTTTTAGAATTTTTAGGTGTTATTAACATTTATTATGGTTTGTTAGGGTTTTAGGGGTTTTTAATGGTATATTAGCGTTTTTAGGGTTTGGTGGCGGATAATAGGATTTTATTAGGGTTTATTATGGCGTGTTAAGGTTTATTAGGGTTTATTAGGTATTTTTAGGGTTTTATTGGCATTATGATGGGTTTATTAGGGCATATTATGGTATATTTTGGTATGTTTAGGATTTATTAGGGCTTATTATCGTTCATTATGGTTTATTAATTTTTAAGAGGGTATATTGGGGTTTTTAGAGTTTAGTAGTGTTTATTAGGGTTTATAAGCGCTTTTAAGCTTTCTTAGGTTTTATTAGCATTTACTAGGGGTTTTAGGGCTTTTTAATGGTATATTTGTGTTTTTTAGGGTTTAGTGGGGTTTTTTATGGTTTATTATAGTGTGTTAAGGTTTATTAGGGCTGAGAATGTATTTTTAGGGTTTTATTATGGTTGAGTAGGTATATTTGGGGTTTTATTAGGGTTTATTAGGGTTGGGTAGTGTTTATTAATGTATGTTAGTGATTTTTAGGGTTTTCTAGGGTTTGTTAGTGTTTTTATTGTGGTATATGATTGTTTATTAGTTTTTGTTAACACATATGTGAGGTTGTTTGGACTTTTTATGTTTTATTAGAGTGTTTTTAGTGTTTGTGAGAATTTTTTTTGGTTTATAAGGTTTTATTAGAATTTATTATTGTTTATTAGGGTTTCTAGGGCTTTTTTATGGTTTGTTTGCGTTTTTTTGTTTATTGGATTTTGAGTTGGGTTTTATTAGGTTTTATTATGGTTTGTTGTAGAGACCCGAATCTTGACGTACATGTACATTACATTACTTTAGAGGAATACTTAATACATAACAAAAACAGACACACAAGGACCGTAATAGTTTAGTGTCTTTGGAAACTTGAACGTAATCTTCTAATCGTGGTGAAAGATCTTCAACATCTCCCATAAATATCTTTCCCTTTTTTTCTTACCTAAAACCATTCTTTATATCCTGGGGAAAAGAAAACATAAAAAGGGTGAGTTCAAATGCTCAGTAAGGTTAAGCATGGATAAAATAAAACATACCATATACATTTGAACTTAAAAACATGAACATAATGTTCAAACATAAAAAGCTTGAGCAATGACATAAAACATGGAAGTACGTAAGGCATAGATCATAAAGAAACATTAAGAATGATAAAATATCAAGGGAATAAAACATGTATTTGTGTCAACCATTAAGTACATGATATGATTTCCTTAGTAGACAAGGCATTGCTGCCAAGACTATCTTAGTGGACAAAGTCCCTTTCTGAATCGAGTTCACTCCTCGTTCCAGTCCTATATTACTGAACCAGTTTAACTTGACATTCTAGCCATGTCTATCTCATGAGATATAAATCTTTACCCAATTAATTTGAGGGAGATATAGGTCCCACCCATCTCATAATGAAATCATTCTTACTTGTGCCACAAAATAAACATACATCATTCATAAAAACCCAATAAATAAAATGGGTTTCATAAACATCATACCATCATCACATAATCCATATAAAAGAAATGGATATAATTTCATAATAAGAGAAGTGAAACCATTTAAATCATAGAGACATTATACTTGAAACATACACATATGAAATAATTTCATCTTAGATGAAAAATGGTTTTGATAAAACACTTGAAATGAATTCTTGAGGAAAATATCCTTTTTTCTTCAAAATCATTTTCTTTTCACAAAATGTCATGCAATTTTAAAAGAAAAGGATTTTTTTTAAAATAGTCATGAAATATTTTGGAGGAATCTTCATGAAAATAGGGCTTTATAAAACCGTAAAAATCCGTTCACGCTGTATAAGTTAAAAATAACATTCTCCTCGTACTTTTTTTTCGGAAAAGTAAAAAAAGTACCTCGTAACGTAAATAAGAGAAAGATTCCATACATACCATGTAGTAAAAGTCAAAAATGGGTAAAAAGGACTTTATAAATACATAAAAACACATTTATAAAACATGGACATGATATAAATAGCCCCAGTAAATACTTACGAATAAGTAATCTCGGATAAAAATGAGATTTGCAAAATTATCCCTTACCTTAGGTCTGATTTGCTTCGTAAGTGTCCGAACCTCCTGTATAATGATTTAAATAATGTTATTGACTTATTAAATAATCATATTCATTGTTATGATATCATATATGGTTCACTTATGACTTTATATTACCTGTTCTTTTGTAAATTCAATGTTAAAGAGTGTTTTGGTTAAAATCGTTTCATTTGTCGTCCGTGTTTTGACTTTAATTATTCATATGATTACTTAGATCATGATTACTTAATTCCAGAATATAAAACATGATTTATATATAATATATATTCAGAATATACATATATATAATAGATCTATAAATGGAAAGAAATACACCGTTCATGGAGACGGTAGGTCGTACGTACGCATGAACGCTGTTTTTGTTTCCTTATTGAGTTGAATGAAATTAAATATATGACATACATATATATATACATAAATAAAGTAGCATTATTATTCCATATATTTCATTATTATTCATTATATATACTTTATAATCATTCTTGAATGGTGAATCATGGAAAATGAATCTCATCGCGTTCGTGGAGACGGTAGTCCGTACGTACGCACGAGCGATGATATCATTCCTATGATCGTGGAATTGTATTGGAGTGTATGTATAATATTTCAGAATCAATATAACTTTAAAATAATCATATATAGTCATTATTTACACCATTATACCCATCCAAGTAAGGTGATGGTGGAAAATAGATTACACCACGGCGTGGAGACGGTATTCCGTACGTACGCACGCGCGATGATTTCGTTTTCCGTAGGATGGATAGATGGTGAAATATGGTTGTTTCATACTTATAATAACATATCCGTATATGAGTTATACTGATGTTATTACTTCATAATTAAATAAATAAAGAAGAAAAAGTGGAAGAAGAAATAAAGATGAAAGAATCGGTAACGGGCATTACCTCTTCTTTGAAGCGCCTCTTTGAGACCTCCTCTTAGGGCACTAAAATTGGTCTTTGAAGAAGACCAGGACCTCTAGGATGTTTCTAGGGAAGTGGAGAAAATAATTGGGCAGGGGTTGGCCGAGATTGAAGGCTCAAAGTGGTGTGTGGAAGAGAGGGAGGAGGTGCCCTTTTATAAGGGAGGAGAGGGGCACCTTTGGAATTCTTAAAAATATTAATTTATAATAAATCTAACCCCACTTAAAAACCTCCAAAAATGACTTATATTATAATATTAGATGAGATAGGGTTTTAATATAATCAAAAAATCAAATTTAGACATGTTTTGATCTTATTTTAAATCTTATCATTTTGATTTATCCTTATTTAATCTATTTTAGTTTATTTGTGGTAATAAAATTCTAAATTTTAAATTATAACAAATAATTACTTATTTGTTGTGAATTTTCCATACATGGTTACCTTATAACATTATAGACCATATAAATTTAAATTTATAATTTTTAAATATTTTTGTGATTTTTAAACAATTTTATAATATGTTATTTTTATAAAATAACAATAGTGTCAATTTTGACACTATTCATTTATTTGAATTTAAATAAAATATATACAGAAGATAGGTTCTAAAAAAAAGCTTTAATAGATTCATAAAATGTTATATGTATCTATAAAATTATTGGATCACATTAAATAGTTCATATAATATTTATTTTATTATTTTTAAAACCATTTATTTGGTTTATCTCTTAATAAAATAATTACTACAACATTTTTGTATAATTATTTAAAATACTGATTTGTTGCATAAAAATTAAAAATAAAATCCTATGATGAATATAAATCTATTAAATTTCACAATAATACTTTTACTCGAATTTATCATCTTAAAATCACAATATTTAAATTGTTATATTTATTAAATTATGAAGGTGACAACTTTAGCATCATTTAAAATAAAATAATATAAGTGTCATAATCACTTTTATAAGTCTCAAAACAGTTATATATTACGTAATTGTATGTTTAAGGTGTAGATATACACTAAAAATAAGTTTTGGTCAGGTTTTTGGGCCTTTTAATGGGTATTATATTTTCAATAAAAACTATATTACTTATTTTTGACTTAATAAACAATTTATGTATCATTAATGTATCACCATTAATGACAATTATTTAATCCCTAAAAATTCTAAATAAATTATAATGATGTAGATAATTTTATTATATTTCTGGATACTATTCATGTTCGAAGTTTTATGATGTTTATTAATAAATTAAAATTATTATACTTATAAGATTTAAGAGAGTGACATGTTGTCACTTTTTTTGGTTTTAATAATAATTAAATTATTTTCATGGTCAAAAGTCCATAAAATGAATCTAATTCGACCCTTAGGTTATATGGGTCTACTTTTAGCCATCCAATAGAATTTTGGCATGTGTTAGGGTAATTTTATATTATTATATTTACCCTTAATTACCCGATTTACCTTTAACTATGGTAAATAAAATTTACCGTAGTTAATATTCATAATTCCCAAAAATAAAAAGTAGCTTATTAACATAATTTGAACCCACTGATTCCAAATATGGAATCATTTTTTCCAAATTCAATACACAAAAGTTTCAGAAATTAAATTAAAATTATCCCCGTTGTCGAAAGAAAACGAGTTTTTCTTTAAAACATTGCAATAGATTGAATTGATTTAACCAACGAATTTAATGTAAAATCAATGATAATGACATAAATTATATTAAATGGTAAAAATATATTCTATTTATACTTTAAAACCATTCAATATTATAATTTAACCATATGAATTATTGCGATGAAAAAAGTTGTTTTTAATTAAAATATAGCTTGTTTTTACTGTTCATCAAAATATGAAAGTTACCAGAATAATATGAAAAATTTATCCAAAGTAAATTTTTATTTCTTGATTCCAAAGAAGAATTTTATTTTGTCAAATTGAACTTATAAATATTTCAAAAACTATATTTAAAGTGGGTGCGCCATCAAAAGGCGGCAAAACTGCATTTTTTGAAAAAAACTTATTTTACCTGAAAAATTTATTTTGTTCTTATACCATGTTCTAGAAAATGTGTAAGATGAATAATAATTTTATAAAATTCAAAATTTAGTTAATACTATTCATAATAGCTAGTTCATAATAATATTATAATAATATATCGTTGTTTAGTAAAACCCGGTATTGCGTACAACACACCCTATCGAGGAAAGTCGCGATTGTGTGTAATGCAAGCCAAGTCAGGGTTGCGTGTTGTGCAAGAATCCTTTGTTGTTTCATATAACAGAATCCAACCATATTTCATTTATATATTGAATATATATATAGATATATATACTCAATGTTGCGTAGAATAACTATTATCAAAATTATGTATAACACGATCCATGAATAGTGTTGCGTATACTGTAAGCTAATACGGTGTTGTGTATAGCGCAAGGTAATATTGGTGTAGCATAAAACACAAGACATCTATGAAATTAAAAGAATATTTTTCATAAAATCTCGGGGTGTTACATTCTACCCCCCTTAAAATGAATTTCTCCCTCGAAATTCGTCGGGGTTATAAATGGTTTACTACTCGAAAGTTTGTTTAATAGAAACCCACATCGTAAAAAGGAATACCAAAACATGGATTTAAAAACTAAAGTATGAAATGTAACGGTTACCCAAATTAACTCATCACTAGGTTTCCACGTAGGAGAACATATGTGAAAGTGTGGATATGGAAGAAAAATATAACCATCAAGTTCTGATGGAGAGTGGTAGAGAACATGGCTATGAAAAATCCAACAATCACAAAGCTATAGATTTGTGATGATCTAAGGTACCATCTGATTCATCGGATATAAGGGAACTAGGACAACATTTTTGGTTTTCAAGATCATTTCCCTAAAGTTGATGAATTAAAAGAAATACTTACATGATTTTGGTACAATCTCACTGTTGTTCGTGAATTGAACAATTTCCACTTCATCCCTTAAATAAATGAAGTTGAATTTGTTATTCGTGATGTGTTAGCAGATCATGTGATAGAATGATGGTTCATTCCATCTCTTTCAAACAAAAGGTTAAAAAAAGTTATAAGTCCATCTTATGGTTAGATTAATCGTATATGGTTCCAAAAATGAACTTATACTTCATATATCATACCGCTTAATAACATAAAACTAGTTTCTACTAACCAGGTACTTCCTGTAGGCCAGTGGTAGGCGATAAAGGCCAGTCGCACTTCGGTTGTGGGTTCGATTCCCACAGCCTTGTCTGACGCGATGGGCTGTTTCCTGTCCTGCAGTTTGTCATATTTCTAAAACTATATTACTATAACATCCCATCAATAATATCAAAAAAACTTCTATCCTTAAACAATACTAACTTATGTCCAACATAATCGATTCCAATCTTTAGGCTTATCCATAATACTGCATTCCACTCTCATAATATAGTGAAAATGATTACCAGAGATTTAATACCATCATTGATCCCCATATATCATAAGATATGTCTTTTTGGTCACATTCCAAACATTCGAAGGCCTTAATCATGTATTCTCTTGAAAAAATGAATACCCATTGAACCTTAGTGAAAACATGAATGCAGTTAAAAGTTAACACTTTCCACGTACCAAAATCCTCAAAATTATATATACTCAAACCATGATATCACTTAGTACTTATATCAATCATGAGCTCATGAACACAATCAAACATCTCATTATCTTCTTATTCCTTCATTATGCACATATCATCTACTTTACAAAAATATCTGAATAACCTTCCATGGTTACTGGTACCATTCAACATATACTTTCAAATACTTTTAGGAAAAACAATAGTGTAACAATCCTTAGATGATTCTTTATTCCATAGTACCATTAACTATACAACATAACTCTCGATAAACATACAATCATTCCACTACCTTCTAAAACAACTGACTGAGCTTCAACACTTCTTTCAGCTCATATATCATTTGTAGTCTCCTCATCATTATCCACATAAATACTACCCATATGACCATGCTGATTCTCTTCATGAGATTTTCCATTAGGGAATTGGTTTTCATAATGCCCGTAAATTCCACATTTAAAACATCTAATCATTGTTGATGTCGTAGTAATACCATTATCCTTGTCCATGGTGTTAACTGAACCTTTTCCTTTGCACTTACTGGCTTTGTGTCCTTCTTTTCCACACCCAAAGCATCTTCCAGTTCCTTTGAAACAATCTCCCTGATTCATCTTCCCACATGATTTACATGAGGGAAATTGAACTCTCTTTCCTCTATGATCATCATGAAACTCCATCTTTCTCTTATTATCCGAGTCAGGAAACTTACTAAATTTGAGTTTATTGATCAGATTATGAGATTGCTGATTTGGCATAATAATGATGTTTGGACTTCCAAATCCCGTTTCATTTGGTTTCTCATGAAGAATATCATTCCATTGTCCGTCATATCCTCCATTATCCTAAATCTTTCTGTTTCCAGCCATTTTCTAAAACCCAAAAAGAATAGTATGAGAGGAAAAAATCATGCTAAGGAAAACAACATGGTAAAGGGGGAGTACCTTCAATATCTAACATCTTAGGTTAAATTCTATGATCGTTACCGTAGTTCTAGAACTATATCCAATACGTATACTTATCCTTAGGGACATCCCTAGACATACCTTAGAAATATCTCTAGGGATATCACTAACGTTTTCGCATCCTAGTTTCCAAAGGTTAACTAAACCTTTCCTCTGATACCAAGTGTAGAGACCCGAATCTTGACGTACATGGACATTACATTACATTAGTGGAATACTTAATACATAAAAAAAATATACACACAAGGACCGTAATAGTTTAGTGTCTTTGGAAACTTGGAACGTATTCTTCTAATCATGGTGAAATATCTTCAACATCTCCCATAAAGATCTTCCCCTTTTTTTTCTTACCTAAAACCATTATTTATATCCCGGGGAAAAGAAAACATAAAAAGGGTGAGCTCAAATGCTCAGTAAGGGTAAGCATGGATAAAATAAAACATACCATATACATTTGAACTTAAAAACATGAACATAATGTTCAAACATCAAAAGATTGAGCAATGACATAAAACATGGAAGTACGTAAGGCATAGATCATAAAGAAACATTAAGAATGATAAAATAGCATGGGAATAAAACATGTAATTGTGGAAAACATTAATCACATGATATGATTTCCATAGTAGCCAAGGCATTGCTGCCAAGACTATCTTAGTGGACAAAGTCCCTTTCTGAATCGAGTTCACTCCTCGTTCCAGTCCTGTATTACTGAACCAGTTTAACTTGCCGTTCCAACCATGTCTATATCATGAGATATAAATCTTTACCCAATGCATTGCAGGGAGATATAGGTCCCACCAATTTCATAATGAAATCATTCTTACTTGTGCCACAAAATAAACATACATCATTCATAAAAACCCAATAAATAAAATGGGTTTCATAAACATCATACCATAATCACATAATCCATATAAAAGAAATGGATATCATTTCATAATAAGATAAGTGAAACCATGTAAATCATAGAGACATTATACTTGAAACATACACATATGAAATAATGTCATCTTAGATGAAAAATGGTTTTGATAAAACACTTGAAATGAATTCTTGAGGAAAATATCCTTTTTTCTTCAAAATCATTTTCTTTTCACAAAATGTCATGAAATTTTAAAAGAAAAGGATTTTCTTGAAAATAGTCATGAAATCTTTTGGAGGAAGATTCATGAAAACAAGGCTTTATAAAACCATAAAAATCCGTTCATGCTGTATAAGTTAAAAATAACATTCTCCTCGTACTTTTGTCGGAAAAGTCAAAAAAGTACCTCGTAACGTAAATAAGAGATAGATTCCATACATACCATGTAGTAAAAGTAAAAAATGGGTAAAAAGGACTTTATACATACATGAAAACACTTTTATAAAACATGGACATGATATAAATAGCCCTAGTAAATACTTACGAATAAGCAATCTCGGATAAAAATGAGATTTGCAAAATTATCCCTTACCTTAGGTCCGATTTGCTTCGTAAGTGTCTAAACCTCCTGTATAATGATTTAAATAATGTTATTGACTTATTACATAATCATATTCATTGTCATGATATCATATATGGTTCACTTATGACTTTATATTACCCGTTTTATTGTAAACTCCATGTTAAAGAGTGTTTTGGTTAAAATCGTTTCATTTGTCGTCCGTGTTTTGACTTGTAATTATTCATATGATTACTTAGATCATGATTACTTAATTCCAGAATATAAAACATGATTTATATATAATATATATTCAGAATATACATATATATAATAGATCGATAAATGGAAAGAAATACACCGTTCATGGAGACGGTAGGCCGTACGTACGCATGAACGTTGTTTTCGTTTCCTTATTGAGTTGAATGAAATTAAATATATGACATACATATATATATACATAAATCCAGTAACATTATTTGTCACGACCCATCCTCGGGGCCCGTGCCGTGACTACCCGAAGCCCGACTTCCATAGGCCAGGGGCTGCCGACTAGCACCAAGGCGTAAATCCCGGTAAAAAGGGAAGGCATTGCCTTTGTAAAGTAAACAAGCACTACAGAGTAAGCAAGCGGAAGTAGTAAACACTAAGTAAAAACTGGTACAACAGTAAGTGCAGAAAAGTAAAGGGGGGCTGGAAATACAAGCCCAACTGTAAAGTACAACTGAAAGGGGAAAACAGCAACTGAAAGAAAAAGCCGCAGCGTTGAGCCGTCCTCTGGGAGTCCCACCTGAAGGGTGGGTACAGATAGCCTCCACTGCTCCTCGGGTCCAGCCGACCGCTCCGAGTACGTCCCACCCAGTGGTCCACCTCCAGGTATCGTCCTGCTCCGCAAGCCTGCACCACGATCAGCGTTGTCCATCGTCTGCAACCAACACAACGAAGTGCGGGCATAGCCCGTGCAGGGGTGAGTATAAGCTACTCAGTAGGGACCCCGAGACCCCCGAAGGTCTCCCAGAATCCACAAAGGATAATCCACAAAGGAAAGATACAATCATGAAGTAACATCTGAAACGACTTAGGTATATGCCCATACATATACCTAAGTCATCAATTCTCGCTCGTCTCCAACATCCGAGCTCAAGTACAACCCAGTCCAAATAGGAAAGCAAAACGTAAATCCACACAGGATAGCACAACACAATCCACAAAGGAAAGAAAAATAGGGTTTCATCTCACACATGTATACTTCTTCAAATGACAATAGAGATGATCACTGATCCATCTAAGTCGTCGGACCCACAAAGGATCGATAGGTACTAACCCCCGTAATGACCCACAAAGGATCTGACCCACAAAGGATCGATAGGTAACTAACCCCCACAAAGACCCACACAGGATCGGACCCACACAGGATCTGTAGGCGCTGGCCCACACAGGACCGCTGAGCGCTGACCCACACAGGATTGGACCCACACAGGATCGGTAGCACTGACCCACAGAGGATCGCTGAGTGCTGTAGTCATCGCCGTCGAATCCACTGAGGATCTCTGCACAGTCGTCGTCGTCACAGTAGCAGTCGCAGCCAGCTCTAGGGTTCCCGCACACAGCAAGCTCGTTCGGGAGGGTCTGCTCCACGAGCCGAGAGGCTGATACCTCAACTGACACATATTCCAGAGTTGATGTATCCAAAAGTTCTGTATCGTCAACAGGAACTCAACGTCGCAGACGGCGCATCAATCGGACGCCCAGTCTGAGAGTTATTGGTTTTTTCGTCCCAGGGGCCCGGTTGGTTTTTAAGGAAAAACCAACCTGACCGCACTCCACCTACGTCCAAACCTCGAGCGGAGTATTCCAAAAGATCCGTCTCACTTAGAGGAATCAGCAAAGTCGATGGCACGTCAATCGGACGTCCGAAGCTCAAGATATGAGCGTTTCCGCTCCGAGGGCCCGGTTGGTTTCGTGTACGAACCGACCAGGCCGAACCCTAAGTATTCTGAAACCTTGAGTTTGATATACCGAAACGACCGTCTCGATCCAAGTATTGCATCGCCACTGACGGCGCATCGTTCGTAGGCCTGTAGATCATGTTATGAGCAAAAGACCGAAAATGTACGAGAACGGGGTGGTCTGGGCCCAGACCGACCCGGCCAGACCCCCCTGGGTCGGCCCGAACCGGGTCGACCCGACCCGGGTCCGGGTCCAACCAGTTTTGGCGCAACCCAGCCCGACCGGGGCGGCCCGGCCGGCGGGTTGGCTCGTCTCGGCCGAGCGGCCGAGCAAAGGGAGCTGCGGGGTGGGCTGTCCCCGCGGAAAGAGGAGCCGCGGCCCCGCGTGGGGCCGCGCTTGGTCAGCGGACGCGGCAAAGCCACGTCCTGTGTCTCGCCGGACCTGCGCGGTCGCGGGTCTGGTCGACAACCGCCTCCGGCTTCTGGCACCGCCGCGCCGGCAACCCGCGCCGCCGGTGGATTCCGCGGGCCACCGGAGTTGCTCCGATGGTCCGATTACACTTCCGTCTGCGTCATAGCTCCTCCCAGGTCCCGTTCTTCACTGTAGAATCAAAAAATTGCCTCTGTGGCCCGTTTTTTCGTCGTCCTCCATTTCACACATCAACGAAGAACTGCGGAGGGTTGTCGGGCCGTGTTTTTTTGGCCCGCACCCTCCGCGTTAGGTGATAAAAATCGGGAAAATAATTATCAACACATGATACACAACAAGATACAATTTTAATAAATTAAAATTGCACTTTGATCTTGGGCTATTTGTTTTAGAAGGAAACAACTATGGGAATAAAATATTATTTTCAAATAAAATCCCTACCTCGCCATAGTCGTCGAACGTGCGTTATTCGCGGAATTGATCATCGCGGAAGAAGAGGATCGTCGCGTCGTGGAAGGGCATCGCGTCGTCGTGGTATACGGCGTCACGTCGATGATCTCCGAGGGGTAAAGAAAACACACAGATTTAATTTACACGAATTAAATCCATGTCAAGTATAAAAACCACAAAGTAATTTAAAAGATTCGAAAACTCCTACCTCAAATGGATGTTCGAAGATTTGTCGCGGAAGAAGGAACGTCGCAGAAGAACATCACAGGAGGAGAATCATTGGCGTCGCGGAACATGGCGTCGCATCTTCGATCTCCGAGGGTTCGACGTTCTTCGTCGCCATTCGTTGAAGGTCGGCGTTCTTCACGTTCTTCTCATTCTTCGCGTTCTTCGCGTTCTTCGCGTTCTTCGCGAAGGAGGATGAAGGACTTAAGGTTTCTGTCAAATCCTCTCAACGAACAACACTCAAGAAGAAAAGTGTTGGTCTTATTTTATTACATGCCAAAAAATTGAAAAACAAACTAAGTAACGACCCATTAATTCATAGAATTAATTCAACGAATAAACCGCCCAATTAATAGGAGATTTAAATTTTTTAAGGAAACTCCCCAGTTGACTTTTATTCAATAGGGGTTTTTGCGGGTGCGTTACTTAGTGGAAAAGAAACGGTGGGGCTCGTACGGACCCCTCCCCACAAATATCCTACCAAGAGGGTAGGATATTTTGAATTGCACCATATCCGCTTCAACTCAGCTTAAGCATCTTTAAGTGGATTTTAAGTGGCTTTAAGTGAAATAAAAATAAAGTTGTCGCACACTTTATTTTATTTCTTAACTTAACCCCAAAAATTTAAAAACCACACTCGAGCAAACGCAACTCCAGAAGAGGTGTTTCTAAGTAAATACCGGCGCTGTGATTCCATCGGTGCCCTCAGAATTTGATTCCGAGCACCGGTTCAAAAGTTAGAAAAACCCGCTCGTTCGTTCACTGAAAGTACCAGAGCCAAACTTCGAAAAATGATTCCGGGCACACCGGGCCTTGGAATCACGTGTCGTCAGAAACTGTGTTCATGTAAAATTCCAAAGAAAATTAAGAAAAAAATTTCCTTGAAATTTACGGGTCTTTACATCACTCCCACCTCAGGGCTTTACGTCCCCGTAAAGATACATCATAATCTAGGGAAACAAATGTGGGTATTGAGCACGCATCTGAGCCTCCCGCTCCCAAGTGCTCTCCTGGAGGTTCTCGTGCTACCATCTAATGCGTACAAGAGGAATCGACCGCCCACATAGGACCTACTCCTGTCGATCCTCGATCTCCACCGGGACCTCTGCAAAAGTCGCCCCATCATCAACGTCTAGCTCCCCATGGTCAATGATGTGCATCGGGTCGTGCACGTATCTCCTCAGCTAGGATACGTGGAAGACGTCGTGCACCCGGTGCAACTTAGGTGGTAGAGACAGGCGATAATCCACCTCGCCAATCCTGCTGAGGACCTGGAATGGTCCGATGAAGCGTGGAGACAACTTTCCGCCTCGGCCAAATCTCCGTAATCCACATCGAGGTGAGACACGCAAGAAGACATGGTCGCCATCCTCAAACTCTAGTGGCCTCCGCCTCCTGTCAGCATAAGACTTTTTCCAGCTCTGAGCTGTCCTCATCCGCTCCTGGATGACCTGGACCTTCTCTGTCATGGCCTGGACCATCTCTGATCCCACAAGTGCTGACTCCCCAGGGTCTGTCCAGCACAAAGGAGATCTTCAAGGTCTTCCGTACAACACCTTGTATGGTGCCATCCTGATGGTGGAGTGGTAGCTATTGTTGTACGCAAACTCCACCAAGGGTAGGTGGTCCTCCCAGCTGCGAACAAAGTCGAGGACACATGCGCGGAGCATGTCCTCGAGAGTCTGAATGCTCCTCTCTGTCTGACCATCCGTCTGAGGGTGGAAGGTGGTGCTCAGATGTAGCTGTGTCCCGAACGCCTCCTGCATCCCCTTACAAAGCTGGGAAGTAAAGCGAGCATCCCGATCGGAGACGATAGATTATGGCACACCGTGAAGCCGCACAATCTCTTGAACGTAGAGACGTCCCAAGCTCTCTACCGAGCCCTGCTCTCTGATGGGTAAGAAGTAAGCCGACTTGGTGAGTCAGTCGACAATCCCCCAAATGGAGTCGTGACCTCTGGAAGTGCATGGAAGTCCAGTCACAAAGTTCATAGATATCCCGATCGACATGGTACGGGACCCATTCTTTCGGGCCCGGACCTTTGAGCAGGGATTGAGACACGATATCAGGGCATCGCTAATCTCCCTCACCATTCCGACTCAGGCAGGAGTACTGGAGCGAGCCCTTTTGATCGAGAGATTTCTTGCTAAGACTTCTCCAACAACGAGACCTGCCGCGGGGCGGCACATAGAAGAGTCTTCCGTAGCAGGTAGTCGACGGATGACTCAGGGGTCCAGGAAGACCAGACCCTCTCGCAGACAACCTCAGGACTCTTGCTCAGCAGTGCGGGGCACGCAGCGTGGAGCCAGTCTTTCGAGAGGTAGGCAGTGCTACACATGCGGTGGACATGGTCACATGGCTCTTGAATGCCCGACCCACCGTGCCGAGGAGCAGCAGATAGTTGAGGGGCCACCCAGGCAGAGGTAGAGGGTCGACCATGGCGGTCCGCAGGGAGGAGGCGGACGAGGCAGAGGAGCTGGCCGAGCAGCAGGTGGTGGGAAACGCTTTGAGGCTCTACCACCACCACCACCACCAGGAGGTCCACCCCGGTCATAGGGAGCTGGCGGGCAGAGACAGGCACAACTCCAGAAAGAGGAGGCCTATGACCACGGCACGCCCAAGATGATTCGAGGTACGATCTATGTCTATTCCACCCTTGCAGTAATTCTTATAGACACAGGAGCGGGTCACTCTTTCATATCCTCTGCCCTTGTTTGGAGCTTGGAGATTCCGACAGAGCCGTTGGCTCGATCCTTATGGCTAGAGACCCCTACAGGAGAAGACTCGACGATTATGCACTGGTGCCGGCAGTGTGAGCTTACTCTAGGAGGCGAGAGCTTCAGTTGGGATCTTCTTGTAGCGGCGTCGAGGCCTTGCGATGTCATCTTGGGAATGGATTGGTTGTCTAAGGTCCATGAACAGATTGACTGTATTAGGCGCAAGGTGTGATGTGTACGCACCGACGGGAGCAGGTTCACCTTCACCGGCGAGAAGGGAGCCTTCGCAGCACAGGATGGACTTCCGCAGAGGAGAGGACAGCCCATCACTCATCATTTGTCTAGACTCATCCTAGGAGCAGTTGACGTGCAGAGTCCTAGTTTTCCTGCAGTGGTGGATCAGTATGAGGACGTCTTTCCCGACAACATTCTAGGGCTACCTCCTCGTAGAGAGGTAGACTTTTATATTGACCTGTACCCCAGGACAGCCCCGATATCAACTCCAGCATATCAGATGGCCCCCGCTGAGCTTCGAGAGCTACGGGTACAGTTGGAGGACTTGCATGGTAAGGGATTCATCTGACCCAGTGTTTCACCCTGGGCTTCCCCGATATTTTTCGCCAAGAAGGCGTACGGGAGCTTGCGACTATGTGTCGACTATCGTCGCCTGAACCAGGTGACAGTGAGGAACAAGTATCCACTACCGAGGATTGATGACATCTTCGATCAGCTCAAGGGAGCACAATGGTTCTCGAAGATAGACCTCAGGTCAGGCTATCATCAGCTCAGAGTTCGAGACAAGGACGTGCAGAAGATGGCCTTCAGATGTTGGTATGGCCACTATGAGTTCTTGGTTATGCCATTCGGCGTAACCAATGCTCCAGCTGTGTTCATGGGCCTCATGAACAGAATCTTTTAGCCATACCTTGATCGATTTGTCATGGTCTTTATCGACGACATTTTGATATACTCGACGACTGAGGAGGAGCACGCCTACCACTTACGGGTCGTGACAAATTGGTTTCAGAGATATGTCAGCAGAGCTTCTAGGAGCTGAGACAGAGATTGACCAGCGCACCTATCTTGAGGTTGCCTGGGGAGGGAGTAGGGTACGTAGTCTACTGCGATGCATCAGGGACCGGACTCGGATTTGTCCTAATGCAGGAGCGGGAAGTGATCTCCTATGTATCACGTCAGTTGAGGCCGCATGAGAAGAACTACGCTACCCATGACATGGAGTTAGCAGCAGTAGTCTTCACCCTGAAGACATGGCGACACTACCTGATGGGCGAGCGCTTTACAGTCTTTTCTGACCATCAGAGTCTCAGGTACATCTTCTCGCAGAAGGACCTGAACCTGAGACAGCGGCGATGGATTGAGTTCCTCCAGGACTATGAATTTGAGATAGTATATACTCTTGGGAAGGGGAAAATGGTAGCCGATGCTCTCAGCCGGAGGACGGGCATTCAGCTACTCGAGAAGGCGACAGAGCAGCTATTTGCTTTGCAGATATCCTTTGTGGATAGAGATGGAGCAGCCTTCCTTCAGTCTCTCACAGTCACCCCTCCACTACTACAGCGGGTCAAAGAGGCACAGCGTGGGGACACTAACTATGAGACGCGGTGTGCGCAGATATCCTCAGGACAGGCACCTGATCGTTTCTCCTTTGGAGCAAAGCACAACATCCTTTTCAGAGGGCGTACCTTGGTACCAGTTGATTTGTGGGAGGAGGTTCTGAGAGAGTTTCACACTTCTCCTTTGGAGGTACATCCTGGAGTGGCGAAGATGAACCAGGATCTCAGGCGACAACACTGGTGGCCAGACATGAAGAAGGCTGTGGTGGAGTTCGTTTCTCGATGCCTCTCCTACCAGCAGGTGAAGGCAGAGCATCAGGTACCAGCGGGCTTGGTACAAATCTTTGAGGTCCCGAAGTGGAAGTTGGACGGGATATCTATGGACTTCGTGACTGGACTTCCACACACTTCCAGAGGTTACGACTCAATTTGGGTGATTGTCGACCGACTCACCAAGTCGGCTCACTTATTACCCATCAGAGAGCGGGGATCGGTAGAGAGCTTGAGACGTCTCAACGTTCAGGAGATTGTGTGGCTTCACGGTGTTCCATCATCTATCTTCTCCGATCGAGATGATCGCTTTACTTCCCAACTTTGGAAGGGGCTGCAGGAGGCGTTCGGGACGCAGCTACGTCTGAGCACCGCCTTCCACCCTCAGACGAATGGTCAGACGGAGAGGACCATTCAGAATCTCGAGGACATGTTCCGCGCATGTGTCCTCGACTTTGGTCGCAGCTGGGAGGAACACCTAAAGGGTGGGTACAGATAACCTCCACCGCTCCTCGGGTCCAGTTGACTGCTCCGAGTACATCCCACCCAGTGGTCCACCTCCAGGTATCGTCCTGCTCTGCAAGCCTCCACCACGATCAGCGCTGTCCGTCGTCTGTAAACAACACAACAATGTGCGGGCATAGCCCGTGCAAGGGTGAGTATAAGCTACTCAGTAGGGATCCCGAGACCCACTAAGGTCTCCCAGAATCCAAAAAGGATAATCCACAAAGGAAAGATACAATCACGAAGTAACATCCGACACAGCTTAGGTATATGCCCATACATATACCTAAGTCATCAATTCTTGCTCGGCTCCAACATCCGAGCTCAAGTACAACCCAGTCCACACAGGAAAGAAAAACGTAAATCCACACAGGATAGCACAACACAATCCACAAAGGAGAGCAAAACAGGGTTTCATCTCACACATGTATACTTCTTCACATGACGATAGAGATGATCACTGATCCATCTAAGTCGTCGGACCCACAAAGGATCGATAGGTACTAACCCCCGCAATGACCCACAAAGGATCTGACCCACAAAGGATCGATAGGTAACTAACCCCCGCAAAGACCCACACAGGATCGGACCCACACAATATCTGTAGGCGCTGGCCCACACAGGACCACTGAGCGCTGACCCACACAGGATCGGACCCACATAGGATCGGTAGCACTGACCCACAGAGGATCGCTGAGTGCGGTAGTCGTCCCCGTCGAATCCACTGAGGATCTCTGCACAGTCGTCGTCGTCACAGTAGTAGTCACAGCCAGCTCTAGGGTTCCCGCACACAGAAAGCTCGTTCGGGAGGGTCCGCTCCACGAGCTAAGAGGCTGATACCTCAATTAACACATAGTCCATAGTTGATGTATCCAAAAGTTCTGTATCGTCAACAGGAACTCAACGTCGCAGACGGCGCGTCAATCGGACGCCCGGTCTGAGAGTTATTGGCTTTTTCGTCCTAGGGGCCCGGTTGGTTTTTAAGGCAAAACCAACCCGACCGCACTCCACCTGCATCCAAACCTCAGGCGGAGTATTCCAAAAGATCCGTCTCACTTAGAGGAATCAGCAAAGTCGACGGCACGTCAATCGGACGTCCGAAGCTCAAGATATGAGCGTTTCCGCTCCGAGGGCCCGGTTGGTTTCGTGTACGAACCAACCCGGCCGAACCCAATGTATTCCGAAACCTTGAGTGTGATATACCGAAATGACCGTCTCGATCCAAGGATCTCATCTCCACTGACGGCGCGTCGTTCAGAGGCCTGTAGCTCAATTTATGAGCAAAAGACCGAAAAGATCCGGGAACGGGGTGGTCTGGGCCCGAACCGACCCGGCCCGACCCAGTTTGGCGCGACCTGGCCCGGCCTGGGCGTGACCCGGCCGGTGGGTCGGCTCGGCTCGGCTCGGCTCGGCCGAACGGCCGAGCAAAGGGAGCCGCGGGGCGGGCTGTCCCCGCGGAAAGAGGAGCTGCGGCCCCGCGTGGGGCCGTGCTTGGTCAGCGGCCGCGGAAAAACCGCGTCCCGTGTCTTGCCGGACCCGTGCTGTCGTGGGTCTGGTCAGCCGCCGCCGCCGCAGCTTCAGTCATGGCGGCTCCGTCCGGCGGTGCGCCGGGGTGCCACCGGTGGATTCCGCGGGCCACCGGAGTTGCTCTGGTGGTCCGATTCCACTTCCGTCTGCGCCGTAGCTCCTCCTGGGTCTCGTTCTTCACTGCGGAATCAACGAATCGCCTCTGTGGCCCGTTTTGTCGTCGTTCACCATTTCACACATCAACAAAGAACTGCGGAGGGTTGTTGGGCCTTGTTTGTTTGGCCCTCACCCTCCGCATTAGGTGATAACAATCGGGAAAATAATGATCAACAAATGATACACAACAAGATACAATTTTAATAAATTAAAATTGCACTTTGATCCCGGGCTATTTGTTTTAGAAGGAAACAACTACGGGAATAAAATATTATTTTCAAATAAAATCCCTACCTCGCCGTAGTCGTCGAACATGCGTTCTTCTCAGAATTGATCGTCGCGGAAGAAGAGGATTGTCACATCACGGAAGGGCATCGCGTCATCGCGGTATACGGTGTCGCATCGACGATCTCCAAGGGGTAAAGAAAACACACGGATTTAATTTACACGAATTAAATCCATGTCAAGTATAAAAACCACAAAGGAATTTAAAAGATTCGTAAACTCCTACCTCAAACGGATGTTCGAAGATTTGTCGCGGAAGAAGGAACGTCGCAGAAGAACATCGCAGGAGGAGAATCGTTGGCGTCGCGGAACACGACGTTGCGTCGTCGATCTCCGAGGGTTCGACGTTCTTCATCGCCTTTCGTTGAAGGCCGGCATTCTTCGCGTTCTTCGCATTCTTCGCGAAGGAGGATGGAGGACTTAAGGTTTCTGTCAAATCCTCTCAACGAACAACACTCAATAAGAAAAGTGTTGGTCTTATTTTATTACATGCCAAAAAATTGAAAAACAAACTAAGTAACGACCCATTAATTCATAGAATTAATTCAATGAATAAACCGCCTAATTAATAGGAGCATTTAATTGTTTAAGGAAACGCCCTAGTTGACTTTCATTCAATAGGGGTTTTCGCGGGTGCGTTACTTAGCGGAAAAGAAACAGTGGGGCTCATGTGGGCCCCACCCCACAAATATCCTACCAAGAGGGTAGGATATTTTGAATTGTACCCTATCCTCTTCAACTCAGCTTAATCAGATTTAAGTGGCTTTTAAATGGCTTTAAGTGAAATAAAAATAAAGTTGTCGCACACATTATTTTTTTTCTTAACTTAACCCTAAAAATTTAAAAACCACACCCGAGCAAACGAAACTCCGGAAGAGGTGTTTCTAAGAAAATACTGACGCTGCAATTCCATCGGTGCCCTCAAAATTTGATTCCGAGCACCGGTTCAAAAGTTAGAAAAACCCGCTCGTTCGTTCACTGAACGTACCCGATCCAATCTTCGTAAAATTATTTCGGGCACACCGGGCCTCGGAATCACGTGCCGTCAGAAACTGCGTTCATGTAAAATTCCAAAGAAAATTAAGAAAAAAATTTCCTTGAAATTTACGAGTCTTTACATTATTATTCCATATATTTCATTATTATTCATTATATATACTTTATAATCATTCTTTAATGGTTAATCTTGGAAATGAATCTCATCGCGTTCGTGGAGACGGTAGTCCGTACGTACGCACGAGCGATGATATCATTCCTGTGATTGTGGAATTGTATTGGAGTGTATGTATACTATTTCAGAATCAATATCACTTTAAAATAATCATATATAGTCATTATTTACACCATTATACCCATCCAAGTAAGGTGATGGTGGAAAGTAGATTACACCACGGCGTGGAGACGGTATTCCGTACGTACGCACGCGCGGTGATTTCTTTTTCCGTAGGATGGATAGATGGTGAAATATGGTTGTTTCATACTTATAATAACATATCAGTATATGAGTGATACTGATGTTATTACTTCATAATGAAAAAAATAAAGAAGAAGAAGTGGAAGAAGAAATAAAGGTGAAAGAATCGGTAACGGGTATTACCTCTTCTTTGAAGCGCCTCTTTGAGACCTCCTCTTAGGGAACTAAAATTGGTCTTTTAAGAATACCAGGACCTCTAGGATGTTTCTAGGGTAGTGGAGAAGAGAATTGGGCAGTGGTTGGACGAGCTTGAAGGCTCAATGTGGTGTGTGGAAGAGAGGGAGGAGGTGCCCTTTTATAAGGGAGGAGAGGGGCACCTTTGGAATTCTTAAAAATATTAATTTATAATAAATCTAACCCCACTTAAAAACTTCAAAAAATGACTCATATTCAAATATTAGATGATATAGGGTTGTAATCTCATCAACCAATTAAATTTAGACATGTTTGGAACTTATTTTAAACCTTATCATTTTGATTTATCCTTATTTAATCTATTTAAGTTTATTTGTGGTAATAAAATCTAAATTTTAAATTATAACAAATAATAACTTATTTTTTGTGAATTTTCCATAATTGGTTACTTTATAAAATTATAGACCATATAAATTTAAATTTATAATTTTTAAATATTTTTGTGATTTTTAAACAATTTTATAATATGTTATTTTTATAAAATAACAATAGTGTCAATTTTGACACTATTCATTTATTTGAATTTAAATAAACTATATAAAGAATATATGTTCGAACTAAAAGATTTAATAGATTCATAAGAGGTCATATGTATCTATAAAATTAGTTTATAACATTAAATAGTTCATATAATATTTATTTTATTATTTTTAAAACCATTTATTTGTTTTATCTCTTAATAAAATAATTACTACAACATTTTTGTATAATTATTTAATATACTGATTTTTTGCATAAAAATAAAAAATAAAATCCTATGATGAAGATAAATATATTAAATTTCATAATAATACTTTTACTTGAATTTATCATCTTAAAATCACAATTTTTAAATTGTTATATTTATTAAATTATGAAGGTGACAACTTTGGAATCATTTAAAATAAAATAATATAAGTGTCATAATCACTTTTATAATTCTCAAAACGGTTATATATTAGGTCATTGGATGATTAAGGTGTATATATAAACTACCAATAAGTTTTGGTCTGGTTTCTGGGCCTTTTAATGGGTATTATGTTTTCAATAAAAACTATATTACTTATTTTTCACTTAATAAATAATTTATGTATCATTAATGTATCACCATTAATGACAATTATTTAATCCCTAAAAATTATAAATAAATTATCATTATGTAGATAATTTTATTATCTTTCTTTAGAATATTCATGTTAGAAGTTTTATGATGTTTATCACTAAATTAAAATTATTATACTTATAAGATTTAAGAGAGTGACATGTTGTCACTTTCTTTGGTTTTAATAATAATTAAATTATTTTCATGGTCAAAAGTCCATAAAATGAATCTAATCCGACCCTTAGATTATAAGGGTCTAATTTTAGCCATCCAATAGAATTTTGTCATGTGTTAGGGAAATTTTATAATATTATATTTACCCTTAATTACCCGATTTACCTTTAACTATGGTAAATAAAATTTACCGTAGTTACTATTCATAATTCCCAAAAATAAAAAGTAGCTTATTAACATAATTTGGACCCACTGATTCCAAATATGGAATCCATTTTTCCAAATTCAATAAACAAAAGTTGCGGAAATTAAATTAAAATTAATCCCGTTTTTGAAAGAAAACGAGTTTTTCTTTAAAACATTGTAAAAGATTGAATTGATTTAACCTACGAATTTAATGTAAAATCAATGATAATGAAATAAATTATATTAAATGGTAAAAATATATTCTATTTATACTTTAAAACTATTAAATATTATAATTTAACCATATAAATTATTGCGATGAAAAAAGTTGTTTTTAATTAAAATATAGCGTGTTTTTACTATTCATCAAAATATGAAAGTTACCAGAATAATTTGAAAAATTTATCCAAAGTAAATTTTTATTTCTTTATTCCAAAGAAGAATTTTATTTTGTCAAATTGAACTTATAAACATTTCAAAAACTAGATTTAAAGTGGGTGCGCCATCAAAAAGCGGCAAAACTGCATTTTTTGAAAAATACTTATTTTACCCGAAAATTTTATTTTGTTCTTATACCATGTTCAAGAAAATGTGTAAGATGAATAATAATGTTATAAAATTCAAAATTTAGTTAATACTATACATAACGGCTATTTAATAATAATATTATAATAATATATCGTTGTTTAGTAAAACCCGGTATTGCGTACAACACACGCTATCGAGGAAGGTCGCGATTGCGTGTAATGCAAGCCAAGTCAGGGTTGCGTGTTGTGCAAAAATCCTTCGTTGTTTCGTATAACAGAATCCAACCATATTTCATTTATACATTGAATATATATATATATATACTCAATGTTGCGTAGAATAACTATTATCAAAATTGTGTGTGACACGATCGAAGAATAGTGTTGCGTATACTGCAAGCTAATACGGTGTTGCGTATAGCGCAAGTTAATCTTGGTGTAGCATACAACACAAGAAATTAATGAAATTAAAAGAATATTTTTCATAAAATCTCGGGGTGTTACATTTGTCAAGGTTTATTTGGGTTGAGAAGGTATTTTTAGGGTTTTATTATGGTTTTATTAGGGATTATTAGTTTTTATTAGGTTTTATTAGGGAATTTTAGAGTTTATTAGGGTTTGTTAGGGGTTTATTAGTTTTTTTTTTGTTTTATTAGGTTATATTAGTGTTTGTTAAGTCTTTTTAGATTATATAGCATTTTTTATTATTTGTGAGCATTTTGTTTTTGTTTGTGAGTGTTTTTTGGGTTTCTTTGTTTATATTAGAGTTTATTATTGGTTATTATGGTTTTTATGGATTTTAAGGTATATTAGCATTTTTTGTCTTTATTAGGTTATATTAGTGTTTTTAGGTCTTTTTAGGTAATATATAATGTTTTTATTGTTTGTGATCATTCTTTTGTGGTTTGTGAGCGTTTTTAGGGTTTATTAGGTTATATTAGAGATTATCAGGGTTTCTTGGGATTTTTAAGGTATACTGGCGTTTGTTTTCGTAATTAGGGTTATGTTGGGTTTTATTAGGGGTGATTATGGAGTGTTAAGGTTTGTTAGGGTTGAGTAGGGTTTATTTGGATTTATTTATGGTTTATTAGGGATTTTTAGGGTTTGTTGGGGTTTATTATGGTTTATTAGTGCCTATTAGGGTTGGTTAGGGTTGTTTAGGTTTTCTTAACGTGTTTTTAGTATTTAATATGTTATATTATCATTTATTAGGGTTTATTAGTTATTTTTGGGGTTTTATTAGGGTTGAGTAGAGTCTCTTACGGTTTTTAGGGATTATAAGGCATTTTTAGGGATTATTAGAGTTTATTAGGGGTTTATTAGGGTTTAATTTTTTATATTATGGTATATTAGGGTTAAATATTTTTGAGGGTTTTGAGGCATCTTTAGGGTTTGTGTAGCATGTTTTAGTGTTTTTGTAGCGTTGTTTGAGTTTATGTTACATTTTTAGAGTTTATTTAGTGCTTTTAGGGTTTAGTTAGCGGTTCTTTGTTTTATGTAGAATTTTTTAGTGTTTATGTAATGATTTTAGGGTTTATGTAGGGTGTTTAGGGTTTAGGTTTTTGGTAGAATTTTTAGGGTTTATGTTTTATTTTCGGGGTTTATGTAGCGTTTTTAGGGGTGATATAGCATTTATGTTTCATTTTTGTGGGTTTATGTAATGTTTTTTGGGTACATGTATTTTTTTTGGGATTATGTTGTGTTTTTATGTTTTATGTAGCATGTTTTAATGTTTATGTTGCGTTTTTTAGGATTTATGTTATGGCTCTAGGGTTTATGTAGTACTTTTTGGGTTTATGTAGCGTTTTTTTGGTTTATGTTTTGTTTTTTGGGTTTATGTTGCGTTTTAGGGTTCATGTAGCATTTTTAGGGTTTATGTAATATTTTTTGGGTTTATGTATCTATTTGTTGCCTTTTTTAGGGGTTTAACGGTTGTTTATGGTTTGTAGTGGTTTTTAGGGGTTTTAAGGGTTTTTAGCAGGTGTTTATGGTTTTTATGGTATTTGATGGGTTTTAAATGGTTTTTGGGGGTTTTTAATGGTTTATTTATTTTTTCGGGATTAATAGGGGTTGTTAGGGTTTTTAGTGTGTTTAGGGTTTGTTTGGGTATTGTAGCGGTTTTTAGGGTTTATGTAATGTGTTTAAGCATTTTTTGGGATCTTTAGGGTTTTTTGGTGTTCTTTAGCGTGTATTATGGTTCTTTTGGGTTTACTAGGGTTCTTTAGGGTTTATTAGTGTTCTTTACAATTTGTTACGGTTTATTATCCTTTTTATTGTATATTAGGGTTTTATTGGTCTTTTGTAGGCATTAATAGATTTTTCTAGGGTTTATCAACCCTTTTTGGGTTATTTAGGATTTATTAGGGTTTATTTTATTTATTAGGGTTTATTAATGTGTGTTATAGTTTATTATGATTAATTAGGGTTTATTATGATTTGTTAGGCTTTTTGCGGTTTATTAGGGGTTTGTTATGGTTTGTTTCAGTTTTTTACGATTAATTTGGTATTTTAAGGATTTGTTACGAATTATTTGGGGTTTTTAGGGTTTGTTACGTTTTCTTATGGGGTTATTAGGGTTTTTTAGGGTTTATTAGCGGGTTGTAGGGTTTTGTAGGCTATTATTTGGTGGGTTTTGTAGTGTTATTTTTTCGGGTTTGTTAGGGTTTTTAGAGATTATTAGGATTTGTTACGGTTAAATAGTGTTTTTATTGTATATTAGGGGTTTTATGGATTTTGTAGTGTCTATTATAGTTTTAGGGCTTATTGGAGGTTATTTTGATTTATTAGTGTTTATTAGGGTTTTAGGGTTTAATAGTGGGTTTTAGGTGTTATTTGGGATTATTAGTGGTTCTTAGGGGTTATTAGTGGTTGTAAGGGTTTGTTAGGTTTTGTTAGGGTTTGTAAGGACTTCTGTTATTCTATTATCACACACGTTATTATTATCATTATTATCTTTTTCATTATTATCATTATAATTATTATTATTATCAATATTGTTATTACAATTATTATTATTATTATTATCGTCGCATGAAAATGCAGATGCACATGCGTTATTATTTATTATTTATTATATATTATTTATTTCCATGCACATTTGTATGTTGTTGTTGTTGTTATTATTATTATTATTATTATTACTATTATTATTATGATTATCATCATCACATGCAAATGCACATGCACATCTATTATTATTTATTACCATGCACGCCCACACACAAATCACCTACATTATTTTATTATCACATGAATTTTTAATGTTATTGTTATTATTACTATTATTATTATTATTGTTATTATCATCAAATGCAAATGAAAATTCACTTGCGTTATTATTTATTACCATACACGCGCACATTCAATACATGTCCATTATTCTATTATCACATGCACTATTATTTTTAATATTACTATCATCGTTATTATTATGATCATGGGTTCTATGAGTTATTCTTAATTATCATGCACTGCACAGGCAATGAACGTGCGTTATTCTATTATCACATGAATTGTTGTTGAAATTATTATTATTATTATTGTTATTATTATTATTATTATTATTATCATCTCATGCACATGAACATGCAAATGCACAGGCATTATTTTTTATTTTTTATTACCATCCATGTGCACATGAAATGCATACAAGTTATTTTTTTATCACATACGTTGTTATTCTTATTGTTATAATTATTATTATTGTGGTTGTTGTTATTGTTGTTGTTGTTGTTATTGTTATTATCATAACATGCAAATGCCCATGCAAATACATAAACACGCACATTCAATGCACGTGCATTATTCTATTATCACATGCGTTGTTATTATTAATATTATTATTATTATTTTTACTTTTATTATCATAGTCATCATCATCACATGAAAATGAAATGCACACACATTATTATTTATTACCATGCACGTACACACGTAATGCACATGCAATATTCTATTATCACATGCATCGGTACTACTACTATTATCACAACTACTACTACTGCTGTTATTATTATTATCATCACATGGAAATGCAGATGCACATGTGTTATTATTTATTATTTATTATCGTGAACGTGCATATGCAATGCACTTGTATTATTCTTTTATTATTATTATTATTATTATCACACTTATTATTATTATTATTATTATCATTATCATTATTATTTTCATTATCACATGCAAATCCACATGCATGTGCGTTGTTATTTATTATTTATTACCATGCACGTGCATGCATTATTTTTATTATTTATTATTAAAATTAGTATTATTAATATTATTATCAAATGTAAAGGCACATGCACATGCATGTGCGTTCTTATTTACTATTATTTATTTATTATTTACTATTATGCACGTGCACATGAAATGAACTTGCATTATTCTATTATTATTATTATTATTATTATTGTTTGTATCATCAAATACAAATTCACATGCACGTGCGTTGTTATTTATTATTTATTACCATTCACATGCATGCGTCCTTATCATTATCATTACATGTAAATGCTCATACATGTGCATTATTATATATTATTTATTACCATGCACATGAAAATGCAATGAACTTGTGTTATTCTATTATCACATGTGTTATTATTATTTATTCTCTTGAATGTGAACATGCAATGCACTTGCGTTGTTCTATTATCACAAGTGTTATTATTTATTATTTATTATCATTCACATACAACTGCACATTCATGTGGACTTTGTTATATTTTATTATTTATTACCATGAAGATGCACATGGAGATGCACATGCACATGCACATGCACATGCACTTGGATGTGCGTTATTATTTATTATTTATTATCATTCACATGAAAATGCACATACAATTCAGTTCATGTCACGACCCGTCCTCGGGGCTCGTGCTGTGACTACCCCAAACCCGCCTTCCATAGGCTAGGGGCTGACGACTAGCACCAAAGGTGTAAATACCGATAAAAGGGACGAAATTGCCTTTATATAAGGAAACAAACACTACAGAGTACGCAAACTGATGTAAACACTATGTAAAATGAGTACAAAAGTAAGTTATGAAAAGTAAATGGGCCAGTATACAAACCCAACTGAAATTATAGTACAACTGAGAAAAGAAAGTACAACAACTAAAAGGCAAAGCAGCAACCACCAAATCATCCTCCAGAAACCCCACATGAAGGGTGGGTACAGATAGTCTCTTCTGCTCCTCGAATCCGTCTGTCCGCACCGTGTACGTCCCGCCTGATAGTCCACCTCCAGATACTGTCCCGCTCCACATGTCTCAAACACGATCAGCGTTTTCCATCGTCTTCATCCAACACAACATCGTCCGGGCATAACCCGTGCAGGGGTGAGTATACGATACTCAGTAGGGACCCCGAGACCCCCGAAGGCCTCTTAGAATCCACGAAGTATAAACCACAAAGGAAATATACAAACACCAAGTATCAATCAACTCTACTTAGGTATATGCCCATAAATATACCTAATTCATCAATTCCAGTTCGGTTCCAACTCTTGAGCCCAAGTTCAACCCAGTCCTCACAGGAAAGTACAACTCAGTCCACACAAGAAAGTACAACTCAGTCCAAAAAGGAATGCAAGACAATCGTATCGAAGATAATGATTTAAAGATAAGACTCAACTGACACAAGTATACTACTCACGGAGAGAGGTGGAGATGATAGATGTATCCTCTAGATCACCTCCCCTACCGAACCCACATAGGATCCAAGTACAGAAGTTTTCACTGCCAAACCCACGTAGGATCCCTATACAGTAACCATTGCTACTGAACCCACGTAGGATCCAAGTACAATCGTCATCTCTGCCGAACCCACGGAGGATCCATGTACAGTCTTCCTTGCTGCCGAACCCGTGGAGGATCCATGTACATTCGTCATCATCGTTGCAGTCATAGCCAACTCTAGGGTTCCCGCACACAGCTCGCTTGATTCCGGGAGGGTCCACTCCACGAGTCAAAGGGGTGGATACATCAACTATCATGAAGACTAGTGTTGATGTATCCCGAAGTTACATCCCACATCATAGGGGAAATACCAAGAAAAACATGCCCAAGTCATGGAGAACAAGACGACCAAGCCATTTCCAAATGTACACGGCATGTAGGTAAGTGATAAACGTTGTGTCATTAGACAGCGGGTACTGCCCGTGTGATACGGCCTGTGTCACAGGGATGGTCGTGTAGATAAGTAAATACATGGAGTGTAGTATGGTTACCCACCGTGTCCAAACCTCTAGGGTCAGTTACAAGTGTGCTAGCTATGCCTGGCCACGTGGTGGAGTACATGACTGTGTACTCCATCGCGTGTCCGTGTATTTCTAGAATACAAGCCGAGTCATCACGAAGCCAATTTTTCCATGTTGAAGGTAGTATATGTCGTACCTCTTGGTCATGTGTTTCTTCCCGTGTCCGTGTATCTCCCAGATTACACGCCAAGCCTCGCGAAGCTACTTCTGCCATGGTGATGGTAGTACACGCCGTGCTTCGTGGCCGTGTGGTTCTGCCCGTGTCCGTGTATCTCCCGGATTACATGCCGAGCCTCGTGAAGCCACTTCTGCCTTTCTATGAATACAATACATGTTGTGCCTCGTGGCCATGTATTTATATCCCTGTCCGTGTATTTTCCCTAAATACACACCATGTCCATCGAAGTCTCCTCTGACAGACAGTGTGGAGAGTACACGTCGTGTGTCTTTAGACACATGCCATGTACGACTTTTCTAACGTCCAAAACGGAAGCCACAGTACGCTTGTACTACAAGGCATGTGCTTCTGGATTACACTCCGTGTATTCTGGAATTATCCAGAAATGACGCCTCTGGCCAGCACGCCTCCTGAGGTGTCCGTTCTTTGTTCCGATGATCTTTTTGCTACGAAACATCCGCTTCTAGGTCGCACCGATGCTCTGAGGCCTTTTTTGGTGTTTTCGGGCCTCCATTCGGCTTCGAAAACATGACTTGATTCACTTATCAAATAATGGTAGAGGAACTCCATACAACAAGATTGGCGGAGGAATCAGACCGTGTTAGTTTGGTCCGGTTCCTTCCGCATTAGTTCGATAGAAAATGGTTTAGAGAGAAACAAAAACATGGAAGGAAAAACAACGTTGCTCATTCGTAAACACCCCCCAACCTCGATGGAAGTATACAGTTTTTCAAGCATTGTGGATGATGGTGTCATTCCTATCATCATCGGTGTCTCCTCCCTTGTCACGAAGGAGGAAGAGTATGGAGAAAACTGAAACCGCCAAGTCGACGTTCTCCGTCGGAGAGTTGACATTCTTATTTGAAGATGATGTTCTTCAAAGGGACTTAGAGCTCTCTCCCAAAATCCTCACACAACAAGCCAACAAAATAAAATAAGTCCTTCCATTATTTTATTATTTTTCCATCCATTTCAAAAACTCAAATTTCAAAACAAATTCACTTAATTAATTAAACATGAGTTGTCTAATTAATTAAGTGATATGTTGGCATGATTAATGAGAGAGAGAGAGAGCGGAGAGGAAGAGGATAGGTTTCACAAGTTAGGATGAGTTACAAAAATAAAGAGGGGGTTAGAGGAGTTTTAAGAAATGTGAAGGGGTGGGGTTCATGTGGGCCCCACCTCACAAATATACTCACATGGGTAGTTAGGGGCTTATGGGTCCCACCCCAACTACCCCATATAGGATATAATAACTTGGTTAAAGAATTAAAAACTGTTCCACAATTTTTATTTAATTCTTTATTAATCCACAATTTTTAACAACTCCTCGCGAGAAAACACATCTTCGGTAAAGGTCCTCTTAATCAATTACCGACACTACGGTTTCATTGGCACCCTTACATTTCAATTCCGAGCACCGATTCAAAAGATATAAAAACCCACTCATTCGTTCACTAAACGTACCCGAGCTAAAGTTTAGAATTTTATTCTGGGCACAACGGGCCTCAGAATCAGGTGCTGTCAGAAACTGCATACTCGGGAAATCTCATAGAATTTAAGAAAAAAATTTCCTTGATATTTATGGGTCTTTACATTACTCTCACCTTAGGGCTTTACGTCCCCGTAAAGACACATCATAAACTATGGAAACAAATGAGGGTATTGTGTATGCATCTGAGCCTCTCGCTCTCATGTGCTCTCCTGGAGGTTTCTGTGCTGCCACCTGATTCGCACTAGAGGAATTGAACATCCACATAGGACCCGCCCCTGTCGATCCTCGATCTCCACCGAGACCACCGCAAATGTCTCCCCTTCATCGATGTTCAGCTCCCCGTGTCGGGTCGTGCACGTATCTCCTCAGCTAAGATACATGGAAGACGTCGTGCACCCAATGCAACTAAGGTGGAAGAGCCAGAAGATAAGACACCTCGCCTACCAAGATGAGGACATGTAATGGTCGTATGAAGCGCATAGATAGCTTTCTGCCCTAGCCAAATCTCTGTAATCCACGTCGTGGTGAGACCCGTAAGAAAACGTGGTTGCAATACTCGAACTCTAGTGGTCTCTGTCTCTTATTATCATAGGACTTATATCAGCTCTGTGCAGTCCTCATCCACTCCTGGATGATCTGCACCTTCTCTGTCGAAGCCCAAACCATCTCTGGTCCTACGAGTGCTAACTCCCCAGGGTCATTCCAGCACAGAGGTGATTTGCAAGGTCGGTCGTACAATGCCTCGTATGGTGCCATCCCGATGGTGGAGTGGTAGCTGTTGTTGTACGCAAACTCCACCAAAGGTAGGTGATCCTCCCAGATGTGACCAAAGTCGATGACACATGCACAGAGCATGTCCTCGAGAGTCTTAATGGTCCTCTCCGTCTGGCCATCCGTCTAAGGGTGAAAGGCGATGCTTAGGCATAGATGCATCCCAAATGCCTCCTGAAACCCCTTCCAAAGCCGGGAAGTAAAGCGAGCGTCTTGATCAGAGATTATAGACTATGGTACACCATGAAGCCGTACGATATCCTGAACTTAGAGGCATCCTAGGCTCTCCACTGAGCCCTGCTCTCTGATAGGTAGAAAGTGGGCCGACTTGGTGAGTCGGTCTGCGATCACCCAGATAGAGTCGTGTCCTCTAGAAGTACGTAGAAGTCCCGTCACGAAATCCATATATATCTCATCCCACTTCCACTCCGGGACCTCTAAGGGTTGTACCAAGCCTGTTGGTACTTGGTGCTCTGCCTTCACCTGATGGCAGGTGAGGCATCGTGAAACGAATTCTGCCACAGCCTTCTTCATGTCTGGCCACTAGTGTTGTCGTCTGAGATCCCGGTACATCTTTGCTACACCTGGATATACCGCCAATGGGGAAGTGTGAAACTCCATCAGCACCTCCTACTGTAATCCAACTAGTACCATGGTACGTCCTCTGAAAAGGATGACGTGCTCACTGTCTTCAGAAAATCCATCGGGTGCCAGTCTTGAGGATATCTGAGCACGTCGCGCCTCACAGTCATCATCCCCCTGTTGTGACTCTCTGAACCGCTGAAGTAGTGGAGGAGTGACTGTGAGCAACTAAAGAAAGGATACCCCATCTCTATCCATGAAGGATATCTGCAAAGCGATTAACTGCTATATCACTTCTCCAAGTAGCTGAATGCCCGACCTCCTGCTGAGAGCATCAGCTACTACGTTCCCCTTCCCAGGAGTATAGACTATCTTAAAGTCATAGTCCTGGAGGAACTCGAGCCATCGCTACTGTCTCTGGTTCAAGTCCTTCTGTGAGAATATGTACCTGAGACTCTGGTTGTCAGAGTATATAGTAAAGCTCTCGCCCCTCAGATAGTGCAGCCACATCTTCAAGGAGAAGACCACTGCTGCTAACTACAGGTCATGAGTAGCGTAGTTCTGCTCATGCTTCCTCAACTGTCATGATACATAGGCGATCACTACCCGCCCCTGCATCAGGACACACCCGAGTCCGGTCCCTGATGCATCACAGTAAACTACGTACCCTACTCCCTCCTCTGGTAGCCTCAAGATGGGTGCACTGGTCAGTCTCTGTCTCAGCTCTTGGAAGCCCTGGTGACATCTATCAGACCACACGAAGTTTTTCCCCTTCTTCGTCAAAGCTGAAATTGATGCTGTAACTCTGGAGAAGTCTGTCACAAATCTCTAATAGTACACAGCCAGACCTAGGAAACTCCGAACCTCCGTCACACTCCTGGGTGGCCCCCAAGATAGCACTGCCTCGATCTTTGCAGGATACACTGCAACTCCCACCTCAGAGATGACATGCCCCAAGAAGTGGGCCTCTTGAATCTAGAACTGACACTTTGAGATCTTACCATAAAGCTGGTGCTATCAGAGTGTATCTAGAACATCCCCCATGTGGTAGGCGTGCTCCTCCTCAGTAGTCGAGTAAATCAATATATTGTCGATGAAGTCTACGAAAAATCGACCAAGGTAAGGCTGGAAGATCCTGTTCATGAGACTCATGAACACTTCTGGAGCATTGTTTATGCCAAAAGGAATAACTAAGAACTCATAGCATCCATATTGACACCTGAAGGCTTTCTTCTGCACATCCTTGTCTCGAACTCTAAGCTGATGATAGCCTGACCTAAGGTCTATCTTCGAGAACCATCGTGCTCCCTTGAGCTGATCAAAGAGGTTTTCAATCCTCGGAAGTTTATACTTGTTATTCACAGTCACCTGATTCAGGAGACGATAGTCAACACACAGTCGCAAACTCCCGTCCACCTTATTGGCAAATAAAGTTGGGGAAGGAAAGGGTGAAACACTGGGTCAGATGAATCCCTTGCACTGAAAGTCCTCCAGCTGTACCCGTAGCTCTCGAAGCTCAGTGGGAGCCATCTGATATGATGGAGTAGATATCAGGTCTGTCCTGGGGTATAGGTCAATATAGAAGTCTATCTCTCTGCGAGGAGGTAGTCCTGGAACGTCGTCAGGAAAAACGTCCGTATACTAATCCACCACATTAGGAAAACTCGAACTCCACACATCAACTGCTCCTAGGATGAGACTAGCCAACTGATTGGTGATAGGATATCCTATCCTATGTGCGAGTCCATCCTGCACTACAAAGGATCCCTTCTCGCGAGTAATGGTGAACCAACTCCCATCTGTGTGGACGCGTTGTACCTTGCGCCTAATACAGTCGATCTGAGCATCAACTGTAGATAACCAATCCATGCCCAATATGACGCCATAAGGCCTCGACGCCGCTACAAGAAGATCCCAGTCGAAGCTCTCACCTCCTAGAGTAAGCTCACACTGCCGGTACCAGTGCGTAATCATCGAGTCTGCTCCCGTAGGAGTCTCTATCCGTAAAAATCAAGCCAACAGCTCTGTCGGAATCTCCGAGCTCCGAACAAGGGTAGCGGCAATGAAAGAATGACTCTCTCATGTGTCTATAATAACTATAGAAAGGATGGAGTAGACAAAGATAGTACCTCGAATCATATCAGGTGCGCCATGGTCGTAGGCCTCGACTTCCTGGAGCTGAGCCTGCCCCTGTCTGCCAGCTCTCGGTGGTCGGGGTGGTCCTCCTGGTGGTGTTGGTGGTAGAGCCTCGAAGAATCGTCCACCACCTGCTGCCCAGCCAACTCCTCTGCCTCATCCGCCTGCTCCTGGCGGACTGCCACGGTTGAACCTCTGCCTCTTCCTGGGTGGTCCCTCAATCGTCTACTGCTCTTCTACATGGCGAGTCAGGCAGTCACGAGCCATGTGTCCCTGCCAGCCGCATGCATAGCACTGCCTGCCTCTCGTATGACTGGCTCTACTGTGTGTGCCCCGCACCTCCGAACCAATATCCTGAGGTCGCCCACCTGATGGTCTGGTCCGCTTGGACCTTTGCGACATCTGTCTACTGCCGGCTGCAGAAGACTCCGCTACATGTCACCCTGCGGTAGGCCTCGCTGTGGGTGTAGGATCAGCAAGAAAGCTCTCCACAAGAAGGGCTCGCTCCAGTACTCCTTCCTGCGTCAGAATGATGAGGGATATCATCGATGCCCTGATCTCATGCCTCAGTCCCTGCTCGAAGGTCTAGGCCCGGAAGAATGGGTCTCGTACCATGTATGTGGAGTAGCGCGAGAGATCAGTAAATCTCACCGAGTACTGGGCTACTGACATGCTGCCCTGCCACAGCTGTAGTAACTCCTGGACGCGCACCGCACGGACGGTGGCTTGAATGAACTCTGAGAAAAAGAGGCTCTTGAAGTCCATCCAAAGAAGAGATGTCTCTTCATGCACCTGGAGCATCAAGCTCCACCATCTACCTGCTTCTTCGTATAGAAGACTCACCGCAAGGATCACCATAAGATCTGCTGGTGTCCCTACCAATCTGAAGACTCGAACAACAGCCTCTATCCAATCCGCGGCTGCCTGAGGGTCCGTCTCCCCATGGAACCTGGGCGGTCTATGACACTAAAACTCATGCAGTGCAATCAGGTGACGATCACTCTCAGCTGATGGGGCTGGTGGCATCGGTGGCTCGGCGGGTAGAGGTACCGTCAGTGCCTCCGCTGTAATGGGGCCCTGTACCGAGGCCTCGTCGCTCGGTGGGATTCCATATTGCACAAAGCTCGGAACCCTAGCTGGCTACCATCATGGGGCCATCCTAAAAGGAAATAGGTGTGCCATGGTAAATACAGTATACCCAGTGATCTAACACCAAGTAATCACAAAGAAAACTTTGAAACACACATGCAATCAATGTTTTCATGCAATAAGTCATAAATCAGAAGTTGGGGTCCTGGTGTATGGGTATGTCAGCCGCTGCACCAACACTGGACTCCCTGGACTGATAACCACACTCAATACCCTTAACACTATTGCTTCATAGGAAGAAATTATCAGATTCCTAAGTTCTGCGTTAGAACTGACTCCTTTGATACCAATTTTTCATGACCTGTCCTTGGGGCCCGTGCCGTGACTACCCCAAGCCCGCCTTCCATAGGCCAGGGGCTGGCGACTAACACCAATGGCGTAAATCTCAATAAAAGGGTAGGCATTTCCGTTATATAAGGAAAGAAATACTACAGAGTATGCAAGCTGAAGTAAATACTAAGTAAAATGAGTACAAAAGTAAGTGCTAGAAAGTAAACGGGCCTGTATACAAACCCAACTGAAAGTATAGTACAACTGAGAAAAGAAAGTACAACAGTTTAAAGGTAAATCCGCAACCACCAAATCGTCCTCCGGAAAACCCACCGGAAGGGTGGGTACTGATAGTCTCCTCTTCTCCTCGAATTTTTCCGTCTGCACGGTGTACCTCTCGCCTGATAGTCCACATCCAGATTCCTTCCCGCTCCACAAGTCACAACCACGATCAGCGATGTCCGTCGTCTGCATCCAACACAATGTAGTGCGGGCATAGCCCATGCAGGGGTGAGTATACGATACTCAGTAGGGACCCCGAGACCCCTGAAGGCCTCCCAGAATCCATGAAGGATAAACCAAAATGTAAAGATACAAACACCAAGTATCAATCAACTCTACTTAGGTATATGCCGATACATATACCTAAGTCATCAATTCTAGTTCGGATCCAACTCCCGAGCCCATGTTCAACCCAGTCCACATAGGAAAGTACAACTCAGTCCTCAGAGGAAAGTACAAATCAGTCCACATAGGAAAGAAGGACAATCATATTGAAGATAATGATTGAAAGACAAGACTCAGCTCACACAGGTATACTACTCACGAAGAGGGGTGGATATGATAGATGTTGCCTCTGTATCATCTCCCCTGCCAAACCCACATAAGATCCAAGTACAAAAGTTTTCGTTGCCAAATCTACGTAGGATCCCAGTATAATAACCATCGCTGCCGAACCCATGTAGGATCCAAGTACAGTCGTCATCGCTGCCGAACCCACGGAGGATCCAAGTACAGTCTTCCTTGCTGTCGAACCCACAGAGGATCCAAGTACAGTCATCATCATCGTTGCAGTCACAGCCAGATCTAGGGTTCCCGCACACGGCGAATAAGATGACCAAGCCATTTTTCAAAAGTACACAGCATGTAGGTAAGCGATACATGTCGTGTCATCAGACATCAGGTACTACCCGTGTGATACGGCCCGTGTCGCAGGGCTGGTCGTGCAGATAAGTAAATACACGGCGTGTAGTATGGTTACACGCCGTGTCCAAACCTCTAGGGTCGGTTACATGTGCGTTGGCCATGCCTGGACATGTGGTGGAGTACATGCTCGTGTACTCCATCCCGTGTCTGTGTTTTTTTAGAATACACGCCGAGTCATCACAAAGCTGCTTCTGCCATGGTGAAGGTAGTACACACAATGCCTCTTAGCCGTGTGTTTCTTCATGTGTCCTTGTATCTCCCAGATTACACGTAGAGCCTCGCGAAGCCACTTCGTCCATGGTGATGGTAGTACACACCGTGCCTCGTGGCCTTGTGGTTCTTCCCGTGTCCGTGTATCTCCTGGATTACACGCCGAGCCTCGCGAAGCTGCTTCTGCCTTTCTATGAAGAGAATACACTCCATGCCTCAGGGCTATGTATTTCTGTCTTTGTCTGTGGATTTTCCCTAAATACACGCCATGTCCATCGAAGTCTCCTCTGACAGATAGCGTGGATAGTACACGCCGTGTGTCTTTAGACACAGGCCGTGTACGACTTTTCTAACATCTGAAATGAAAGCCACATTATGCTTGTACTACACGGAGTGTGCTTCTGGAGTACACGCCATGTGTTTTAGATTTATCCAGAAATGACACCTCTAGCCAGCACGCCTCCCGAGGTGTCCGTTCTTCATTCCAATGATCCGTTTTCTACAAAACTTCCGCTTCTAGGTCGCCCCGATGCTCTGAGGCCTTTTTTGGTGTTTTTGAGCCCCTGTTCGACTCCGAAAACTTTACATGATTCACCGCTTAATGAACGATAGGGGAACTCCATACAACAAGATCGGCGGAGGAATCTGACCGTGTTAGTTTGGTCCGGTTCCTTCCGCATTAGTTCAATAGAAAATGGTTTAGAGAGAACCAGTAACATGGAAGTAAAAACAACGTTTCTCATTCGTAAACACACCCATACCTCGAAGGAAGTATCGGTTTGTCAAGCATCGTGGATGATGGCGTCGTTCCCGTCGTCATCGGTGTCTCCTCCCTTGTCACGGAGGAGGAAGAGGATGGAGAAAACCAGAACAACCATTTAAACGTTCTTTGTCGGACAGTTAACGTTCTTCGTTGGAGATAAAGTTTTTCAAAGGGATTTAGAGCTCTCTCCCAAAATCCTCACACAACAAGCCAAGAAAATAAAATAAGGCCTTCCCTTATTTTATTATTTTTTCATGCATTTCAAAAACTCAAATTTCAAAAAAAATTCACTTAATTAATTAAACTTGAGTTGTCTAATTAATTAAGTGATATGTTGGCAAGTTTAATGAGAGAGAGAGAGAGAGGAGAGGACGAGGATAGGTTTCACAAGTTAGGATGTGTTACAAAAATAAAGACGGGGTTAGAGGAGTTTTAAGAAATGTGAAGGGGTGGGGTTCGTGTGGTCCCCACCTCACAAATATCCTCACATGTGTAGTTAGGGTCTTGTGGGTCCCACCCCAACTACCCCATGAAGGATATAACCACTTGGTTAAAGAATTAAAAATTGTTCCACAATTTTTATTCAATTCTTTATTAATCCTCAATTTTTAACAACTCCTCCCGAGAAAACACATCTTCGGTAAAGGTCCTCTTAAGAAATTACTGACGCTGCGGTTTCATCGGTGCCCTTGGATTTCAATTCCGAGCACTGATTCAAAATATATAAAAACCTGCTCGTTCGTTCACTGAACGTACCTGAGATCAACTTTGGAAATTTATTCAGGGCACACCGGGCCTCAAAATCAGGTGCGTTCAAAAACTACGTACTCGTGAAATCTCAAAGAATTTAAGAAAACAATTTCGTTAAAATTTATGGGTCTTTACAATTCACATGCGTTATTATTTATAATTTATTATATATTATCATTCACATGCAAATGTGCATGCATATGCCCATGCACGTGCGTTATGATTTATTATTTAAACCATGCACATGCATATGCACAAGCACATGTGTTATTACTACTATTATTATTAGAGGTATTTTTAGGGCTTACAATAATTTTTCGGATTTTTAGGTGTTATTAACATTTATTATGGTTTGTTAGGGTTTTAGGGTTTTTTAATGGTTTATTAGAATTTTTTGGGTTTGGTGGGGGTTATTAGGATTTTATTAGGGTTTATTATTGTGTGTCAAGGTTTATTAGGGTTTATTAGGTATATTTAGGGTTTTATTAGGATTGAGTTGGGTTTATTATGGAATATTATGGTATATTTGGGTAAGTTTAGGATTTATTAGTGTTTACTATGGTTCATTATGGTTTATTAATTTTTAAGAGGGTATATTAGGGTTTTTTAGTGTTTAGTAGTGTTTATTAGTGGTTATTAGTGATTTTAAGCTCTGTTATGTTTTATTAGCATTTATTAGGGGTTTTAGGGCTTTTTAATGGTATATGTGCCATTTTAGGGTTTAGTGGGGTTTATTATGGTTTATTATGGTGTGTTAAGGTTTATTAGGGTTGAGTTGGTATTTTTTGGGTTTTATTAGGGTTGCGTCAGTATCTTTAAGGTTTTATTAGGGTTTATAAGGTTTGATTACGGTTTATTAGGGTTTGTTTGGGATTTTTAGGATTTACTAGGGTTTGTTAGTGTTTTTATTAGGGTATATGAGTGTTTTTTAGTTTTTGTTAATATATATGAGGGGTTGTTATGAATTTTTAGGTTTTATTATCGTGTTTTTAGTGTTTTTGAGCATTTTTAATGGTTTATTAGATTTTATTTGAATTTATTATGGTTTATTAGTTTTTCTAGGGCTTTTAAATGGTTGTTTGTGTTTTTTTGTTTATTGGGTTTTAGTTGTGTTTTATTAGGTTTTGTTATTGTCTGTCAAGGTTTATTAGGGTTGAGAAGGTATTTTTAGGGTTTTATTAGGGTCTATTCATTTTTATTAGTGTTTATTAGGGATTTTTAGGGTTTATTAGGTTTTGTTGGGGTTTTATTAGTTTTATTTTATTTTATTAGGTTATATTAGTGTTTGTTAGGTCTTTTTAGATAATATTGCATGTTTTTATTGTTTGTTAGCATTTTGTTTTCGCTTGTGAGCGTTTAAGGGTTTCTTTGGTTATATTAGAGTGTATTATGGTTTATTAGGGTTTCTTGGGATTTTTAAGGTATATTAGCGTTTTTGTCTTTATTAGGTTATATTAGTGTTTTTACGTCTTTTTAGGTACTATAGCGCATTTTTATTCATTGTGATCTTTTTTATTGTTTGTGAGCATTTTTAGGGGTTATTAGGTTATATTAGAGTTTATCGGGGTGTTTAGGGATTTTTAAGTTATACTTGCATTTTTTTCTTTATTAGGGGATTGTTGGGTTTTATTAGGGGTTATTATGGTGTGTTAATGTATGTTAGGGTTGAATAGGGTTTATTTGGCTTTATTTATAGTTTATTATGTATTTTAGGTTTTTTGGGGGGTTTATTAGGGTTTATTAGTGTTTATTAATGTCTATTAGGGTTGGTTAGGGTTGTTTTGGTTTTTTTGATTTGTATTTAGGGTTTATTAGGTTTTATTATCATTTATTAGGGTTCATTAGGTATTTTGGGGTTTTTAATAGGGTTGAGTAGAGTTTATTAGGATATTAGGGATTATAAGGTGTTTTTAGGGATTATGGGAGTTTATAAGAGGTTTATTAGGGTTTAAATTTTTATATTATGGTATATTAGGATTTAATATTTTTGAGGGGTTTAAGGCGTATTTATGGTTTCTGTAACTTTTTAGGGTTTATGTAGTGTTGTTAGAGTTTTTGAAGAATTTTTAGTGTATATGTAGCATTTTTAGGGTTTAGTTAGCGGTTTTAGATTTTATGTATAATTTTTAGGGTTTATGTAATGTTTTTAGGGGTTATGTAGCGTGTTTAGCGTTTAGGTTTTATGTAGAATTTTTTAGGGTTTATGTTGCGTTTTCTGCCTTTATGTAGCATTTTTAGGGGTGATGTAGGGTTTATGTTGCATTTTTAGGTTTTATGTAACGTTTTTAGGGTTCATGGAGTGTTTTCAAGGATTATATTGTGTTTTTAGGTTTTATATAGCATTTCTAATGTTTATGTTGCACTTTTTAGAGTTTATGTTGTGTTTTTTAGGGTTTATGTTACACTTCTAGGATTTATGTAGTGCTTTTATGGTTTATGTAGCGTTGTTTGGTTCTATGATGCGTTTTTTGGTTTATGTGGCGTTTTTTGGGTTTTTGTTTCATTTTTTATGTTTTATGTAACATTTTTAGGGTTTTTGTATCTATTTGAAGTCTTTTTTGGGGTTATAATAGTTGTTTATGGTTGGTAATGTTTTTAAGGGTTTTTAAGGGTTGTTAATGAGTGTTTATGGTTTTTTATGGCATCTGATGGATTTTTAATGGTTTTGGGGGAGGGGGGTTTAGGGGTTTATTTGTTTTTTGGGATTGATAGAGGTTTTTAGGGTTTTTTTGTGTGTTTTAGGGTTTGTTTGGTTATTGTAGTGGTTTTAGGGTTTATATAATGTGTTTTAGCATTTTCTGAGTTATTTAGGGTTTTTTAGTGTTCTTTAGAGTTTAATATAGTTCTTTAGGGTTTATTATGGTTCTTTAGGGTTTATTAGTGTTCTTTAGGATGTGTGACAGTTTATTATCATTTTTTATTATATATTAGGGTTTTATTGGGCTTTTATAGGCATTAATTGCATTTTCTAGGGTTTATAATCCTTTTTAAGGTTATTTAATATTTATTAGGGTGTTATTAGGGTTTATTTTAATTATTAGAGTTTAGTAACATGTATTTGGGTTTATTACGATTTATTAGGGTTTATTATGCTTTGTTAGGGTTTTTTGCGGTTTATTAGGGGTTTGTTATGGTTTGTTTCAGTTTTTTACAATTTATTTCTCATTGTTAGGGGTTTTTATGATTTATTTTGGGTTATTAGAGTTTGTTAAGATTTATTTTGGGGTTATTAGTGTGTTTTAGGGTTTATTAGTGGGTTGTAGGGTTTTTTAGGCTATTATTTGGAGTATTTTTGTAGTGTTTTGTCAGGTTTTTAGGGTTTTTAGTGATTATTAGAGTTTATTATGGTTTAATATTGTTTTTTATTGTATATTATTGGTTTTAAGGCTTTTTTAGCATTTATTAGGATCTAATAGAGTTTTTTAGGTTTTATTATGGTTTATTAGGATTTATTAGTGTTTATTAGGGTTTTTAGGGTTTAATAGTGGGTTTTAGGGGTTATTTGGGTTTATTAGTGGTTCTTAGGGGTTATTAGTGGTTGTTAGGGTTTGTTAGGTTTTGTTAGGGTTTCCAGGGTTTGTTATGGTTTGTTTGAGTTGTTTGGGGTTTTATGCGTTTTTGGGGTTTTATGGGTGTGTTTGGATTTTTTATGCTTTGTCAGTGTTATTTTAGCATTTTTAGTGGTTTTTTTTTCTTTTTGTGGGGTTTGAATCTTTTTTCGGATTTTTGTAGCAATTGATAGGGTTTATGTAGCGTTGTTAGTGGCTTTAGTCAAGATACCCCAATTTGTTGACATTCAAACAAGTATAACTTATGACCCGGATGTTCGTTAGGCTTGTACCACATATCATATCAAAAATTGTTTCATTTTCGTCGATTGGACGGGTTGTGGAGTTGAAACGGGCTTCTAGATTAGAAGTTATGGTCATTTTAACATTCTATAGCTTTTCAAATACACATATATATGTATTTATTCGTAAATATATATGTGTTTGTGTGTGTGCGTGTGTGTGTGTGTCTATGTGTGTTGTATATATGTATTTATTTATTTATTTATAAACACACATAAGAAAACAATTTTATAAATGTATTTAAAAATAATCTTATAAATACATATTAATATAAAAATAAATATACGGATAAAAAACATATTAATATAAATATATAATAATATAAGAATGAATATTTATATACTAATATATGAATAAATATTTATTTATTAATATAACAAAATATATTTATATTAATATGAATCTATATTGATATACGAATAAATATAAATATATATAAATAAATAGATATATCATTAAATAGATAAAAAACGAAATGGCTTAGTTGTATAGGTGCAGGCACGCAAGGGGGGAGGTTACAGGTTTGAGTTCGGGTGGAAGCAAGGAGGTGTGCGCGTGTGGGGGATGCGCGGGAAGGGCAGCGCGCGAGAGAGCTTGAGGGGGGTCTTCCTAGTGCTGATACAGGGGGGAAAGCGCTGTTAAAAGCTCCCCCACCCCGCTTTATATAAATATATTTTATTTTATTTTTATTTTTATTTTTTGGACTTTTTTCTGTGCTTTTTAGAGGTGCTGATAAAAGTACCCTTTTATCAGCACTAAAAAAAAGCACTGCTAAAAGGGACCCCCCTATATCCTCGCCTCGATTAAAAATGATTTTTTAACGCTGTTAATGCACTTTTCTAGCGCTGATAAATGCCGTTTTTGTAGTAGTGTGCACACGCAATGCACATGCATTATTCTATTATCCCATGTGTTATTATTTATTATTTATTATCATTCACATTCAAATGAACTTTCATGTGGTCTTGGTTATTATTTATTGTTTATTACCATGCACGTTCACATGCACATGCACATGCACTTGTATGTGGGTTATTATTTATTATTTATTATCATTAAAATGCACATGCACATACACATGCAATTCACATGTGTTAATATTTATTGTTTATTATTTATTATCATTCACATGAAAATGCGTAGGCATATGCACAGGCACGTGTGTTATTATTTATTATTTAAACCATACCCATGCATATGCACATGCACGTGCGTTATTACTAATATTATTATTAGAGGTGTTTTTAGGGTTTGCTAGCATTTTTTAGTATTTTTTGGTGATATTAACATTTATTATGGTTTTTAGGGTTTTAGGGGGTTTTAATGGTATGTTATCATTTTTGGGGTTTGTGGGGGTTATTAGGATATTAATAGGGTTTATTATGGTGTGTCAAGGTTTATTAGGGTTTATTAGGTATTTTTAGGGTTTTATTAGGATTGAGTTCGGTTTATTAGGTTATATTATGGTATATTTGGTTATGTTTAGGATTTATTAGGGTTTATTATGGTTTATTAATTTTTAAGAGGGTATATTAGGGTTTTTTAGGGTTTAGTGGTGTTTATTAGGGTTTATTAGTGATTTTAAGCTTTGTTAGGTTTTATTAGGCTTTATTAGGTGTTTTTGGTCTTTTTAATGGTATATTTGCGTTTTTTGGGGTTTATTGCGGTTTATTATGGTTTATTATGGTGTGTTATGGTTTATTGGTGTTGACTAGGTATTTTTAGGATTTTATTAGGGTTGACTAGGTATCTTTAGGGTATTATTAGGGTTTATTAGGGTTGAATAGGGTTTTTTAGGGCTTGTTAGGGATTTTTAGGGTTTACTAGGGTTTGTTATTGTTTTTATTAGGGTATATGAGTGTTTTTTAGTTTTTGTTAATATATATGAGAGGTTTTTAGGACTTTTTATGTTTTATTAGCGTGTTTTTAGTGTTTGTGATCCTTTTTATGGTTTATTAGGATTTATTAGAATTTATTATGGTTTATTAGGTTTTTAGGGATTTTTAATGGTTTTTTTGTGTTTTTTTATTTAGGTTTAGTTGGGTTTTATTAGGTTTTATAATGGGGTTTCAAGGTTTATTAGGGTTTATAAGGTATTTTTAGGTTTTTATTATGGTTTTATTAGGGTTTATTAGTTTTTATTAGGGATTTTTAGGGATTTTTAGGGTTTATTTGGGTTTGTTTGGGGTCTATTAGTTTTTTTGTTTTATTAAGTTATATTAGTGTTTGTTAGGTCTTTTTAGATAATATAGTGTGTTTTTATTGTTTGTGAGATTTTTTTTTTGTTTTTGAGCATTTTTAGGGTTTCGTAGGTTAGATTAGAGTTTATTAGGATTTATTAGGGTTTCTAGGTATTTTTAAGGTATATTTGCATTTTTTTCATTATTAGGTTATATTACAATTATTTGGTCTTTTTAGGTAATATAGCACGTTTTTAATGTTTGTGATTGTTTTTTTTATTATTTGTGAGCGTTTTTAGGTTTTATTATGTTATATTTGTGTTTATCAGGTTTTCTAAGGATTTTTAAGGTATACTAGCATTTGTTTCTTTATTAGGGTTTTGTAGGGTTTTATTAGGGGTTATTATGGTGTGTTAAGGTTTGTTAGGGTTCAGTAGGGTTTATTTGGATTTATTTATGGTTTATTAGGGCTTTTAAGGGGGGTTTTTGGGGTTTGTTATGGTTTATTAGCGTTTATTAGTGTCTATTAGGGTTAGTTAGGGTAGTTTTGGTTTTCTTAACATGTTTTAGGGTTTATTAGGTTTTATTATCATTTATTATGGTTTATTAGGTATTTATGGGGTTTTATTAGGGTTGAGTAGAGTTTCATAGGGTTTTTAGGGATTATAAGGTGTTTTTTGGGATTATTAGAGTTTATAAGGGGTTTATTAAGGGTTAATTTTTTATATTATGGTATATTACTGTATAAAATTTTTGAGGGTTTTGAAGCGTATTTAGGGTTTTTGTGGAATTTTTAGGGTTTTTGTAGCATTGTTAGAGTTTATATAGTATTTTCAGTGTTTATGTAGCATTTTTAAGGTTTAGTTAGCGGTTTTAGGTTTTATGTATCGTTTTTACGGTTTATGTAACGTTTTTAGGTTTTATGTTTTGTGTTTAATTTTTAGGTTTTATGTTGCATTTTTTAGGGTTTATGTTGCGTTTTCTGAGTTTATGTAGCATTTTTAGGGGTGATGTAGCGTTTATGTTTCATTTTTAGGGTTTATGTAACGTTTTAGGGTTCATGTAGTGTTTTTTGGGTTTATATTGTGTTTTTAGGCTTTATGTAGCATTTTTTAATGTTTATGTTTCATTTTTAGGGTTTATGTTGTGTTTTTTTGGGTTTATGATATAGTTCTAGGGATTATGTAGAGTTTTTAGGGTTTTGTATCATTTTTTGGGTTTATGTTGCGTTTTTTTGTTTATGTTACATTTTTAGGGTTTTTCTTGCATTTTTTAGGGTTTATGTAACATTTTTAGGGTTTTTGTATCTATTTGATGAATCTTTTAGGGTTTTAATGGTTTTTTATAGTTTGTAGTGTTTTTAGGAGTTTTAAGGGTTGTTAACGGGTGTTTATGGTATCTGATGGATTTTTAATGGTTTTTGGTGGGTTTTATTGATTTATTTGTTTTTCTGGATTTACAGGGTTTGTTAGGGTTTTTAGTGTATTTTAGAGTTTGTTTGGGTATTGTAGCGGGATTTAGGGTTTATATAATGTGTTTTAGTGTTTTTTTGGGTTCGTTATGGTTTTTAGTGTTCTTTAGAGTTTAATACGGTTCTTTAGGGTTTATTAGGGTTCTTTAGGTGTTATTAGTGTTCTATAGGATTTGTTATAGTTTATTAGCATTTTTTATTGTATATTAGGGTTTTATTGGGCTTTTGTAGGCATTAATAGATTTTTCTAGGGTTTATCAACTCTTTTTAAGGTTTTTGAGGATTTATTAGGGTTCATTAGTGTTTATTTTATTTATTAGGATTTAGTAACGTGTATTTGGGTTTATTACGATTTAGTAGGGTTTATAATGATTTGTTCTAGTTTATTGGGGTTTATTTGGTTTTTGTTAGGGTTTGTTTCAGTTTGTTATGATTTATTGGGTGTTGTTAGGATTTGTTATGATTTATTTGGTGTTGTTAGGGTTTGTTATAGTTTATTTTCGGTTTATTAGGGTTTTTAGGGTTTATTAGCGGGTTGTAGGGTTTTTTTGGCTATTATTTGGAGATTGTTTTAGCGTTTTATCAGGTTTATTTGGGTTTTTAGTGATTATTAGTGTTTATTATGGTGTAATAGTGTTTTTTATTGTATATTAGGGGGTTTAGGGATTCTGTAGCATTTATTAGGGTCTAATAGAGTTTGTTAGGGTTTATTATAGTATATTACGATTTATAAGTGTTTATTAGGGTTTTAATGTCTAATAGTGGGTTTTATGGGTTATTAGGGTTTATTAGTAGCTCTTAGGGGTTATTAGTGGTTGTTAGGGTTTTTTAGGTTTTGTTAGGGTTTTTAGGGTTTATTAAAGTTTGTGTGAGTTGTTTGGGGTTTTATGCATTTTTGGGTCTTATGGGTGTGTTCGGATTTTTTATACATTGTTAGGGTTATTTTAGCGTTTTTTGGGGTTTTGATTCATTTTGTGGGAAATTCATTGGGTTTATGTAGCTCTGTTAGTGGCTTTAGTGATTCTATAGGGTTCTTTAGGTTTTTTGTGATTTTAGGGTTCTTTAGGGTGTATTGGTGTTTCTTTTGAGGTTTTTAGGGATTGTTATGGGATTTTTAGTGTTTTAAGGGATTCATTGGGTTGGTTAGAGTTTTGTTAAGCATTTTTAGGGTTTTTAGTGTTTTTTAAATTTTTTATTGGTGTTTAGGTTTTTAAGATTTTTTTGAGGTTTTTTAAGGATTTTAGGGTTTTTAGGTTTGTTTTCAGGTTTTTCGGTTTTTTAGGGGTTTTAGATTTTTTTTTGGATTTTATTGGGTTTTTTGGGTTTTTAGGGTTTTTAGGGTTTTTTAGGGTTTTAAGGTTTCTTTGGGTTTTATGGTTTTTAGGGTTTTGTCAGGTTTTTCTGGGTTTGATAGGGTTTTTTTGTGAATATTAGCATTTTGAATGGTTTAATAGCATTTTGTTGTATATTTGGGGTTTTAGGTATTTTGTAACTTTTACTGGAGTCTAATAGGGGTTTTAGGGTTTATTTCGATTTATTAGTATTTATTAGGGTTTAGTAGTGGGATTTTGGTTTTATTAGGGTTTATTATGGTTTATTATTTATTGGTAGGGTTTGTTAGGATTTATTAGTTCTTATTAGAGTGATTTATGGTCTCTAAGGGTTTGTTAGGGTTTCTAAGGGTGTGTTAGGGTTTCTAAGGGTGGGTTAGGGTTTTTATTGGTGGGTTAGGGTTTCTAAGGGTGTGCTATGGTTTCTAAGGTTTCTAAGGTTTTGTTAGTGTTTCTATGGGTGCATTGGGGCTTCTAAGGGTGTGCTAGGGTTTATAAGGGTGTGTTAGGGATTCTAAGGGCGTGTCAGGGTTTCTACGGGCGTGTTAGTGTTACTTAGGTTTTTATAGGGTTTTGTTAGTGGTTTTAGGGTTTTTAGGGTTATGTTAGGGTTTCTTATGGTTTCTTAGGTGGTTTTTAGGGTTTTATTGGGTTTTGTGTGTTTATTGGGGTTTCATAGTGCTTCATGGGGTTTGTTAGGGCTTATTAGGGTTTGTTAGGTTTTCTTAGTGTTTTTATGATTTTTTAGGGTTTGTTAGGGTTTGTTAGAGTTTGTTAGGGTTTTGCGTGGGTTTTAATGGTTTTTAGTGTTTATGGGGTTATTCATGGTTTGTTAGGGTTATTTAATTTTAATGGTTGTCACAGATGGGTAGTGCTAGTCGCAAGCTTCAATTTGATATGTGTTAGAGGTGAAAAGGACACCCATAGCAAAAGTTATAGTCATTAAGGGAACTTAAAGACCTTTTGTGTTTTTAAGAACGTGATAAGGTGTTCCTATTGGTCACAGATGTGTTGATCTAGTTGAAAGATTCGATTTGATATATGGTAGAGGAAAAACAGACTCTCGGAGTAGAAGTTATGGGGTTTTGGAGGGTTTAAGTATGTTTTTGGGTGTTCACGGATGTGATAAGGTGATTTAGTGGTTATAGGAGTGTACGTATAGTCTCAAGCTTCGATTTGATATGTGGTAGAGGCAAAACGGACACCCGTAGAAGAAGTTATTGCAAAACAGACACCAGAAGCCAATCTTATGACCATCCAAAGGGATTTTGGGTCTTTTGGGGGGTTGAAGAATGTCATAAAGGGATCCAGTGGTTACCAGAGTGTGTATCCCTTCACAATCATCGATTTTATATGTGGTAGATCCAAAATGAACACATATAGGAGATGTTATTGTCGTTTTAAATTGAGCAACCCTCCTAGCGCCTAAAAACCTAAGAAACCCACAACTCACTAAAATATGCATAATATGTCGTTCGAGTGTCCATTTGAGTGTTGTGACTAGCAAAATCAAAGATCGTGAGATGAGTGAGAACAAGTCTAATCGAAACTGTGAGAAGATCAATGAAACAGAAGATATATTAGTCATACCACTCCAAAAAAAGTCCAACTTCAAATGGACATAACTTCCACTATGGTTTTCCGTTCGAGATCTACCACAAATCAAATCGAAGGTAGTGAAGAGATCTATGCATAAGGATAACTTGAACAACGTTCAAGTGATGTTTGGGACCCTAAAATCCAAAAAACCCATCAGAAGGCCTCCAAAACTCCATTTATGTGTCCGGATCCGTTTCAAATTTTTCTTAAAATGGTCATAACTTCTGATCTGTGTGTCTGTTTAGCCTCGGGTAGTTGTTTTTATCGTAGTTTGTTCCATGAGATTTAGTTTGACTATGCACATGCACATGTAATGTACACACGTTATTTTATTATCACATGCGTTGTTATTATTATTGTTATTATTATTATTGTTGTTGTTGTTGTTGTTGTTGTTATCACATGCAAATGCACATCCAAATTCACATACATGCACATTCAATGAACGTGCTATATTCTATTATCACATTCATTTCTATTAATAATAATATTATTATTATTATTATCATCATCATTATCACATTCAAATGCAATGCACATGAGTTATTATTTATTACCATACACAAGCACACGTAATGCACATGGAATATTCAATTATCATATGCATTAGTACTACTACTATTATCACCACTACCACTACTATTATTACTATTGCTATTATTATTACTATCATCACATGAAAATGTAGATGCACGTGCGTTATTATTTAATATTTATTACCATGTACGTGCATATGCAATGCACTGGTATTAATCTTTTATTATTATTATTATTATTATTATTATCATTATTTATATCATTATCACATTCAAATGAACATGCATGTGCATTTTTATTTATTATTTATTACCATACACGTGAATGCGTTATTATTATTATTATTAAAATTAGTATTATTAATATTATCATCAATTGTAAAGGCACATGCACATGCATGTGCGTTCTTATTTATTATTATTTATTTATTATTTACTACTATGCACGTGCACATTAATTGCACTTGCGTTATTCTATTATTATTATTATTATTACTATTATTATTCTTGTTGTTGTTTGTATCATCAAATACAAATGCACATGCATGTGCGATGTTATTTATTATTTATTACCATGCACAAGGATGCATCATTATCATTATCATTACATGTAATTGCACATGCATGCGCATTATTATATATTATTGGTTATCATGCACATGGAAATGCAATGCACTTGCATTATTATATTATCACATGTGTTATTATTATTCATTATAATTCATGTGCACACAAAATTCACGTGCGTTATTCTATTATCACATGTGTTATTATTTATTATTTATTATCATTCACATGAAAATGCACATTCATGTGGACTTGGTTATTATTTATTGTTTACTACCATGCACATGCACATGCACATGTACATGCACTTGTATGTGCTTAATTATTTATTATTTATTATCATTGACATGCACATGCACATACACATGCAATTCACATGCATTATTATTTATAATTTATTATTTATTATCATCCACATGCAAATGCACAGGCATATGCACATGCACGTGCGTTATGATTTATTATTTAAACCATGCACATGCATGTGCACATGCATGTGCATTACTACTACTAATATTATTAGAAGTGTTTTTAGGGTTTAATATCATTTTTAGGATTTTTAGGTGTTATTAACATTTATTATGGTTTTTAGGGGTTTAGGGTTTTTTAACGGTATATTAGAATTTTTTAGGGTTTGGTGGGGGTTATTTTGGATTTTATATTAGGGTTTATTATGGCTTGTCAAGGTTTATTAGGTTTTATTAGATATTTTTTCCATTTTATTAGGATTGAGTTGGGTTTATTAGGGTATATTATGGTATATTATGTTATATTTGGGTATGTTTAGGATTTATTAGTGTTTATTATGGTTTATTATGGTTTATTAATTTTTAAGAGGGTATATTAGGGTTTTTAGTGTTTAGTAGTGTTTATTCGTGTTTATTAGTGATTTTAAGCTTTGTTAGGTTTTATTAGCATTTATTAGGGGTTTTAGGTCTTTTTAATGGTATATTTTCATTTTTTAGTGTTTAGCGGGGTTTATTATGGTTTATTATGGTGTGTTAAGGGTTATTAGGTTTGAGTAGGTATTTTTAGGGTTTTATTATGGTTGAGTCGGTATCTATAAGGTTTTATTAGGGTTTATTAGGGTTGAGTACGGTTTATTAGGGTTTGTTAAGGATTTTTAGGGTTTACTAGGGTTTGATAGTTTTTTTATTAGGGTATATGAGTGTTTTTTAGTTTTTGTTAATATATATGAGGGGTTGTTATGACTTTTTTTGGTTTTATTAGCGTGTGTTTAGTGTTTGTGAGCATTTTTAATGGTTTATTAGCTTTTATTTGAATTTATTATGGTTTATTAAGGTTTCTAGGGCTTTTTAATGGTTTGTTTGAGTTTTTTTATTTTGGATTAGTTGGGTTTTATTAGGTTTTGTTATGGTGTGTCAAGGTTTATTAGGGTTTAGAAGGTATTTTTAGAGTTTTATTGTGGTTTTATTATGGGTTATTAGTTTATTTTAGGGTCTATTAGCGATTTTTAGGGTTTATTAGGGTTTGTTAGTGGTTTTTTAGTTTTTTTGTTTTATTGGGTTATATTAGTGTTTGTTAGGTATTTTTAGAGAATATAGTGTGTTTTTATTATTTGTGAGTATTTTGTTTTTGTTTGTGAGCATTTTTAGGATTTATTTGGTTATATTAGAGTTTATTATGGTTTACCAGGGTTTCTTGATATTTTTAAGTTATAGTTGTATTTTTTGTCTTTATTATGTTATATTAGTGTTTTTAGGCCTTTTTAAGTAATATAGTGCATTTTTATTTTTTTTGATAATTTTTTTATTGTTTGTGAGCGTTTTTAGGGATTATTAGGTTATATTAGAGTTTATCTGGGTTTTTAAGGATTTTTAAGGTATACTAGCATTTGTTTTCTTTATTAGGGTATTGTAGAGGTTTATTAGAGGTTATTATGGTTTGTTAAGGTCTGTTAGGGTTGAGTAGGGTTTATTTGGCTTTATCTATGCCTTATTAGGGATTTTTAGGGTTTGTTTGGGGTTTATTATGGTTTATTAGTGTTTATTATGGTTGGCTAGGGTTTTTTAGGTTTTCTTTATGTGCTTTTTGGGTTTATTAGGTTTTATTATCATTTATTAGGGTTTATTAGGTGTTTTTGGGGTTTTATTAGGGTTGAGTATAGTTTCTTAGTTTTTTGGGATTATAAGGCTTTTTTAGGGATTATTAGAGTTTATTAGGGGTTTATTAGGGTTTAATTTTTTATATTATGGTATATTATTGTTTAATATTTTTGAGCATTTTAAAGCGTCTTTATTGTTTTAGTAGCATTTTTTAGGGTTTGTGTAGCGTTGTTAGAGCTTATGTAGAATTTTAATGTTTATGTAGCGTTTTTAGTGTTTAGTTAGTAGTTTTTTATTTTATGTATCATTTTTAGGGTTTATGTAATGTTTTATGGAATATGTAGAGTGTTTAGTGTTTAGGTTTTATGTATCATTTTTTAGTGTTTATGTTGCGTTTTCTGGGTTTATGTAGCATTTTTATGGGTGATGTAGCGTTTTTGTTGCATTTGTTCAAGTTTATGTAACGTTTTTAGGGTTTATGTAGTGTTTTTAGGGTTTGTATTTGGTTTTTAGGTTTTATATAGCATTTTTTAGTGTTTATGTTGTATTTTTTAGGGTTTATGTTGTGTTTTTTGGGGTTTATGTTACAGTTCTAGGGTTTATGTAGTGATTTTAGGGTTTATATGGTGTTTTTTGGGTTTAGGTTGCGTTTTTTAGTTTATGTAGCATTTTAAGGGTTTTTGTTGAATTTTTAAGGGTTTATGTAACGTTTCTAGGGTTTATATATCTATTTGAAGCCTTTTTTATGGTTTTAATTGTTGTTTATGGTTTGTAATTTATTTAGGGTTTTTAAGGGTTGTTAACGAGTGTTTATGGTTTTTTATGATATCTGATGGATTTTTAATGGTTTTTATGGGGGTTTATGGGTTTATTTGTTTTTTTGGGATTGATAGGGTTTGTTAGGATTTTTTATTGCGTTTTAGGGGTTTTTTTGGGTATTGTAGTAGTTTTTAAGGTTTATATAATGTGTTTTAGCATTTGTTTTGGGTTCTTTAGTGGTTTTAATGTTCTTTAGAGTTTAATATGGTTCTTTAGGGTATATTAGGGTTCTCTAGGGTTTATTAGTGTTATTTCGGACTTGTTATAGTTTATTAGAATTTTTTATTGTATATTAGGGTTTTATTGGGATTTTATAGGAATTAATAGCTTTTTTCTAGGGTTTATCAACCTTTTTTAGAGTTATTTAGGATTTGTTTGGGTTTATTAGGGTTTATTTTATTTTTTAGGGTTTAGTAACGTGTATTTGGGTTTATTATGATTTATTAGGGTTTATTATGATTTTTTAGGGTTTATTGTGGTTTATTAGGGTTTGGTTTTGGTTTGTTTCAGTTTGATACGATTTATTTGGCGTTGTTAGGATTTGTTACGATTTATTTAGGGTTGTTAGGGATTGTTACAATTTATTTTGGTGTTATTAGGGTTTGTTAAGGTTTATTAGTAGGTTGTTGGGTTTTGTAGGCTATTATTTGGTGGTTTTTGTAGCGTTTCATCAGGTTTGTTAGGGTTTTTACTTATTATTAGTGTTTATTATGGTTTAATAGTGTTTTTATTGTATATTAGGGGTTTTAGGGCTTTTGTAGCATTTATTAGGGCCTAATAGAATTTGTTAGGGTTTATTACAAGTTATTACGATTTATTAGTGTTTATTAGGGTTTAATAGTGGTCTTTAGGGGTTATTAGGATTTATTAGTGGTTCTTAGGGGTTATTAGTGGTTATTAAGGTTTTTTAGGGTTTTAAGGGTTTGTTATGGTTTCTTTTGAGTTGTTTGGGGTTTTATGCGTTTTTTAGTTTTTATGGGTGAGTTTGGGTTTTTTAAGCTTTGTTAGGGATATTTTAGCATTTTATGGGGTTTTGTTTCATTTTGTGGGTTTTGAAGCATTTTTCTGGTTTTTGTAGAAATTGTTAGGGTTTATATAGCGTTGTTAGTGGCTTTAGTGGTTCTTTAGGGTTTTTAGGGTATTTTAGGGTTCTTTATGGTGTATTAGAGTTTCTTTTGAGGTTTTTAGGGTTTCTTAGGGGGTTTTAGGGTATTTAAGGGTTTCATAGGACTGGTTAAGGTTTTGTTCTTCATTTTTAGGCCTTTTAGGGTTTTTAGCGTTTTTTGGGGGTTTTAGTGTTTTTAGTGTTTTTTAAGGTTTTTTGAGAGGTTTTAGGGGTTTTTAGGGTTTGTTTTCGGGATTTTTCAGTTTCTCCATGTTTTTAGGGGTTTTAGGGGTGTTTAGGGTTTTTAGGATTTTATAGGGTTTTTAGGGTTTTTAGGGATTTTTAGGGGTTTTTGGGTTTTTGGGTTTTTAGGATTTTTTTAGGGTTTTGTTAGGTTTTGCCAGTTTTATTTGGGTTTTTTGGTGAATATTAGCGTTTTGAATGGTTTAATAGCATTTTTGTTTTATATTTGGGTTTATAGGTATTTTTTAGCTTTTATTGGGGTCTAATAGAAGTTTTAGGGATTATTACGATTTATTAGTGTTTATTAGGGTTTAGTAGTGAGCTTTAGGGTTTATTATGGTTTATTTTTGGTTGGTAGGGTTTGTTAGGATTTATTAGTGCTTATTAGAGTGATTTAGGGTGTCTAAGGGGTTGTTAGCGTTTCTAAGGGTGTTTTAGGGTTTCTAAGTATGGATTAGGGTTTTTATGGGCGGGTTAGGGTTTCTAAGGCTGTGCTATGGTTTCTAAGGGTTTCTAAGGTTGTGTAAGGGTTTCTATGGGTGTGTTAGGGTTTCTAGGGGTGTATTAGGGTTTCTAAGGGTTTGTTATGGTTTCTAAGGGTGTGTTAGGATTTCTAAGGGTGTGTTAGTGTTTCTTAGGATTGCTTAGGGTTTTGTTAGGGTTTTTAGGGTTTTGTTAGGGTTTCTTATGGTTTCATAGGGGTTTTTAGGGTTTCTTCATGTTTTTTCGGTTTATTGGGGTTTCTTAGTGCTTCTTGGGGTTTGTTAGGCTTTGTTAGGGTATTTTATATTTTTAGGGTTTTTTGGGGTTTGTTAGGGTTTTTTTAGGGTTTGTTAGGTTTTGTTAGGGTTTGTTAGTGTTTGTTAGGTTTGTTAGGGTATGTTAGGGTTTTACATGGTTTTTAATGGTTTTTATTGTTTATGGGTTTATTCATGGTTTTTTATGGTTATTTAGTTGTCCATGGTTGTCACAGATGTGTAGAGCTAGTCGTAAGCTTAAATTTGATATGTGGTAGAGGTGAAACGGACACCCAGAGTAGATGTTATGGTCATTTGTAGGACTTAAGGACCTTTTGGGACTTTAAAAACATGACAAGGTGTTCCTATTGGACACAGATGTGTAGATCTAGTCGAAAGCTTCCATTTGATATATGGTAGAGGAAAAAAAGACTCTCAGAGTTGAAGTTATGGTATTTTGGAGGATTTAAGTACCTTTTTGGGCCTTCAAGTATGTGAGAAGGTGCTTCAGTGGTTATAAGAGCGTAGGTCTAGTCACAAGCTTCGATTTGATATGTGGTAGAGGCAAAATGGACATCCATAGAAGAATTTATTGCCAAACGGACACCGAAAGAAAAACTTTTGACCATCCAAAGGTATTTTGGGCCTTTTGGGGGGTTGAATAATGTCAGAAAGGGATCCAGTGGGTACCAGAGTGTGTATCTTTTAACAGTATTTGATTTGATATGTGGTAGAGACATAATGAACACACGTAGCAGAAGTTATTGACGTTTTTAAATGAGAAACTCTCCTAGCGCCTAAAAACCTAAGAAACCCGCAACTCACTAAAATAGGCATAAATTATCCTTCGAGTGTCCGTTTGAGAACTGTGACCTATCAAATTGAATCTTGTGAGATGAGTGAGGACCGGGTTTTTTATAAACTATGAAAAGATCAAAGAAATATAATATATATTAGTTATACCACTCCAAAAAAAAGTCAAATTTCAAAAGGCCATAAATTTTGCTCCGGTTGTCCGTTTGATCTCTACCACATATCAAATCAAAAGTAGTGAAAAGATCTACACAGAAGGATGACTTGAACATTTTTCATGTCATGTTTGAGACCTAAAATCCCATAAACCCATTAGAAGGCCTCCAAAACTCCATTTCCGTGTACAGATTCCTGTCAAAGTTTTCTTTTAATCATCATAACTTCTGATATGTGTGTCTGTTAGGCCTCCACCACCGGTTTTTATCATAGTTTGTTACATGAGATTTAGGTTGAATATTCACAGAGCAGAAATGGACACACGAAGAAGAAGTTATGCCTTTTTCAATGACACTGTGATTTGATAGGATTTTTGAGACCCCATTTCTAGCATTTTTGTCATGCCTTCTGTTTTTTCAAAAAACAATAACTTAATATTACTGTTATTATTATTATTATTATTATCATCTTCTCATCTACATGCACATTCATATGCACGTGCGTTATTATTATATATTTTTTACCATGCACGGGCACATGCAATGCACACATATTATTTTATTATCACATGCGTTGTTATTATTATTGTTATTATTATTATTATTGTGGTGGTTGTTGTAGTTATTGTTGTCATTGTTATTATCATCACATGAAAATGCACATGCGAATGCACATACACGCATATTCAATGCACGTGCATTATTCTATTATCACATGCATTGTTTCTGTTGTTATTATTATTTTTATTATTATTATCATCACCATCACATGAAAATGCAATGCACGAGCGTTATTATTTATTACCATGCACATGCCCACGTAATGCACATTCAATATTCTATTATCACATGCATTGGTACTACTACTATTCTCACCACCACTACTACTATTATTACTACATCTATTATTATTACAATGATCACTTGAAAATGTAGATGCATGTGGTCATTATTTATTATTTATTAACATGCACGTGCATATGCAATGCACTTGTATTGTTCTTTTACTATTATCATTATCACAATAATAATAATAATAATTATTATTATTATTAATATTATCATCATTATCATCATTATTATCATTATCAAATGCAAATTCACATGCATGCGCGTTGTTATTTATTATTTATTACCATGCACGTGCATGCATTATTATTATTATTATTACAATTAGTATTATTAATATTATCATCAAATGTACATGCACATGCACAGGCATGTGAATTCTTAGTTATTATTATTTATTTATTATTTACTACAATTCACGTGCACATGAAATGAACTTTCATTGTTCTATTATTATTATTATTATTATTTGTATCATCAAATACAAATGCACATTCACGTGCCTTGTTATTTATTATTTATTACCATGAACGTGTATGCGTCATTATCATTATCATTACATGTAAATGCACATGCATGTGCATTATTATATTTAATTTTTTATCATGCACATGAAAATGCAATGCAGTTGCGTTATTCTATTATCACATGTGTTATTATAATTTATTCTCATGCACATCCACACGCAATGCACGTGCATTATTCTATTATCACCCATGTTATTATTTATTATTTATGATCATTCACATGAAAATTCACATTCATGTGGACTTGGTTATTATTTATTGTTTATTAACATGCCCATGCACTTGGACATGCACATGCACATGCACCAGCACATGCACATGCACATGAACATGGATGTACATTATTATTTATTATTTATTATCATTCATAGGCACATGCACATACACATGTACTTCACATGCATAATTATTTATAATTTATTATTTATTATCACTCACGTGAAAATGTGTAGGCATATGCACATGCACGTGCGTTATGATTTATTATTTAAACCATGCACCTGCATATGCACATGTACATGCGTTATTACTATTATTATTTTTAGAGTTATTTTTAGGGTTTACTATAATTTTTTAGAATTTTTAGGTGTTATTAACATTTATTATTTTTTGTTAGGTTTTTAGGGTTTTTAATGGTATATTAGCATTTTTTATGGTTTAGTGGGGGTTATTAGGATTTTATTAGGGTTTATTATGGTGTGTTAAGGTTTATTAGGGTTTAATAGGTATTTTAGGGTTTTATTAGGATTGAGTTGGGTTTATTAGGGTATATTATGGTATATTATGGTATATTTGGGTATGTTTAGGATTTATTAGGGTTTATTATCGTTCATTATGGTTTATTAATTTTTAAGAGGGTATATTAAGTTTTTTTAGGGTTTAGTAGTGGTTATTAGGTTTTATTAGTGCTTTTAAGCTTTGTTAGGTTTTATTAGCATTTATTAGGTGTATTGAGGCTTTTTAATCATATATTTGCGTTTTTTATGGTTTAGTGGGGTTTATTGTGGTTTATTATAGTCTGTTAAGGTTTATTAGGGTTGAGTAGGTATTTTTATTGTTTTATTAGGGTTGAGTAGGTATCTTTAGGGTTTTATTAGGGTTTATCACGGCTGAGTAGTGTTTATTAGGGGTTTTTAGGGATTTTTAGGGATTACTAGGGTTTTTTAGTGTCTGTATTAGGGTATATGACTGTTTTTTAGTTTTTGTTAATATATATGAGGGGTTTTTATGACATTTTAGGTTTTATTTGCGTGTTTTTAGTGTTTTTGAGCATTTTTTTATGGTTTATTAGTTTTTATTAGAATTTATTATGGTTTATTAGGGTTTCTAGTGCTTTTTAATGGATTGTTTGCGTTTTTTTGTTTATTGGGGTTTAGTTGGATTTTATTATGTTTTATTATGGTGTGTCAATGTTTATTAGGTTTGAGAAGGTATTTTTAGGGTTTTATTATGGTTTTATTATGGTTTATTAATTTTTATTAGGGTTTATTAGGGTTTTGAGGGTTTATTAGGGTTTGTTAGGGGTTTATTACTTTTTTTGTTTTATTAGGTTATATTACTATTTTTTAAGTCTTTTTAGATAATATTGTGTTTTTTATTATTTGTGAGCGTTTTGATTTTGTTTGTGAGAGTTTTAAAGGGTTTTTAGGTTATATTAGTGTTTATTATCGTTTATTATGGTTTCTAGGGGTTTTTAAGGTATATTAGCGTTTTTTGTCTTTATCAGGTTATATTAGTGTTTTTAGGTCTTTTTAGGTAATATAGAGTGTTTTTATTGTTTGTGATCATTTTTTATTATTTGTGAGACTTTTTAGGGTTTATTAGGTTATATTGGAGTTTATCAGGGTTTCTAGGTATTTTTATGGTATACTAGGATTTGAATTCGTTATTTGGGTTTTGTATGGTTTTATAAGGGGTCATTATGGTGTGTTATGGTTTGTTAGGGATAGGTAGGGTTTATTTGGATTTATTTATGGTTTATTAGGGATTTTTAGGGTTTGTTTGGGGTCTGTTATGGTTTATTAGTGTTTATTAGTGTCTATTAGGGTTGGTAAGGGTTGTTTAGGTTTTCTTAACGTGTTTTTAGGGTTTATTAGGTTTTATTATCATTTATTAGGGTTTATTAGGTATTTTTGGGCTTTTAATAGGGTTGAGTAGAGTGACTTAGGATTTTTAGGGATTATAAGGCATTTTTAGGAATTATTAGAGTTTATTAGGTGTTTATTAGGGTTTGATTTTTTTATATTATGGTATATTAGAGTTTAATATTTTTGAGGGTTTTGAAGTGTCTTTAGGGGTTTTGTAGCATTTTTTAGTGTTTGTGTAGCGTTGTTTGAGTTTATATAGCATTTTTAGTGTTTACGTAGTGCTTTTAGGGTTTAGTTAGAAGTTTTAGGTTTTATGTAGTATTTTTTAGGGTTTATGTAACGTTTTTAGGGTTTATATAGCGTGTTTAGGGTGCGGTTTTATGTAGCATTTTTAGGGTTTATGTTGCGTTTTCTAGGTTTATGTGTAACACCCCCAAATTGATTAATGGTTAAATGATTAAATGATATGAATCATGTCAACAAGGTGCACCTTACTTTTTAGGAGCATATCTGATTAGAACTCCATAGTTAAGAATGCTTGACTTTGAATAGTGGCCAGGATTGGTGACCTTCTGGAAAGTTTCCCAGGGTGTGTGTGAGTGAGGAGAAAACACACAAAAAAGGACATGTGTTGGCCTGTGGGGACAATCATTAGTCATATGACCCATGGGCTGGGACCTGATGGCCATGTTAAGGCGGGATGTCTGTGTTGTCACTAGGGCCTAGTTGTCACATTTGGTATCAGAGGTGGTACCCATCCTTAAGTGTGGTGCACCGCCTGGGTTGAGATGTAGGGCCCATAACGAGGACGTTGTGTTCTAAGTGGGGGGGGGGGGTGATTGTAACACCCCTAAATGATAAAGGGTTAAATGATTAAATGATATGACTCATGTTAACTAGGTGCGTCTTCCTTTTAAGGAGCCTATCTGATTAGAACACCACAGTTAAGCATGCTTGACTTTGAGTAGTGGTCAGGATGGGTGACCTTCTAGGAAGTTTTCCAGGGACTGTGTGAGTGACGAAAAAACACACTTGAAAGGACATGTGTTGGCCTGTGGGGACACTCATTAGTCATATGACCTGTGCAGGCATATGGGTGGGTCCTAGGGTGGGGACCACATGTCTGCGGGGCAACTAGTGGTACCTGGTGTGCCAGGACCCAATCACTATGTTTAGGCGGGATGTCTCTGTTGTCACCGGGGCCCAGATGTTACATTATGTAGCATTTTTAGGTGTGATGTAGCATTTTTGTTGCATTTAATAGGGTTTATTTAACATTTTTAGGGTTCATGTAGTGTTTTTTGGGTTTCTGTAGTTTTTTTAGGTTTTATGTAGTGTTTTTTAATGTTTATGTTGCGTTATTTAGGGTTTATGTTGTGGTTCTAGGGTTTATGTAGTGCCTTTTGGGTTTGTGTAGTGTTTGTTGGACTTATGCTGCGTTTTTGGGTTTATGTTTCGTTTTTAGGGTTTATGTTGCATTTTTAGGGTTTATGTAACATTTTTTTGGTTTATGTATCGATTTGGTGACTTTTTTCGGGTTTTAATGGTTGTTTATTGTTTATAGTGGTTTTAGGGTTTTTAAGGGTTTTTAACGGGTGTTTATGGTTCTTATGGTATTTGATGGGTTTTCAATGGTTTTTTGGGGGTTTTTAAGGTTTTTTTTTTGCTGGATTGATAAGGGTTGTTAGGGTTTTTAGTGTGTTTTACGGTTTTTTGGGTATTGTAGCTGTTTTTATTGTTTATGTAATGTATTTTCACATTTTTTGGGTTTTTTAGGGGTTTTTAGTGTTTTTTAGAGTTTATTATGGTTTTTTAGGGTTTATTAGGGTTCTTTAGGGCTTATTAGTGTTCTTTAGGATTTGTTACTATTTATTAGCATATTTTATTGTATATTAGGGTTTTATTGGTCTTTTATAGCCATTAATAGCTTTTTCTAGGGTTTATCAACCTTTTTTAGGGTTATTCAGGATTTATTAGGGTTTCTTAGAGTTTAATTTATATATTAGGGTTTATTAAAATGTATTTGGGTTTATTACGATTTATTAGGGTTTATTATGATTTGTTTGGGTATATTGCAGTTTATTAGGGGTTTGTTATGGTTTGTTTCAGTTTTTTACGATTTATTTGGAATTTTTAGGATTTTTTACGATTTATTTGGGGCTGTTAGGGCTTGTTATGATTTATTATGGGGTTATTAGGGTTTGTTAGGGTTTATTAACGGGTTTTTGGGTTTTGTAGGCTATTATTTGGCGGGTTTTCCAGTGTTTTTTCGGGTATGTTAGGGTTTTTAGTGATTATTAGGATATATTAATGTTCAATAGTGTTTTTTATTATATATTAGGAGTTTTAGATCTTTTGTAGCATTTATTAGAGTTTAATAGGGTTTTTAGGGTTTATTATAAGTTATTATGATATATTAGTGTTTATTAGGGTTTTGGGGTTTAATAGTGGGTTTCTGGTGTTATTTGGGTTTATTAGTGGTTCTTAGGGGTTATTAGTGATTGTTAGGGTTAGATAGGTTTTGTTATGGTTTTTTAGGACGTGTGTTATTCTATTATCACATACGTTATTATTATCATTATTATCATTATCATTATTATCATTATCATTATTATAATTATTATTATTATTATTACTACTAGTATCATTATTATTATTACTATTATTATTATTATTATTATCATCGCATGAAAATACAGATGCACAAGAGTTATTATTTATTATTTATTATATATTAGTCATTTCTATGCACGTGCATATGTTGTTGTTGTTGTTATTATTATTATTATTACTATTATTACTATTATTATTATTATTATTATTATCATCCCATGAAAATTCACATGCACGTCCATTATTATTTATTACCATGAACGCGCACACGCAATGCACCTACATTATTATATTATCGTATGCATTTTTATTGTTATTGTTGTTATTACTATTATTTTTATTATTGTTATTATCATCAAATGCAAATGAAAATGAACATGTGTTATTATTTATTACCATACATGCGCACATTCAATACATGTGTGTTATTCTATTATCACATGCACTATTATTATTAATATTAATATTATTGTTATTATTATCATCACGTGCGCTATGAATTATTATTTAATATCATGCACTACACATGCAATGCACGTGCATTATTCTATTATCACATGCGTTATTATTATTATTATTATTGTTATTATTATTATTATTATTATTATTATTATTATTATTATTATCATCTCATGCACATGCACATGCACAAGCACATGCATTATTATTTATTTTTTATTACCATGCACGTGCGCATGCAATGCACACATGTTATTTTATTATCACATACATTGTTATTCTTTTTTTTATTATTATTATTGTGGTTGCAGTAGTAGTAGTAGTTGTTGTTATTGTTATTATCATCACATAAAAATGCACGTGCAAATGCATAAACACGCACATTCAATGCATGTGCGTTATTATATTATCAAATGAGTTGTTATTATTATTATTAATATTATTATTATTGTTATCATCGCCATCATCATCACATGCAAATGCAATGCACGCACATTATTATTTATTGCCATGCACGTGCACATGAAAATACATAAACACATACATTCAATGCATGTACGTTATTCTATTATCACATGTGTTGTTATTATTATTATTATTAGTATCATCATCATCATCATCGTCATCGTCATCACATGCAGATGCAATGCACACGCGTTATTATTTATTACCATGCACGTGCACACGTAATGAACATGCAATATTCTATTACCACATGCATTGGTACTACTACTATTATCACTACTAACAGTACTATTGTTATTATTATTATCATCACATGCAAATTCAAATGCATGTGCGTTATTATTTATTATTTATTACCATGCACGTGCATATTTAATGCACTTGTATTATTCTTTTATTATTATTATTATTATTATCATAGTTTTATTATTATTATTATTATTATCATTATCATTATTATTATCATTATCACATGCAAATCCATATGAATGTGCATTGTTATTTATTATTTATTACCATGCACGTGCATGCGTTATTATTATTATTATTATTACAATTAGTATTATTAATATTATTATCAAATCTAAAGGCACATGCACATGCATGTGAATTTTTATTTACGATTATTTATTTATTATTTACTACTATGAACGTGCACGTGCAATGCACTTGCGTTATTCTATTAATAATAATAATAATATTATTATTATTATTAAATTAATAGTAATAATAATTATTGTTGTTGTTGTTTTTTGTATCATCAAATACAAATGAACATGCACGTGCATTGTTATTTATTATTTATTACCATGCACGTACATGCGTCATTATCATTATCATTACATGTAAATGCACAAACACGTGCGTTATTATATATTATTTATTATCATGCACATGAAAATTCAATGCACTTGTGTTATTCTATTATCACATGTGTTATTATTATTTATTCTAATGCACGTGCACACGCAATGCACTTGCATTATTCTATTATATCATGTGTTATTATTTATTATTTATTATCACTCACATGAAAATGCACATTCAGGTGGACTTTGTTATTATTTATTATTTATTACCATGCACATGCACATGCACATGCTCATTCACTTGGACATGAATTATTATTTATTATTTATTATCATTCACAAGCACATGCACATACACAAGCAATTCACATTCGTTATTATTTATAATTTAATATTTATTATCATTCACATGCAAATGTGTATGCATATGCACATGCACGTGCGTTATGATTTATTATTTAAACCATGCACATGCATATGCACATGCACGTACATTATTACTACATCTATTATTAGAGGAATTTTTAGGGTTTACTATCATTTTTAGGTTTTTTAGGTGTTATTAACATTTATTATGGTTTGTTAGGGTTTTAGGGTTTTTAATGGTATATTAGCATTTTTTTAGGGTTTGGTGGGGGTTATTAGGATTTTATTAAGGTTTATTATGGTGTGTCAAGGTTTATTAGCATTAATTAGGTATTTTTAAGGTTTTATTAGGATTATGTTGGGTTTATTAGGGTATATTGTGGTATATTATGGTATATTTGGGTATGTTTAGGATTTATTAGGGTCTATTATGGTTAATTATGGTTTATTAATTTTTAAGAGGTTATATTAGGGTTTTTAGTGTTTAGTAGTGTTTATTCAGGTTTATTAGCGCTATTAATATTTGTTAGGTTTTATTTGCATTTATTAGGGGTTTCAGGGGTTTTTAATGGTAAATTTGCATTTTTTTAGGGTTTAGTGGGGTTTATTATGGTTAATTATGGTGTGTTAAGGTTTATTATGGTTGAGTAGGTATTTTTAGAGTTTTATTAGGGTTGAGTCAGTATCTTTAAGGTTTTATTAGGGTTTATTAGGGTTGAGTATGGTTTATTAGGGTTTCTTTGTGATTTTTAGGGTTTACTAGGGTTTGTTAGTGTTTTTATTAGGGTATATGAGTGTTTTTTAGTTTTTGTTAATATATAAGAGGGGTTGTTATGACTTTTTAGGTTTTATTAGAGTGTTTTTAGTGTTTGTGAGCATTTTTAATGGTTTAATAACTTTTATCTGAATTTATTATGGTTTATTAGGGTTTCAAGGTTTTTCTAATGGTTTGTTTGCGTTTTTTTGTTTATTGGGGTTTAGTTGGGTTTTATTAGGTTTTGTTATGGTGTGTAATGGTTTATTAGGGTTGAGAAGGTATTTTTAGGGTTTTATTAGGGTTTATTCATTTATATTAGGTTTTATTAGGGATTTTTAGGGTTTATTAGGGTTTGTTAGCGTTTTATTAGTTTTTCTATTTTATTAAGTCATATTAGTGTTTGTTAGGTATTTTTAAGTAATGTAGTGTGTTTTTATTGTTTGTGACAGTTTTGTTTTTGTTTTTGAGAGTTTTAGGGTTTCTTTGGTTATATTAGAGTTTATTATGGTTTATTAGGTTTTCTAGGGATTTTTAATGTATATTAGCGTTTTTTAACTTTATTAGGTTATATTAGTGTTTTTAGGTCTTTATAGGTAATATAGCGTGTTTTTATTGTTTGTGATCGTTTTTTATTGTTTTTGAGCATTGTTAGGGCTTATTAGGTTATATTAGAGTTTATCTAGGTTTCTAGGGAATTTTTAAGGTATACTATCATTTTTTCATTATTAGGGTTTTGTAGGGTTTTATTAGTTGTTATTATGGTGTGTTAAGGTTTGTTAGGGTTGAGTAGGGTTTATTATGCTTTATTTATGGTTTATTAGGGATTTTTAGGGTTTGTTTTGGGTTTATTAGGGTTTATTAGTGTTTATTAGTGTCTATTATGGTTGCTCAAGGTTGTTTAGGTTTTCATAACATGTTTTTATGAGGTTTTATTATCATTTATTAGGGTTTATTATGTATATTTGGTGAATTATTTGGGTTCAGTGGAGTTTCTTTGGATTTTAGGGATTATAAGGTGTTTTTAGGGATTATTAGAGTTTATTAGGGGTTTATTAGGGTTTAATTTTTTATATTATTGTATATTAGGGTTTAATATTTTTGAGGGTTTTGAAGCATCTTTAGGGTTTTTGTAGCATTGTTTAGGGTTTGTGTAGCATTGTTAGAGTTTATGTAGCATTTTTAGAGTTTATGTAGCATTTTTAGGGTTTAGTTAAGGGTTTTAGGTTTTATATATCATTTTTAGGGCTTATGTAACGTTTTAAGTGTTTTTGTAGCGTGTTTAGGGTATAGGTTTTATGTAGCATTTTTTTTGTTTATGTTGCGTTTTCTAGGTTTATGTAGCATTTTTAGTGGTGATGTAGTGTTTATGTTTCATTTTTAGGGTTTATGTAATGTTTTTAGAGTTCATGGAGTGTTATTAGGGTGTATATAGTGTTTTTAGGTTTTCTTTAGCGTTTTTTAATGTTTATGTTTTTTAGGGTTTAGGTTGTGTTTTTTAGGGTTTATGATATTGTTCTAGGGTTTATGTTGTGCTTTTATGGTTTATGTAGCGTTTTTTGGGTTTATGTTGCGTTTTTTGGTTTATGTTGCATTTTTAGGGTTTTTGTTGCATTTTTACAGTTTATGTAATGTTTTTAGGGTTTATGTATCTATTTGATACCTTTTTAGGATTTTAATGGTTGTTTATGGTTTGTAGTGTTTTTTAGGGTTTTTAAGGGTTGTTAATAGGTCTTTATGGTTTTTTATGGTATCTAATGGATTCTTAATGGTTGGGGGGGGGGGTTAATGGGTTTATTTGTTCTTTTGGGATTGATAGGGGTTGTTCGGGTTTTTAGCGAGTTTTAGGGTTTGTTTGGGTATTTTAGTGGTTTTTACAGTTTATATAATGTGTTTTAGCATTTTTTAGGTTCTTTAGAGTTTTTAGTGGTCTTTAGATTTTAATATGGTTCTTTAGGGTTTATTAGTGTTCTTTAGGATTTGTTACAGTTTATTAGCATTTTTTATTGTATATTAGGGTTTTATTGGGCTTTTGTAGGCATTAATAGTTTTTTCTAGGGTTTATCAACCTTTTTAGGGTTATTTAGGATTTATTAGGGTTTATTAGGATTTATTTTATTTATTATGGTTTAGTAACGTGTATTTGGGTTTATTACGATTTATTAGGGTTTATTATGATTTGTTAGGGTTTCTTGGGGTTTATTAGGGGTTTGTTATTGTTTGTTTCAGTTTTTTACAATTTATTTGGCATTTTTAGGATTTGTTACGATTTATTTGTGGTTTTTAGGGTTTGTTATGATTTATTTTGGGGTTATTAGTGTTTTTAGGGTTTATTAGTGGGTTGTAAGGTTTTATAGGCTATTATTTGGTGAATTTTTTAGCGTTCTATCAGGTTTTTCAGTGTTTTTAGTGATTATTAGGGTTTATTATGGTTTAATAGTGGTTTTATTGTATATTAGGGGTTTTAGGGATTTTGTATATTTTATTAGGGTCTAATATAGTTTTTTAGGTTTTATTAAAGGTTATTATGATTTATTAGTGTTTATTAGGGTTTTTAGGATTTAATGGATGGTTTTATGGGTTATTAGGTTTTATTAGTGGTTCATAGTGGTTATTAGTGGTTTTTAGGGTTTGTTAGGGTTTGTTAGTGTTATTAGAGTTTGTTACGATTTGTTTGAGTTATTTTGGGGTTTTATGCATTTTTTGAGTTTTATGGATGTGTTAGGATTTTTTATGCTTTGTTAGGGTTATTTTCGATTTGTTTGGGTTTTTGTTTCGTTTTTTGGGTTTTGAAGCATTTGTAGGGTTTTTGTAGAACTTGATAGGGTTTATGTAGCGTTGTTAGTGGATTTAGTGGTTCTTTAGGGTTCTTCTAGGTTTTTAGGGGTTTTAAGGGTTCTTTAGGGTGTATTAGGGCTTCTTTTGATCTTTTTAGGGTTTTCTTGGAAGTTTTTATGGGTTTTAAGGGTTTCATAGGGTTGGATAGGGTTTTTTTAGGAATTTTTAAGTTTTTAGGTGTTTTTTTAGAATTTTTAGTGGTTTATTGGTTTTTAGGGTTTTTTTGTTTTTTTTTTGTTTTTTAGGGTTTTTAGGGTTTTTTAGGTTTTTTCGATTTTTTTGGTTTTTAGGGATTTTATGGTTTTTAGGGTTTTTAGTTTTTTAAGGATTTTTTTGGGTTTTTTGGGTTTTTTAGGTTTTTTGGGTTTTTTGGGTTTTATGGTTTTTTAGGGTTTTTTCAAGTTTTGACGAGTTTGTTAGGGTTTTTGTGTATATTAGCATTTTGAACGGTGTAATAGAAATTTTTTTTTGTATATTTGGGTTTTTAGGTATTTTGTAGATTCTTTTGGGGTCTAATAGTGTTTTTATGGTTAATTACGATTTATTAGTTTTTATTAGGGTTTAGTAGTGGGCTTTAGGGTTTATTAGGGATTATTATGGTTTATTATTGGTTGGTAGGGTTTTTTAGGATTTATTATTTCTTATTAGAATGATTTAGAGTGTCTAAGGGTTTTCTTAGGGGTTTTAAAGGTGTTTTTGGGTGTCTAAGGGAGGGTTAGGGTTTTTATGAGAGGGTTTGGGTTTTTAAGGGTGTGTTATGGTTTCTAAGGGTTTCTAAGGTTGTGTTATGGTTTCTATGGGTGTGTTGGGTTTTCTAAGGGTGTTCTAGGATTTCTAAGGGTGTGTTAGGGTTTTAAGGGTGTGTTAGGGTTTCTAAGGGTGTGTTAGTGTTTCTTAGGTTTTTTTATGGTTTTGTTATGCTTTTTAGGGTTTTTAATGTTATGTTAGGGTTTCTTATTGTTTCTTAGGGGTTTTTTATGGTTTCTTTGGCTTTTTGTGTTTATTGGGGTTTCGTAGTGCTTCCTGGGGTTTGTTAGGTCTTGTTAGGGTTTGTTAGGGTTTTTTAGGGGGTGTTATGTTTTTTATGGTTTTTTGGCATTTGTTAGGGTTTGTTAGTGTTTGTTAGGGTTTGTTATGGGTTTTTAGGGTTTTACATGGGTTTTAATAATTTTTAGTGTTTATGGGGTTATTAATGGTTTTTTAGGTTTATTTAGTTTTTCATGGTTGTCACAGATGTGTAGAGCTAGTCACATGCTTCAATTTGAAATGTAGTAGAGGTGAAACGGACCCCCAGAGAAAAAGTTATGATCATTTGGAGGACATAAGGTATTTTTGGGTCTATAATAACGTGATAATGTGTTTCTATTGGTCACAGATGTGTAGATCTAGTCAAAAGCTTCAATTTGATATATGGTAGGGGCAAAACGGAATCCCGGAGTAGAAGTTATGGTCTTTTGGAGGGTTTAAGTACCTTTTGGGCCTTCAAGGATGTGGGAAGGTGCTTCAGTGGTTATAGGAGTGTAGGTATAGTCTCATACTTCAATTTGATATGTGGTAGAGGCAAAGAATACACCCATATAAGATGTTATTGCAAAACGGACACCAGAAGCCAATCGTTTGACCATCCAAAGGGATTTTGGGACATTTTGGGGGTTGAACAATGTCAGAAAGGTTTCCAGTGATTTCCAGAGTGTGTATCATTTCCCAATAATAGATTTGATATGTGGTAATGCCAAAATGAAGTCACGTAGTAGATGTTATTGTCGTTTTAAATTGAACAACCCTCTTAGCACCTAAAAACCTAAGAAACCCACAACTCACTAAAGTAGGCATAACTTCTCCTTCAAGTGTCCATTTGAGTGATATAAGGAGTAAAATCGAAGATCGTGAGATGAGTGAGGACCAAGTATAACTGAAACAATGATAAGATCAAAGAAACATAAGATATATTAGTTATACCACTCCAAAAAAAGTCCAACTTCAAACAGCCATAACTTTCACTCCGGTTGTCTGTTTCTGCTCTACCACATATCAAATTGAAGGCAGTGAAGAGATGTAAGCGGAAGGATAACTTGAACAAAGTTCAAGTCATTTTTAAGACCCTAAAATCCACAAAAACCATCAGAAGGCCTCCGAAATTCCATTTCTGTGTCCGGATCCCTGTCAAATTTTTCTTAAAACGGTCATAACATTTGATCTGTGTGTTTGTACGGCCCCCGGTATCTGTTTTTATCATATTCGTTCCATGATATTTATTTTAACTATTCACAGAGTGGAAATAGACAACTGAAGAAGAAGTTATGCCTTTTTCATTGACTCTGTGATATGTTAGGTTTTTTAAGACACCATTTCTAGCACTTTTGTTCCGTCTGCTGTTTTTTCAAACAACTATAACTTATCATTACTGTTATTATTATTATTATTGTCATCATCTATTTCAAATGCACATGCACATGAACGTGAGTTATTATTATATTTTTATAAACATGCATGATCATGTGCAATGCACAGACGTTATTTTATTATCACATGCATTGTAATTATTATTGTTATTATTATTGTTGTTGTAGTTTTTGTTGTTGTAGTTGTTGTTATCATCACATGAAAATGAACATCCAAATTCACATACACACACATTCAATGAACGTGCGTTATTTTATTATCACATGTGTTGTTATTATTAATATAATTAATATTATCATCATCATCATCATCATCACATGAAAATGCAATGAACGAGAGTTATTATTTATTACCATACACATGAACACGTAATGCACATGCAATATTCCATTATCATATGCCTTAGTACTACCACTATAATCCACACTACTACTACTATTATTACTACTGCTGTTATTATTACTATCATCACATGAAAATGTAGATGCACGTGCGTTATTATTTATTATTTATTACCATGTATGTGCATATGCAATGCACTTGTATTAATATTTTATTATTATTATTATTATTATAATATTTTTTTTAATATTAATATTATTATTACTATTAATATTATTACCATTATCATTATTATTATCATTATCACATGAAAATGCACATGCATGTGCGTTTTTATTTATTATTTATTACCATGCACGTGAATGCGTTATTATTATTATTATTATTAGTATTATTAATATTATCATCAAATTCAAATGCACATGCACATGCATGGGCATTCTTATTTATTATTATTTATTTATTATTTACTACTATGCACATGCACTTGAAATTCACTTGCGTTATTCTATTATTATTATTATTATTATTATTATTCTTGTTGTTGTTGTTTCTATCATCAAATACAAATGCACATGCACGTGCGTTGATATTTATTATTTATTACCATGCACGTGCATGCGTCATTATCATTATCATTACATGTAAATGCACATGCATGTGTGTTATTATATATTATTTATTATCATACACAAGAAAATGCAATGCACTAGCGTTATTCTATTATGACATGTGTTATTATTATTTATTCTAATGCACGTGCGTTATTCTATTGCCACATGTGTTATTATTTATTATTTATTATCAATCACATGAAAATTCACATTCATGTGGACTTGGTTATTTTTTATTGTTTATTATGATGCACATGCACATGCACATGAACATGCAGATGCACATGCACATGCACATGCACTTGTATGTGCATAATTATTTATTATTTATTATCATTCACATGCACATGCACATACACATGCAATTCATATGCGTTATTATTTATTATTTATTATTTATTATCATTCACATGCAAATACGTAGGCATTTGCACATGCACATGCGTTATGACTTATTATTTAAACCATGCACATGCATATTCACATGCACATGCGTTATTATTACTATTATTATTAGAGGTTTTTTAGGGTTTACTAAAAAAATTTAGGATTTTTAGGTGTTATTAAAATTTATTATGGTTTGTTAGGGTTTTAGGGTTTTCTAATGGTATATTAGCATTTTTAGGGTTTGGTGGGGGTTATTAGGATTTTAGTAGGGTTTATTATGGTGTGCCAAGGTTTATTAGTGTTTATAAGGTATTTTTAGGGTTTTATTAGGATTGATTTGTGTTTATTAGAGTATATTATGATATTTTATGGTATATTTGGGTATGTTTAGGATTTATTAGGGTTTATTATGGTTCGTTATGGTTTATTAATTTTTAAGAGGGTATATTAGGGTTTTTTAGTGTTTAGTAGTGTTTATTCGGGTTTATTAGTGCTTTTAAGCATGGTTAGGTTTTATTAGCATTTATTAGGGGTTTTAGGGATTTTTAATGGTATATTTGTGTTTTTATGGTTTAGTGGGGTTTATTATGGTTTATTATGGTGTGTTAAGGTTTATTAGGGTTGAGTAGGTATTTTTAGGGTTTTATTAGGGTTGAGTCGGTATCTTGAAGGTTTTATTAATGTTTATTAGGTTTGAGTATGGTTTATTAGGGTTTGTTAGGGATTTTTAGGGTTTACTAGGGTTTGTTAGTATTTTTTACGGTATATGATTGGTTTTTAGATTTTGTTAATATATTTGAGGGTTTGTTGTGACTTTTTAGGTTTTATTAGCGTGTATTTAGTGTTTGTGAGCATTTTTAATAGTTTATTTTCTTTTATTTGAATTTAGTATGGTTTGTTTCCGTTTTTTTGTTTATTGGGGTTTAGTTGGGTTTTATTAGGTTTTGTTATAGTGTGTCAAGGTTTATTAGGGTTGAGAAGGTATTTTTAGGGTTTTATTAGGGTTTATTAGTTTTTATTAGGGTTTATTAGGGATTTTTAGGGTTTATTAGGGTTTGTTGCGGGTATATTAGTTTTTTGTTTTATTAGGTTATATTAGTGTTTGTTAGATATTTTAAGATAATATAGCGTGTTTTTATTGTTAGTAAGCATTTTGTTTTTGTTTGTGAGCGTTTTTAGGGTTTCGTAGGTTATGTTAGAGTTTATTATGGTTTATTAGGGTTTCTAGGGATTTTTAAGGTATACGAGCTTTTTTTCCTATATTAGGATATATTTGTGTTTTTAGGTCTTTTTCAGTAATATACAATATTTTTATTGTTTGTGATCGTTTTTTATTGTTTATGAGCATTTTTATGGTTTATTAGGTTTTATTTGAGTTTATCAGGGTTTCGAGGGATTTTTTAAGGTAAACTAGCATTTTTTTCATTATTAGGGTTTTGTAGGGTTTTATTAGGGGTTATTATGGCGTGTTATGGTTTGTTAGGGTTGAGTAGAGTTTATTTGGATTTATTTATGGTTTAATAGGGATTTTTAGGGTTTTTTTTTGGAGTTTATTAGGGTTTATTAGTGTTTATTAGTGTCTATTAGGGTTGGTTAGGGGTGTTAAGGTTTTCCTAATGTGTTTTTAGGGTTTATTAGGTTTTATTATCTTTTATTAGTGTTTATTAGGTATTTTTGGTGTTTTATTAGAGAAGAGTAGAGTTTATTAGGGTTTTTAGGGATTTTAAGATGTTTTTAGGGATTATTAGAGTTTATTAGGGTTATATAATTTTCAGGGGTTTAAAGCATCTTTAGTGTTTTTGTAGTATTTTTTAGGGTTTTTGTAGTGTTGTTAGAGTTTATGTAGCATTTTTAGTGTTTATGTAGCATTTTTACAATTTAGTTAGTAGTTTTAGATTTTATGTATCATTTTTACGGTTTATGTGATGTTTTTTGGGTTTATGTAGTGTTTTAAGGGCTTAGGTTTTATTTTGCATTTTTTTGGGTTTATGTTGTGTTTTCTAGATTTATGTAGGGTTTTTAGGGGTGATGTAGCATTTATGTTGCATTTTTTTGGGTTTATGTTACAGTTATAGGGCTTATATAGTGCTTTTCGGGTTTATGTATTTTTTTGGGTTTATGTTGCGTTTTTTGGTTTATGTTGCATTTTTAGGGTTTTTGTTAAATTTTTAAGGGTCTATGTAACGTTTTTAGGGTTTATGTATCTATATGAAGCATTTTTTTTGGGTTTTAATGGTTTTTTTATGGTTTGTAGTTTTTTAGGGTTTTTAAAGGTTGTTAACAGGTTTTTATGGTTTTTTATGGTATATGATGTCTTTTTAATTGTTTTTTGTTGGGGTTTATGGGTTTATTTGTTTTTTTGGGATTGATAGGTGTAGTTAGGGTTTTTAGTGTGTTTTACGGGTTTTTTGGGTATTGTAGCTAATTTTTGGGTTTATATAATGTGTTTTATAATTTTTTTGGGTTCTTTAGGGGTTTTTAGTGTTATTTAGAGTTTAATATGGTTCTTTGGGGTTTATTAGTGTTCTTTAGGGTTTATTAGTGTTATTTAGGATTTTTTACATCTTATTATCATTTTTTATTATATACTAGGGTTTTACTGGGCTTTTGTTGGCATTAATAGATTTTCCTACGGTTTATCAACCTTTTATAGGGTTATTTAGGATTTATTAGGGTTTAGTAATGTGTATTTGGATTTATTACGATTTATTAGGGTTTATTATGATTTGTTAGGGTTTATTACGGAATATTAGCAATTTTTTATGGTTTGTTTCAGTTTTTTACAATTTATTTCACGTTGTTATAATTTTTTACGATTTATTTGGGCTTGTTAGGGTTTGTTGCGATTTATTTTGGGGTCATTAGGGTTTGTTAGGGATTATTAGTGTGGTGTATGGTTTTGTAGGCTATTATTTGGAGGTTTTTGTTGCGTTTTGTCAGGGTTTTTAAGGTTTTTACTGATTATTAGGTTTTAATATGGTTTAATAGGGTTTTTATTGTATATTAGGGTGTTTAGGGATTTTGTAGAGTTTATTATGGTCTAATTGAGTTTTTTAGGGTTTATTACAGGTTATTATGATTTATTAGTGTTTATTAGGATTTTTAGGGTTTAACAATGGGTTTTAGGGGTTATAAAGGTTTATTAGTGGTTTATAGGGGTTATTAGTGGTTGTTAGGATTTGTTAGGTTTTTTAGGGTTTTTAGGATTTGTTACAGTTTGTTTGAGTTGTTTGGCGTTTTATGTATTTTTTTTGTGTTTTATGGGTGTGTTTGGATTTTCTATGCTTTGTTAGGGTAATTTTAGCATTTTTTGGGTTTTTGTTGCATTTTGTGGGTTTGGAGGCATTTTTCAGTTTTTTTTAGAAATTATTAGGGTTTATGTAGCATTGTTAGTGGCTTTAGTGGTTCTTTATGGTTCTTTAGTAGTTCTTTACGGTTTATTATGGTTTAATAGGGTTTTTATTGTATATTAGGGGTTTTAGGGATTTTTTTGATTTTATTAGGGTCTAATAGAGTTTTTCAGTGTTTATTACTGGTTATTATGATTTATTAGTGTTTATTAGGGTTTTTAGTTTTTAACAGTGGGTTTTAGGGGTTATTAGGGTTTATTAGTGGTTCTTAGTGGTTATTAGTGGTTGTTAGGGTTTGTTAGGTTTTGTTAGGCTTTTGAGGGTTTGTTACTATTTGTTGGAGTTGTTTGGGGTTTTATGTGTTTTTTTATGGGTGTCTTTGGATTTTTAATGCTTTGTTAGGGTTATTTTAGCGTTTTTTGGGGTTTTGTTTCATTATGTGGGTTTTGAAGCATTTTTCGGTTTTTTATATCAATTATTATCGTTTATGTAGCATTATTAGTGGCTTTAGTGGTTCTTTAGGGATTTTAGGGTTATTTACGGTTCTTTAGTGGTTCTTTAGGGGTTTATTAAGGTTTAATTTTTTATATTATGGTATATTAGGGTTTAATATTTTTGATTGTTTTGAAGTGTCTTTAGGGTTTTTGAAGCATTTTTTAGAGTTTGTGTAGTGTTGTAAGAGTTTATGTAGCATTTTTAGTGTTTATGTATCATTTTTAAGGTTTAGTTAGGTGTTTTATATTTTATGTATAATTTTTAGGGTTTATGTAATGTTTTTAGGGTTTATGTAGCGTGTTTAGTGTTTAGGTTTTACGTAGCATTTTTTAGGGTTTATGTTGCGCTTTCTAGGTGTATGTAGAATTTTTAGGGGTGATGTAGTGTTTATGTTGCATTTTTAGTGTTTATGTAATGTTTTTAGGGTTTATGTAGTGTTTTTAGGGTTTATATAGTGTGTTTAGTTTTTATGTAGCATTTGTTAATGTTTATGTTGCTTTTTTAGTGTTTATGCTGTGTTTTTTAGGGTTTACGTTACAGTTCTAGGGTTTATGTAGTGCTTTTACGGTTTATGTATCATTTTTTGAGTTTATGTGGCGTTTTTTGATTTATGTTACGTTTTTAGGGTTTTTGTTTCATTTTTTAGGGTTTATGTAATGTTTTTAGGGGTTGTGTATCTATTGGAAACCTTTTTAGGGTTTTAATGGTTGTTTATGGTTTGTAGTGTTTTTTAGGGTTTTTAAGGGTTGTTAATGGGTGTTTATGGTTTTTTATGGTATTAGAAGTCTTTTTAATGGTTTGGGGGGGGGTTATGGGTTTATTTGTTTTTTTGGGATTGATAGGGTCTGTTTGGGTTTTTAGTGTGTTTTAGGGATTTTTTGGGTATTGTAGCAGGTTTTAGGGTTCATATAATGTGTTTTAGCATTTTTTGGGTTTGTTAGGGTTTTTTAGTGTTCTTTGTAGTTTAATGTGGTTATTTAGGGTTTATTAGGATTCTTTAGGGTTTATTAGTGTTCTTTAGGATTTGTTTCAGTTTATTAGCATTTTTGTTGTATATTAGGGTTTTATTGGGCTTGTGTAGGCATTAATAGCTTTTTCAAGTGTTTATCAACCTTTTTAGGGTTATTTAGGATTTATTACGGTTTATTAGGGTTTATATTATTTACTAGGGTTTAGTAACATGTGTTTGGGTTTATTACGATTTATTAGGGTTTATTATAATTTTTAGGGTTTATTGGGGTTTATTAGGGGTTTGTTATGGTTTGTTTCAGTTTGTATCAATTTATTTGGTGTTTTTAGGATTTTTTACGATTTATTTGGGGTTTTTAGGGTTTGTTACGATTTATTTTGGGGTTATTAGGGGTTTTAGGATTTATTAGTGGGTTGTAGGGTTTTGTAGGCTATTTTTTGGAGTTTTTGTAGCATTTTGTCGGTTTTGTTAAGGTTTTTTTGATTATTAGGGATTGTTATGGTTTAATAGTGTTTTATTGTATATTAGGGGTTTTATGGCTTTTGTAGCATTTATTAGGGTCTAATATATTTTGTTAGGGTTTATTACAGGTTATTACGATTTATTAGTGTTTATTAGGGTTTTTAGGGTTTAATAGAGGGTTTTATGGGTCATTAGGGTTTATTAGTCGTTCTTAGGGGTTATTTGTGGTTGTTAGGGTTTGTTAGATTTTGATAGGGTTTTTTTAGGTTTGCTTGAGTTTTTTGAGGTTTTATGCATTTTTTTTGGGTTTTATGGATGTGTTTGGATTTTTTATGTTTTTTGGGTTATTTTAGTGTTTTTGGGGGTTTTTTGAATTTTGTGGGTTTTGAAACATTTTTCGGGTTTTTGTAGCAATTGATAGGGTTTATGTGTCGTTGTTAGTGGCTTTAGTGGTTCTTTAGGGTTTTTAGGGTTATTTAATGCGTATTAGGGTTTCTTTTGAGGTTTTTAGGGTTTGATTGGGGGTTTTATGGTTTTTAATGGTTTCATAGGGTTGGTTAGGGTATTGTTAGGCATTTTTTAGGCCTTTTAGGGTTTTTAGCGTTTTTAGTTTTTTTTAGGTTTTTTTGGGTTTTGAGGGTTTTTTGAGGTTTTTAGGGTTTTTAGGTTTTTTTCATGTTTTTTTTTAGGTTTCTTCGGTTTTAGGGGTTCTAGGGTGTTTAGGGTGTTTAGGATTTTCTACGGTTTTAAGGGTTTTTAGGGTTTTTTAGGATTTTTAGAGTTTTTTGGGTATTTTTGGGTTTTTAGGGTTTTTTTTGGGTTTTTATGGATTTTTAGGGTTTTGTCAGGTTTTACTAGGTTTGTTAGTGTATTTTTCAAATATTAGGTTTTTGAATTGTTTAATAGCGTTTTTGTTGTATATTTGTGTTTTTAGGTATTTTGTAACTTTTATTGGGGTCTAATCGAGTTTTTATGGTTTATTAAGATTTATTAGAGTTTATTAGGGTTTAGAAGTGGGATTTAGGGTTTATTATGGTTTATTATTGGTTGGAAGGGTTTGTTAGGATTTATTAGTTCTTATTAGAGTGATTTAGGGTGTCTAAGGGTTTGTTAGGGTTTCTAAGGTTGTATTAGGTCTTCTAAGGGTGGGTTGGGATTGTTTTGGGCGGGTTAGGGTTTCTAAGGGTGTGCTATGGTTTCTAAGGGTTTATAAGGTTGTGTTAGGGTTTCTATGGGTGTTTTTAAGTGTGTTCTAGGGTTTATAAGGGTGTGTTAGGGTTTCTAAGGGTGTGTTTGGTTTTCTAAGGGTGTATTAGTGTTTCTTAGGTTTTCTTAGGGTTTTGTTAGGGTTTTTAGGGGATTTAGGGTTATGTTGGGGTTTCTTATGGTTTCTTTGGGGTTTTTAGGGTTTCTTCTGGTTTTTTGTGTTTATTGGGGTTTAATTGTGCATATTGGGGTTTGTTAGGGCTTGTTAGGGTTTTTTATGGTTTTTAGGATTTGTTATGTTTTTAGGGTTTTTTGAGGTTTGTTAGGGTTTGTTAGGGTTTGTTATTATTTTGCGTGGGTTTTAATGGTTTTTAGTTTCTATGGGGTTATTCATGGTTTTTAGGGTTATTTAGTTGTTCATGGATGTCATATTTGTGTAGAGCTAGTCTCAAGCTTCAATTTGGTATGTGGTAGAGGTGAAACAGACACCTAGAGCAGAAGTTATGGTCATTTGGAGGACTTAAGGACCCTTTGGGTCTTTAATAATGGGATAAGGTCTTTATATTTGTCACAGATGTGTAGATCTAGTCAAAATCTTCGATTTGATATATGGTATAGGAAAAACGGACTCCCGGTGTAGAATTTATGGTCTTTTGGAGGGTTTAAGTGCCTTATTAGGCATTCAAGGATGTGAGAAGGTGCTTCAGTGGTTATAGGAGTGTAGGTCTAGTCTCAAGCTTTGATTTGATATGTGGTAGAGGCAAAATGGACACCCATAGAAAAAGTTATTGCAAAACGGACACCAGAAGCCAATCTTTTGACCATCCAAAAGGATTTTGGGTCGTTATGGGGGTTGAACGATGTCAGAAAGGGTTCTAGTGGTTACCAGAGTGTGTATCATTTCATAATCAACGATTTGATATGTGGTAGAGCCAAAATGAATACACATAGCGGAGGTTATTATCGTTTTAAATTGAGAAACCCTCCTAGCGCCTAAAAAACTACAAAACTTCCAACTCACTAAAATAGGTATAACTTCTCCTTTGGGTGTCCGTTTGAGCATTGTGACGAGTAAAATCAAAGCTTGTGAGATGAGTGAGGACCAAGTCTAACTGAAACTACGATAAGATAAAAGAAACATAAGATATATTAGTTATACCACTCCCAAAAAAATTCCAACATCAATCGGCCATAACTTTCACTCTGGTTGTCTGTTTGAGCTCTACCGCATATCAAATCAAAGTAAGCAAAGAGATCTACGCAGAAGGATAAGTTAAATGTAGTTCAAGTCCAATTTGAGACCCCAAAATCCCAAAAACCCATCAGAAGGCCTCCAAAACTCCATTTCTGTGTTCGGATCCCTGTCAAATTTTTCTTAAAACGGTCATAACTTCTTATATGTGTGTTTGTTCGGCCTCTGGTACCTGTTTTTATTGTATTTTATTCCATGAGATTTATTTTGACTATTCAGGGAGTGGAAATGGACACCTGAAGAAGAAGTTGTGCCTTTTTTAATGACTGTGATTATTATTATTATTATTCTTGTTGTTGTTGTTTTTGTTTTTGTTGTTATTGTTATTATCATCACATGAAAATGCACATCCAAATGAACATACACGCACATTCAATGAACATGAATTATTCTATTACCACATGGGTTGTTATTATTAATATTATTATTATCATTATCATCATCATCATCACATGAAAATGCAATGCACGAGAGTTATTATTTGTTATCCTACACATGAACACGTAATGCACATGCAATATTCTATTATCATATTCCTTAGTACTACTACTATTATCACCAATACTACTACTATTATTTCTATTGTTGTTATTATTACTATCATCACATGCAAATGTAGATGCATGTGCATTATTATTTATTATTTATTACCATGTATGTGCATATGCAATGCACTAGTATTATTCTTTTATTTATTATTTATTTATTTATTATTATTATTATTATCATAGTTATTATTATTATCATTATCATTATTGTTATCATTATCATTATTATTATCATTATCACATGAAAATGCAAATGCATGTGCATTGTTATTTGTTATTTATTACCATGCACGTGTATGTGTTGTTATTAATATTATTATTAAAATTAGTATTATTAATATTATCATCAAATGTAATTGCACATGCACATGCAGGTGAATTCATATTTATTTTTATTTTTATAATTATTTACTACTATGCACATACACATGAAATGCACTTGCATTATTCTGTAACTATTATTATTATTATTATTATTATTCTTTTTGTTTTTGTTGTTTGTATAATCAAATACAAATGCACATTCACGTGCATTGTTATTTATTATTTAATACCATGCACATGAATGCGTCATTATCATTATCATTACATGTAAATTCACATGCACATGATTTATTATATATTATTTATTATCATGCACATGAAAATACAATGCACTTGCGTTATTCTATTATCACATGTGTTATTATTTTTTATTCTAATTCACATGCACACGCAATGCATGTGAGTTATTCTGTTATCACATGTGTTATTATTTATTATTTGTTATCATTCACATGCAAATGCACATTCATGTTGACTTGGTTATTATTTATTGTTTATTAAAATGCACATGCACATGCACATGCACTTGTATGTGCGTAATTATTTATTATTTATTATCATTCACATGAACATGCACATACACATGCAATTTACATGTGTTATTATTTACAATTTATTATTTATTATCATTCACATGCAAATGCGCAGGCATATGCACATGCATGTGTGTTATGATTTATTATTTAATCCTTGCACACGCATATGCACATGCACGTGTGTTATTACTACTACTATTATTAGAGGTATTTTTAGGGTTTACTATCATTTTGAGGATTTTTAGGTGTTGTTAACATTTATTATGGTTTGTTAGGGTTTTTAATGGTATATTAGCGTTTTTAGAGTTTGGTGGGGGTTATTAGGATTTTATTAGGGTTTATTATGGTGTGTCAAGGTTTATTAGGGTTTATTAGGTATTTATAGGGTTTTATTAGGATTGATTTGGGTTTATTAGGGTATATTATGGATTATTATGGTATATTTGGGTATGTTTAGGATTTATTAGGGTTTATTATGGTTCATTATGGTTTATTAATTTTTAAGAGGGTATATTAGGTTTTTTTAGTGTTTAGTAGTGTTTATTTGAGTTTATTAGTGCTTTAAATCCTTTTTAGGTTTTATTAGCAATTATTAGGTGTTTTAGGGCTTTTTAATGGTATATTTGCATTTTTTAGGGTTTAGTGGGGTTTATTATGGTTTATTATAGTGTGTTATGGTTTATTAGGGTTGAGTAGGTATTTTTTTGGGTTTTATTAGGTTTGAGTCGGTATATTTAAGGTTTTATTAGGGTTTATTAGGATTGAGTATGGTTTATTAGGGTTTGTTAGGGATTTTTAGGGTTTACTAGTGTTTGTTAGTGTTTGTATTAGCGTATATTAGTGTTTTTTAGTTTTTGTTAATATATATGAGGGTTTGGTATGACTTATTAGGTTTTATTTGTGTGTTTTTAGTGTTTGTGGGAATTTTTAATAGTTTATTCTCTTTTATTTGAATTTATTTTGGCTTATTATGGTTTCTAGGGCTTTTTAATGGTTTGTTTACGTTTTTTTGTTTATTGGGGTTTAGTTGCATTTTATTAGGTTTTGTTATGGCGTGTCAAGGTTTATTAGGGTTGAGAAGGTATTTTTAGGGGTTTATTATGGTTTATTAGTTTTTAGGAGGGTTTATTAGGGAGTTTTAGGGTTTATTTGGATTCGTTTGGGGTTTATTGGTTTTTTTTGTTTTTTAGGTTATATTAGTGTTTGTAAGATATTTTTAGATAATATAGCATGTTTTTATTGTTTTTGAGCATTTTGTTTTTTTTGTGAGTGTTTTTAGGGTTTCTTAGGTTATATTTGAGTTTATTATGGTTTATTAGTGTTTCTAGGGATTTTTAAGGTATATTAGCATTTTTTGTCTATATTAGGTTATAATAGTGTTTTTAGGTATTTTTAGGTAATATAATGAATTTTTATTGTTTGTGATAGTTTTTTTGTTTTTATGAGCGTTTTTAGGGTTTATTAGGTTATATTAAACTTTATTAGGGTTTTTAGCGATTTTTAAAGGTATACTAGCATTTTTTTCTGTTAGGGTTTTGTAGGGTTTTATTAGGGGTTATTATGGTCTATTAAGGTTTGTTTGGATTGAGTAGTGTTTATTTGGATTTATTTAGGGTTTATTATGGATTGTTATGGTTTGTTTGGGGTTTATTAGGGTTTATTAGTGCTTATTAGTGTCTATTAGGGTTGGTTAGGGTGGTTTAGGTTTTCTTAACATGTTTTCTGGGATTATTAGGTTTTGTTATCATTTATTAGGGTTTATTTGGTATTATTGGTGTCTTATTATGGTTGAGTAGAGTTTCATAGGGTTTTTAGGGATTATAAGGTGTTTTTAGGGATTATTAGAGTTTGTTAGGGGTTTATTAGGGTTTAATTTTTTATATTGTGGTATATTAGGGTTTAATATTTTTGAGGGTTTTAAAGCATCTTTAGGGGTTTTGTAGCATTTATTAGGGTTTTTGTAGCGTTGTTAGATTTTATGTAGAATTTGTAGTGTTTATGTAGCATTTTTAGGGTTTAGTTTGCATTTTTAGATTTTATGTATCATTTTTAAGGTTTTTGTAATGTTTTTAGGGTTTATGTAGAATTTTGAGGGTTTAGGTTTTATGTAGCCTTTTTTAGGGTATATGTTGCATTTTCTGGGTTTATGTAGCGTTTTTAGGGGTGATGTAGCATTTATGTTGCATCTTTTAGGGTTTAGTAAACTTTTATAGGGTTCATGTAGTGTTTTTAGGGTTTATATTCTGTTTTTAGGTTTTATGTAGTGTTTTTTAATGTTTATGTTGCATTTTTAAGGCTTTATGATGTATTTTTTAGATATTATGTTACAGTTCTAGAGTTTTTGTAGTGCTTTTAGGGTTTTATAGAATATTTTATCTTTATGTTGTGTTTTTTTGCTTATGTTTCGTTTTTAGGGTTTTTGTTGCATTTTTAAGGGTCTATGTAACGTTTTTAGCGTTTATGTAACTATTTGAAGCCTTTCTTAGGGTTTCAATGGTTGTTTATGGTTTGTAGTTTTTTAGGGTTTTTAAGGTTTGTTAACAGGTGTTTAGGTTTTTTATGGTATCTGATGGATTTTTAAGGTTTTTTTGGGGGGGTTTATGCGTTTATTTGTTTTTTTGTGATTGATAGGGGTTGTTAGGGTTTTTAGTGTGTTTTAGGGTTTTTTGGAGATTGTATCAGTTTTTAGGGTTTATATAATGTATTTTACAATTTCATTGGGTTTTTTAGGGTTTTTAGGGTTCTTTAGAGTTTAATATGGTTGTTTAGGGTTTATTAGGGTTTATTAGGGTTTATTAGGGTTTATTAGTGTTCTTTAGGATTTGTTAGAGTTTATTAGCATTTTTTATTTTATATTAGGGTTTTATTGGGATTTTGTAGGTATTAATAGATTTTTCTAGGGTTTATCAACTCTTTTAGGGTTATATAGGATTTATTAGGGTTTAGTAACATGTATTTCGGTTTATTACGATTTATTTGGGTTTATTATGATTTGTTAGGGTTTATTGCGATTTATTAGGGGTTTGTTATGGTTTTTTTTTATTTTTTTACGATTTATTTGGCGTTGTTAGGATTTTTACGATTTATTTGGGGTTGTTGGGGTTTGTTACGATTTATTTAGGGGACATTAGGGTTTGTTAGGGGTAGTTAGTTGGTTGTAGGGTTTTGTAGGCTATTATTTGGAGCTTTTTATAGTGTTTTGTCGGGTTTTTTTAGGGTTTTTAGTTATTATTAGGGTTTATTAGGGTTTAAATGTGTTTTTATTGTATATTTGGATTTTAGGGATTTTTTAGAGTTTATTATGGTCTAATAGAGTTTTTTAGGGTTTATTACAGGTTTTTACGATTTTTTAGTGTTTATTAGGGTTTTTAGGGTTTAATAGTGGGTTTTAGGGGTTATTAGGGTTTCTTAGTGATTCTTAGGGGTTATTAGTGGTTGTTAGGGTTTTCAGGTTCTGTTAGGGTTTATAGGGTTTGATACGGTTTGTTTGAGTTGTTTGGGGTTTTAAGCATTTTTTTTGGGTTTCATGGGTGTGTTTAGATTTTTTATTCTTTGTTAGGGTTATTTTAGCATTTCTGGGGTTTTATTGCATTATGTGGGTTTTGAAGCATTTTTTCGGTTTTTTGTAGCAATTGTTAGTGTTTATGTAGCGTTGTTAGTGGCTTTAGTGGTTCTTTAGGGTTTTTAGGGTTCTTTAGGGTTATTTATGGTGTATTAGGGTTTCTTTTGAGGTTTTTAGGGTTTTTAGGGGGTTTTTAGGGATTTTAAGGGTTTAATTGGGTTGGTTAGGGTTTTGTTATGCATTTTTAGGCTTTTTAGTGTTTTTAGGGGTTTTTCGGGTTTTTAGCTTTTTTTTAGGGTTTGTCGGTTTTTTTATGGTTTTTTAGATTTTTTTGGGTTTTTTCTATTTTTTCATGTTTTTGGGTTTTTAGGGGTAAAGAAGGTTCGGGGCCAAGAAAAAGGCTTGATCCCTCAAGTGTATAAAAGAAAAATAAAGTGCAAGGCATTACAAGGGGGACCTATGCAACCGGGTACGGGTAGCGCCCATCATGTCCGAATCCACAATTGATGCACAAAAAGAGGGAGCAATTAAAGACCACCATGACCAGCGTTCTTCAATAGCCTTCTTGGAAAGCACATCAGCTACCATATTAACTTCCCTATATGCATGGGTGATCTTAAGAACCAGATTTTTGGATAAACTAATGCAATCAATCCATTGGGGTAGAAGCTGCCAGGGAACCTTCCTTTAATTTTGACGAAAGGCCTCAACTGCAAGCATGGAGTCAGACTCAATCCAGAGTTGCTTCCAACCAAACTGATTTGCAAACCGCACCGCCTTGATGATAGCCCAAAGCTCTGCTTCATAAGCACAACCAATTCCGATGAAGTGATAAAAAGTTCCCTTGAAAAAACCTCTATAAGTACGGAAGACGCCACCACAACCAGAAGGCCCTAGAGAGCATACTGCCGCACCATCAACATTGACATTGATCCATGATGGGATAGGTGGAATCCATTGGATTGACTTCACCACCAAGGGTTTTTTACACCTACCAGAGACACCAAGAGTGCAGAGAGTGATAAGGTCAGTAAAGAAATTGTTCATCGCACCTGTTTGAATGCCCCCGACCATCCAAACAGCAGAATGCATGGCAAGAATACCCTCATGAAGGGAGCTTCACTTATTCCGAAACATAGCAGAGTTTCTGGCAGCCCATAGAAAATCCACAATGGCTGCCGAAGCAGCAAGGAGAAGATTGTAGATTTTCTCACTATACCTCGATTCCGAGAAGAGAGACATCATATGATCAAAGGTTCTATCCAGGGATAGATCCCCCCTCATGGCTCATGAGATACAAATGCCATTTTATTCCTCCTAGGTTTTTAGGGGGTTTTAGGGGTTTTTAAGGTTTTTAGGATTTTTTAGGGTTTCTAGGGTTTTTAGGGTTTTTTGTGATTTTTGGGTTTTTTGGGTTTTTTAGGGTTTTGTCGAGTTTTACCGGGTTTCATAGGGTTTTTTGTGAATAATAGCATTTTTAATGGTTTAATAGCATTTTTGTTCAATATTTGGGTTTTTAGGTATTTTGTAGCTTTTATTGGGGTCTAATTGGGTTTTTAATGTTTATTACGATTTATTAGTGTTTATTAGGGTTTAGTAGTGGTCTTTCGGGTTTATTAGGGTTTATTATGGTTTATTATTGGTTTGCAGGGTTTGTTAGGATTTATTAGTTTTTATTAGAGTGATTTAGGTTGTCTAAAGGTTTCTTAGTGTTTCTAAGGGTGTGTTAGGGTTTCTAAGAGTGGGTTAGGGTTTTTATTTTCCGGTTAGGGTTTCTAAGTGTGTGTTATGGTTTCTAAGGGTTTATAAGGTTTTTAGGGTTTATATGGATGTGTTGGGGTTTCTAAGGGTGTTCTATGGTTTCTAAGGATGTGTTAGGGTTTCTAAGGGTGTGTTAGGGCTTTTAAGGTTGTGTTAGTGTTTCTTAGGTTTTCTTAGGGTTTTGTGAGGGGTTTTATGTGTTTTAGGGTTTCTTATGGTTTATTAGGGGTGTTTAGGGCTTCTTTGGTGTTTTCTTGTTTATTGGGGTTTCTTAGTGCTTCTTGGGGTTTGCTAGGTCTTGTTTGGGTTTTTAGTGTTTGTTATGTTTTTAGGGTTTTTGGGGTTTGTTAGTTTTTTAGGGTTTGTTAGGGTTTTTTAGGGTTTTTTATGGTTTGTTAGGGTTTGTTAGTGTTTTGAGTTGTTTTTAATGATTTTTAGTGTTTATGGGGTTATTCATGGTTTTTTAGGGTTATTTAGTTGTTCATAGTTGTCACAGATTTGTAGAGCTAGTCGCAAGCTTCAATTTGATATGTGGTAGAGGTGAAACAGACACCCATAGCAGATGTTATGGTCATTTGGAGGAATTCAGGATCTTTTGGGTCTTTAAGTACGTGATAAGTTGTTACTATTGGTCATAGATGTTTAGATCTATTCGAAAGATTTGATTTGATATATGGTAGAGGAAAAAAAGACTCTCAGAGTAGAAGTTATGGTCTTTTGGAGGGTTTAAGTAACTTTTTGGGCCTTCAAGGATGTGAGAATGTGCTTCAGTGGTTATAGGAGTGTAGGTCTAGTCTCAAGCTTAGATTTGATATGTGGTAGAGGCAAAACGGACACCCATAGAAGAAGTTATTGAAAAACGGACACAAAAAGCCAATCTTTTGACCATCCAAAGGGATTTTGGGTCTTTTGGGGGGGGGGGGGGGTTGAAGAATGTCAAAATGGGTTCCTGTGGTTACCAGAGTGTGTATCTTTTCACAATCATTGATTTGATATGTGGTAGAGACAAAATGAACACACACATCATAAGTTATTGTCGTTTTAAATTGAGTTTCCCTCCTAGCGCCTAAATACCTAAGAAACCCACAACTCACTAAAATAGGCATAACTTCTCCTTCAGGTGTTTGTTTGAGCGTTGTGACAAGTAAAATGGAAACTCATGAGATGGGTGAGGACCAAGTCTAACTAAAACTATGAGAAGATCAAATAAACATAAGATATATTAGTTATACCACTCCAAAAAAAATTCCAACTTAAAATGACCATAACTTTCACTCCTGTTGTCCTTTTGAGCCCTACCACATATCAAACCGAAGGAAATGAAGAGATATATGAAAAAGGCTAACATGAAAAAAATTTCAAGTAATGTTTGAGACCCCAAAATCCCAAAAACCCATATGAAGGCCTCCAAGACTCCATTTCTGTGTCCGGATCCCTATCTAATTTTTCTTAAAATGGTCATAACTTCTGATCTGTGGGTCTGTACGGCCTTCGGTACCTGTTTTTATCGTATTTCGTCCCATGAGAGTTAGTTTGAATATTCACAGAGTGAAAATTGACACCTGAAGAAGATGTTATGCCTTTTTAATGCCTCTGTGATTTTTTAGGTTTTTCGAGACACCATTTCTAGAACTTTTGTCTCGTCTGATGTTTTTTCAAACAACTATAACTTATTATATTACTATTATTATTATTATTATTATCATCATCATCATCATCTCATGAAAATTCACATGCACATGCACGTGCGTTATTATTATATTTTTATTACCATGCACATGCACATGCAGTGCACACACGTTATTTTATAATCACATGCGTTGTTGTTATTTTTGTTCTTAGTATTATTGTGGTGGTGGTTTTTGTTGTTATTGTTGTTGTCATTGTTATTATCAAAACATGAAAATGCACATCCAAAGTCACATACACTCACATTCAATGAACGTGCGTTATTCTATTATCACATGTGTTGTTACAATTAATATTAATATTATTATTATTGTCATCATCACAAGAAAATGCAATGAACAAGAGTTATTATTTATTACCATACACATGAACAAGTAATGCACATGAAATATTCTATTATCATATGCCTTAGTACTACTACTATTATTACCAGCACCACTACTATTATTACTACTACTATTATTATTACTATCATAACCTGAAAACTTTGATGCACATGCGCTATTATTTATTATTTATTACCATGTACGTGCATATGTCATGCACTTGTATTATTCTTTTATTATTATTATTATTATTATTATCACAGTTATTATTATTATTATTATTATTATTATTATTATCATTATCATTATTATTATCATTATCACATGCAAATGCACATGCCTGTGCGTTTTTATTTATTATTTATTACCATGCACGTTCATACATTATTATTATTATAATTATTATTAAAATTAATATTATTAATATTATAATCAAATGTAAATGAAAATTCACATGCATGTGTATTCTTATTTATTATTTACTACTATGCACGTTCACAAGAAATGAACTTGTGTTATTCTATTATAATAATAATAATAATAATAATAATAATAATAATTATTATTATTATTATTATTATTCTTGTTGTTTGTATCATCAAATACAAATGCACATACACGTGTGTTGTTATTTATTGTTAATTACCATGCACGTGCATACGTCATTATCATTATCATTACATGTATATGCACATGCACGTGCATTATTATATATTATTTATTATCATGCACATGAAAATACAATGCACTTGCGTTATTCAATTATCACATGTGTTATTATTATTTATTCTAAAGCACATGCACACGCAATGCACGTGCATGATTCTATTATCACATGTGTTATTTTTTATTATTTATTATCATTCACATGAAAATGCACATTCATGTGGACTTGGTTATTATTTATTGTTTATTACCATGCACATGCACTTGTATGTGCATAATTATTTATTATTTATTATCATTCACAAGAACATGCACATACACATGCAATTCAGATGCGTTATTATTTATAATTTATTATTTATTATCATTCACATGCAAATGCGTAGGCATTTGCACATGCACATGCATTATGAATTATTATTTAAACCATGCACATGCATATGCACATGCACATGCGTTATTATTACTATTATTATTAGAGGTTTTTAAGGGTTTACTATCATTTTTTAGGATTTTTAGGTGTTATTTACATTTATTATGGTTTGTTAGGGTTTGAGGGGTTTTAATGGTATATTAGAATTTTTAGGGTTTGGTGGGGGTTATTAGGATTTTATTAGAGTTTATTATGGTGTTTCAATTTTTATTAGGGTTTATTAGGTATTTTTAGGATTTTATTAGGATTGAGTTGAATTTATTAGGGTATATTATGGTATATTATGGTATATTTGGGTATGTTTAGGATTTATTAGGGTTTATTATGGTTCATTAAGGTTTATTAATTTTTAAGAGGGTATATTAGGGATTTTTAGTTTTTTTAGTGTTTATTCAGGTTTATTAGCGCTTTTAAGCTTTGTTTGGTTTTATTAGCATTTATTAGGGGTTTTAGAGATTTTTAATGGTATATTTGCGTTTTTAGGGTTTAGTGGGGTTTATTATGGTTTATTATGGTGTGTTAAGGGTTATTAGGGTTGAGTAGGTATTTTTAGTGTTGTATTAGGGTTGATTCGGTATCTTTAAGGTTTTATTAGGGTTTATTAGGGTTGAGTATGGTTTATTAGGGTTTGTTATGGATTTTTAGGGTTTACTAGGGTTTTTTAGTGTTTTTATTAGGGTATATGGGTGTTTTTTAGTTTTTGTTGATATATATGAGGGGTTGTGATGACTTTTTAGTTGTTATTAGCGTGTTTTTAGTGTTTGTGAGCATTTTTAATAGTTTATTAGCTTTTATTTTAATTTATTATGATTTATTAGGGTTTGTAGGGCTTTTAATGGTATATTTGCGAATTTTTGTTTATTGGGGTTTAGTTGGGTTTTATTAGGTTTTGTTATGGTGTGTCAAGGTTTATTAGGGTTGGGAAGGTTTTTTTAGGTTTTTATTATGGTTTTATTAGGGTTTATTAGTTTTTATTAGGGCTTATTAGGGATTTTTAGGGTTTGTTAAGGTTTATTAAGGGTTTATTAGGTTTTTTTATTTTATTAGGTTATATTAGGGTTTGTTAGGTCTTTTTAGATAATATAGCTTGTTTTTATTGTTTGTGAGCATTTTATTTTTGATTGTGAGCGTTTTTAGGGTTTAATAGGTTATATTAGTGTTTATTATGGTTTATTAGGGTTTCTAGGGATTTTTAAGGTATATTAGCATTCTTTGTCTATATTAGGTTATATTAGTGTTTTTAGGTATTTTTAGGTAATATATCGCATTTTTATTGTTTGTGATATTTTTTTATTGTTTATGAGTGTTTTAGGGTTTATTATGTCATATTAGAGTGTATCAGGGTTTCTAGGGATTTTTAAGATATACTAGCATTTTTTTCTTTATTAGGGTTTTGTAGGGTTTTATTAGGGGTTATTATGGTGTGTTAAGGTTTGTTAGGGTTGATTAGCATTTATTTGGATTTATTTATAGTTTATTATGGTCTTTTAGGGCTTGTTTGGTGTTTAATAGGGTTTATTAGTGTTTATTAGTGTCTATTAGGGTTGGTTAGGGTTGTTTAGGTTTTCGTAATGTGTTTTTAGGGATTATTAGGTTTTATTATCATTTATTAAGGTTTATTAGGTATTTTTGGGTTTTTATTAGTGTTGAGTAGAGTTTCATTGGGTTTTTATGAATTATAAGGTGTTTTTAGGGATTATTAGAATTTATTAGTGTTTTATTAGAGCTTATTGTTTTATATTATGGTATATTAGGGTTTAATATTTTTGAGGGTTTTAAAGCGTTTTAGGGTTTTTATAGCATTTTTAGGGTTTTTGTAGCGTTGTTAGAGTTTATGTTGCATTTTTAGTGTTTATGTAGTGTTTTTATGGTTTAGTTAGTTGTTTTAGATTTTATGTATCATTTTTAGGGTTTATGTAATGTTTTTAAGGTTTATGTAGCGTTTTTAGGGTTTTGGTTTTATGTAGCATTTTTTATGGTTTATGTTGCGTTTTCTAGGTTTATGTATCATTTTTATGGGTGATGTAGCGTTTATATAGAATTTATTTGGGTTTATGTAATGTTTTTAGGGTTCACGTAGTATTTTTAGGGTTTATATTGTGTTTTTTGGTTTTATGTAGCATTTTTTATTGTTTAAGTTGCATTTATTATGATTTATGTTGTGTTTTTTAGGCTTTGTGTTACAGTTCTAGGGTTTATGTAGTGATTTTTGGTTTTATCTAGCATTTTTGAGTTTATGTTGCGTTTTTTGGTTTATGTTGCGTTTTTAGGGTTTTTGTGGCATTTTTAAGGGTCTATGTAATGTTTTTAGGGTTTATGTATCTATTTAATGCATTTTTTAGGATTTTAATGGTTGTTTATGGTTTGTAGTTTTTTAGGGGTTTTAAGGGTTGTCAATGGGTGTTTATGGTTTTTTATGGTATCTGCTGGATTTTAAATGTTTTTGGGGGGGGGGGGTTATGGGTTTATTTGTTTTTTTGGGATTGATAGGGGTTGTTAGTATTTTTATTGTGTTTTAGGGTTTCTTTGGGTATTGTAGCAGTTTTTAGAATTTATATAATGTGTTTTAGCATTTTTCTGGGTTCTTTAGGGTTTTTTCGTGTTCTTTATAGTTTAATATGGTTCTTTAGGGTTTATTTGGGGTGTTTAGGGTTTATTAGAATTCTTTAGGGATTGTTACACTTCATTAGCATTTTTTATTGTATATTTTGGTTTTATTGGGGTTTTTAGGCATTAATAGCTTTTTCTAGGGTTTATCAGCCTTTTTAGTGTTATTCAGGATTTATTTGGGTTTATTAGGGTTTATTTTATTTATTAGGGTTTAGTAATGTGTATTTGAGTTTATTACGATTTATTAGGGTTTATTGTAATTTGTTAGGGATTATTGCGGTTTATAAGGGGTTTGTTATGGTTTGTTTCAGTTTGTTACGATTTATTTGGCATTGTTAGGATTTTTTACGATTTATTTGGGGTTGTTAGGGTTTGTTACAATTTATTTTGGGGTCATTAAGGTTTCTTAGGTTTTTTAGTGGGTTTTAGGGTTTTGTAGGATATTATTTGGAGGTTTTTGTCGCGGTTTGTCGGGTTTGTTAGGGTTTTTTATTGATTATTAAGGTTTATTATGGTTTAATAGTGTTTTTTATTGTATATTAGGGGTTTTAGGGCTTTTTTAGAGTTTATTAGCGTCTAATATAGTTTGTTAGGGTTTATTACAGGTTATTACAATTTATTAGTGTTTACTAGGGTTTTTAGGGTTTAATAGTGGGTTTAGGGGTTATTAGTGGTTATTAGTGGTTCTTAGTGGTTATTTACGGTTGCTAGGGTTTTTTACATTTTGTAAGGGTTTTTAGGGTTTGATACTGTTTGTTTGAGTTTTTTGGGGTTTTATGCATTTTTTGGGGTTTTATGGGTGTGTTTGGATTTTTTATTCGTTGTTAGGGTTATTTTAGCATTTTTTGGGTGTTTTGTTGCAATTTGTGGGTTTTGAAGCATTTTTTCGGTTTTTTGTAGCAATTGTAAGTGTTTATGTAGCGTTGTTAGTGGATTTAGTGGTTCTTTAGGGGTTTTAGGGTTCTTTATGGTGTATTAGGGTTTATTTTGATGTTTTTAGGGTTTGTTAGGGTTTTTAGGGTTTTTAAGGGTTTCATAGTGTTAGTTAGGGTTTTGTCATGCATTTTTAGGCTTTTTAGGCTTTTTAGGGGTTTTGGGTTTTGGGTTTTTAGCATTTTTTTAGGGTTTTTTGATGTTTTTTAAGTTTTTTAGGGTTTTTTAGATTTGTTTTTGGGTTTTTTAATTTTTTTAATGTTTTTAGGGGTTTTGGGGTTTTTTTCGTTTTTAGGGTTTTTAGGATTTTTTAGGGTTTTTCGAGTTTTTAGGGTTTTTATTTGGTTTTTTCAGTTTTTAGGGTTTATTCAGGTTTGGCCAGGGTTTTTAGGGTTTTTTAGGGAATATTTGAATTTTGAATGGTTTAATAGCATTTTTTTCAATATTTTGTTTTTCAGGTATTTTTTAGCTTTTATTGGGGTCTAATAGGGTTTTTAGTGTTTATTACGATTTATTAGTGTTTATTAGGGTTTAGTAGTGGTCTTTAGGGTTTATTATGGTTTATTATTGGTTGGTAGGGTTTGTTAGGATTTATTAGTTTTTATTTGAGTGATTTAGGGTGTCTAATGGTTTGTTAGGGTTTCTAAGTGTGTGTTAGGGTTTCTAAAGGTGGGTTAGGGTCTTTATGGGCGGGTTAGGGTTTCTAAGTGTGTGTTATGGTTTCTAAGGGTTTCTAAGGCTGTGTTAGGGTTTATATGGGTGTGTTGGGGTTCCTAAGGGTGTGCTATGGTTCCTAAGGGTGTGTTCGGGTTTCTAAGGGCGTGTTAGGGTTTTTAAGGTTGTGTTTGTGTTTCTTAGGTTTGTTTAGGTTTTTGTTAGGGTTTTTAGGGGTTTTAGGGTTTTTGTAGGGTTTATTAGGGTACTTAGGGGGTTTTTAGGGTTTCTTTGGGGTTTTTGTGTTTATTGGAGTTTCATAGTGAATCTTGGGGTTTGTTAGGGCTCGTTAGGGTTTTTTAGGGTTTGTTATGTTTTTAGGGTTTTTTGGGGTTTGTTAGTGTATGTTAAGGTTTTTTATGGTTTGTTAGGGTTTGTTATGGTTTGTTATGGTATTTTAGGGTTTTTTAGGGTTTTTCATTGTTTTTAATTATATTTAGTGTTTATGGGGTTATTCATGGTTGGTTAGGGTTATTTAGTTGTTCATGATTGTCACAGATGTGTAGAGCTAGTCGCTAGATTCAATTTGTTATGTGGTAGAGGTGAAACAGACACCTATACTAGAAGTTATGGTCATTTGGAGGACTTCAAGACCTTTTGGGTCTTTAATAACGTGATAAGTTGTTACTATTGGTCATTTTTGTGTAGATCTATTCGAATTCTTCGATTTGATATATGGTAGACGCAAAACAGACTCCCGGAGTAGAAGTTATGGTCTTTTGAAGGGTTTAAGTACCTTTTTGGGCCTTCAAGGATGTGTGAAGGTGCTTCAATGGTTGTAGGAGTGTAGGTATAGTCTCAAGATTAGATTTGATATGTGTTAGAGGCTAAACGGACACTCATAGAAGAAGTTATTGCAAAACAGGCACCAGAAGCCAATCTTTTGACCATCCAAAGCGATTTTGGGTATTTCGGGGGGTTGAAGAATGTCAGAAAGAGCTCCAGTGGTTTCCAGAGTGTGTATATTTTCACAATCATCGATTTAATATGTGGTAGAGACAAAATGAACACACATAGAAGAAGTTATTGTTGTTTCAAATTGAGCAACCCTCCTAGAGCCTAAAAACCAAAGAAACCTGCAACTCACTAAAATATGCATAACTTCTCCTTCAGGTGTCCGTTTGAGTGCTGTGATGAGTAAAGATGATGCTCATAAGATGAGTGTGGACCAAGTTTAACTAAAACTATGAGAAAATCAAATAATCATAAGATATATTAGTTATACCACTCCAAAAAAAGTCCAACTTCGAACGGCCATAACTTTCACTCTTGTTGTCCTTTTGAGCTCTACCCTAAATCAAATCGAAGTAAATAAAGAGATATGCCGAAAAGGATAACTTTAACCAAGTTAAAGTCCTGTTTGAGACCCCAAAATCCGAAAAAACCCATCAGAAGGCCTCCAAAACTCCATTTCCATGTCCGGATCCCTGTCAAATATTTCTTAAAATGGTCATAACTTCTGATCTGTGTGTCTGTTTGGCCTCCGGTACCTATTTTTATCATATTTTGTTCCATGAGATTTAGTTTGACTATTCACAGAGTGAAAATGGCCACCTGAAATAGAAGTCATACCTTTTTTTAATGACTCTGTGATTTGTTAGGTTTGTTGAGACACTATTTCTAGCACATTTGTCCCGCCTGCTATTTTTTTGAAACAACTATAAATTATTATATTACTGTTATTATTATTATTATTATTTTCATCATCTCATGAAAATGCACATGCACATGCATGTGATTTATTATTATATTTTTATTACCATGCATGTTCACATGCAGTGCACACACGGTATTTTATCATCACATGCGTTGTTGTTATTATTGTTATTATTATTATTGTGGTGGTTGTTGTTGTTGTTATTGTTATTATAATCACATGAAAATGCACATCCAAATGCACATACATGCACATTAAATGAATGTGCGTTATTCAATTATCACATGTGTTGTTACTATTAATAATAATAATATTATTTTCATCATCATCACATGAAAATGCAATCCATGGGAGTTATTATTTATTACCATGCACATGAACACGTAATGCACATGCAATATTCTATTATCATATGCCTTAGTACTACTACTATTATCACCACCACTACTATTATTACTACTGCTATCTTTATTACTATCATCACATGAAAATGTAGATGCACGTGTGTTATTATTTATTATTTATTACCATGTACGTGCATATGCAATGCCCTTATATTATTCTTTTATTATTATTATTATTATTATTATATTATCACAGTTTTTTTTTATTATTATTATTATCATTATCACATGAAAATGCACATGCCTGTGCGTTTTTATTTATTATTTATTACCATGCACGTGCATGCGTTATTATTATAATAATAATTATTAAAATTACTATTATTAATATTATCATCAAATGTAAATGCACATGCACATGCATGTGCGTTCTTATTTATTATCATTTATTTATTATTTACTACTATGCACTTGCACAAGAAATGTACTTGGGTTATTCTATTATTATTATTATTATTATTATTATTATTATTATTATTAATTTTTTTCTTCTTCTTGTTGTTGTTTGTATCATCAAATACAAATGCACATGCACGTGTGTTGTTATTTATTATTTATTACCATGCACATGCATGCATCATTATCATTATCATTACATGTAAATGCACATGCACGTGAATTATTATATATTATTTATTATCATGCACATGCATATGCAATGCACTTGCATTATTCTATTATCACATGTGTTGTTATTATTTATTCTAATGCACGTGCACACGCAATGCACGTGTGTTATTCTATTATCACATGTGTCATTATTTATTATTTATTATCATTCACATGCAAATGCACATTCATGTGGACTTGGTTATTATTTATTCTTTATTACCATGCACATGCATGTGTATGTGCATAATTATTTATTATTTATTATCATTCACAAGCACATGCACATACACATGCAATTCACATGCGTTATTATTTATAATTTATTATTTATTATCATTCACATGAAAATGCGTAGGCATTTGCACAAGCAGATGCGTTAAGACTTATTATTTAAACCATGCACATACATATGCACATGCACATACGTTATTATTACTATTATTATTAGAGGTATTTTTAGGGTTCACTGTCATTTTTTAGGATTTTTAGGTGTTATTAACATTTATTATGGTTTGTTAGGTTTGTAGGGTTTTTTAACGGTATATTAGCATTCTTAGGGTTTGGTGGGGGTTATTAGGATTTTATTAGGGTTTATGACGGTGTGTTAATGTTTATTAGGGTTTATTAGGTATTTTTATGGTTTTATTAGGATTGAGTTGAATTTATTAGGGTATATTATGGTATATTATTGAATATTTGGGTATGTTTAGGATTTATTAGGGTTTATTATGGTTCATTATGGTATATTAATTTTTAAGAGGGTATATTAGGGTTTTTTAGTGTTTAGTAGTGTTTATTCGGGTTTATTAGTGATTTTAAGATTTTTTTGGTTTTATTGGCATTTATTAGGGGTTTTAGGGATTTTATATGGTATATTTTCATTTTTTAGTGTTTTGTGGGGTTTATTATGGTTTATTATGGTGTGTTAAGGGTTATTAGGGTTGAGTAGGTATTTTTAGGTTATATTATGGTTGATTTGGTATCTTTACGGTTTTATTAGGGTTAATTAGTGTTGAGTGTGGTTTATTAGGGTTTGTTAGGGATTTTTAGGATTTACTAGGGTTTGTTGGTGTTTTTATTTGGGTATATGAGTGTTTTTTTGTTTTTGTTAATATATATGTGGGGTTGTGATGACTTTTTTGTTTTCATTAGTGTGTTTTTAGTGTTTGTGAGCATTTTTAATAGTTTATTAGCTTTTATTTGAATTTATTATGGTTGATTAGGGTTTCTAGGGATTTTTAATGGTATGTTTGTGTTTTTTTGTTTATTGGGGTTTAGTTGGGTTTTATTAGGTTTTGTTATGGTGTGTTAAGGTTTATTAGGGTTGATAAGGTATTTTTAGGGTATTATTATGGTTTTATTAGGGTTAATTAGTTTTTATTAGGGTTTTTAGGGATTTTCAGGGTTTGTTAGGGGTTTATTAGTTTTTTTGTTTTATTAGGTTATATTAGTGTTTGTTACGTCTTTTTTGATAATATAGAATGTTTTTATTGTTTTTGAGCATTTAATTTTTGTTTGTGAGCGTTTTTAGGGTTTAATAGGTTATATTAGAGTTTATTATGGTTTATTAGGGTTTCTAGGGATTTTTAAGGTATATTAGCATTTTTTTCTATATTAGGTTATATTAGTGGTTTTAGGTCTCTTTAGGTAATATAGCGCTTTTTTATTGTTTGTGATCTTTTTTTATTGTTTATGAGCATTTTTAGGGTTTATTAGGTCATATTAGAGTTTATCAGGTTTTCTAGGATTTTTTTAAGGTATACTAGCATTTTTTTCACTATTTGGGGTTTGTAGGGTTTTATTAGGGGTTATTTTGGTGTGTTAAGGTTTGTTATGGTTGAGTAGCGTTTATTTGGATTTATTTAGGATTTATTAGGGCGTTTTAGGGTTTTGTTGGTGTTTATTAGGGTTTATTAGTGTTTATTAGTGTCTATTAAGGTTGGTTAGGGTTGTTTAGGTGTTCTTAACATGTTTTTAGGGATTATAAGGTTTTATTATCATTTATTAGGGTTTATTATGTATTTTTGGGGTTTTTTGGGTTGAGTAGAGTTTCTTAGGGTTTTTAGAGATTATTAGAATTTATTAGTGGTTTATTAGAGTTTAATTTTTTATATTATGGTATATTAGGGTTCAATATTTTTTAGGGTTTTAAAGCGTCTTTAGGGTTTTTGTAGCATTTTTTAGGGTTTTTGTAGTGTTGTTAGAGTTTATGTAGCATTTTTAGTGTTTATGTAGTGTATTCAAGGTTTAGTTAGCTATTTTAGATTTTATGTATCATTTTTAGGCTTTATGTAATGTTTTTAGGGTTTATGTAGCGTTTGTAGGGTTTTGGTTTTATATAACATTTTTTAGGGTTTATGTTGTCTTTTTTGGGTTTATGTAGCATTTTTAGGGGTGATGTAGCGTTTATGTTGCATTTTTTAGGGTTTATGTAATGTTTCTAGGGTTCATGTAGTATTTTTATGGTTTATACTGTGTTTTTAGGTTTTTTTAGCGTTTATTATTGTTTAAGTTGTGTTTTTAGGCTTTATGTTGTGTTTTTTAGGCTTTGTGTTACAGTTCTAGGGTATATGTAGTGCTTTTTTGGGTTTTTAATTAGCGTTTTTTGGGGTTATGTTGCATTTTTTGGTTTATGTTGTGTTTTTAGGGTTATTGTTGCATTTTTAAGGGTCTATGTAACGTTTTTAGGGGTTATGTATCTATTTAATGCCTTTTTTAGGGTTTTAATGGTTGTTTATGGTTTTTAGTTTTTAGGGGTTTTAAGGGTTGTTAACGGGTGTTTATGGGTTTTTATGGTATCTTATGGATTTTTAATTGTTTTTTTGAGGGGGGGGTTTATGGGTTTAATTTTTTTTGGGATTGATAGGGGTTGTTAGGGTTTTAAGTGGGTTTTAGGGTTTGTTTGGGTATTGTAGCAGTTTTTAGGATTTATATAAAGTGTTTTAGCATTTCTCTGGGTTCTTTAGGGGTTTTTAGCATTCTTTAGAGTTTACTATGGTTCTTTAGGGTTTATTAGTGTTTTTTACGGTTTATTAGTGTTCTTTAAGATTTTTTACAGTTCATTAGCATTTTTATGGTATATTAGGGTTTTACTGGGATTTTTTAGGCATTAATAGCTTTTTCTAGGGTTTATCAACCCCTTTTAGGGTTATTTAGAATTAATTAGGATTAATTAGGGTTTATTTTATTTATTAGGGTTTAGTTATGTGTATTTGGGTTTATTACAATTTATTAGGGTGTATTATGATTTGTTAGGGTCTATTTCAGTTTATTAGGGGTTTGTTATGGTTTTTTTCAATTTGTTACAATTTATTTGGTGTTGTTAGGATTTTTTACGATTTATTTTGGGTTGTTAGGGTTTTTTATGATATATTTTGGGGTCATTAGGGTTTGTTAGGGTTTATTAGTGGGTTATGAGGTTTTGTAGGCTATTATTTGGAGGTTTTTGTAACGCTTTGTCGGGTTTGTTAGGGTTTTCAGTGATTATTAGGGTTTATTACGGTTTAATAGTGTTTTTATTGTATATTAGGGGTTTTAGGGATTTTTTAGAGTTTATTAGTGTCTAAGAGAGTATGTTAGGGTTTATTAAATGTTATTACGATTTATTAGTGTTTATTAGGGTTTTTAGGGTCTAATAGTGGGTTTTAGGGGTTATTAGGGTTTATTAGTGGTTCTTTGGGGTTATTAGTGGTTGTTAGGGTTTGTTAGGTTTTGGTAGGGTTTTTAGGGTTTGTTACGGTTTGTTTGAGTTGTTTGGAGTTTTATGCATTTTTTGGGGGTTTATCGGTGTGTTTGGATTTTTTATACTTTGTTAGGGTTATTTTATCATTTTTGGGGGGTTTTGTTGCGTTTTGTGGGGTTTGAAGCATTTTTTAGGTTTTTTGTAGCATTTTTTATGGTTTATGTAACATTGTTAGTGGCTTTAGTGGTTCTTTATGGTTTTTAGGGTTATTTAGGGTTCTTTATGGTGTATTAGGGATTCTTTTGAGGTTTTATGGTTTGTTAGGGGGTTTTTAGGGTTTTTAATGGTTTCATATGGTTGGTTAAGGTTTTGTTAGGTATTTTTAGGTTTTTAGGGTTTTTAGCGTTTTTAGGGGGTTTAGGGGTTTTAGCATTTTCTGAGGTTTTTTAAGGTCTTTTAGGGTTTTTTAGATTTTTTTTGGGTATTTTCATTTTTTTCATGTTTTGAGGGGTTTTCAGGGTTTTTAGTGTTTTTTAGGGTTTTAAGTAATTTTTTAGCATTTTTAGGGTTTTTTAGTGTTTTTTGGGTTTTTTGGGTTTTTTTGGGTTTTTTTGTGTTTTGTCAGGTTTTGCAGGGTTTCTTAGGGTTTTTTTGTTAATGTTAGAATTTTGAATGGCTTAATAGAATTTTTGTTGTATATTTGGGGTTTTAGGTATTCAGTAGCTTCTATTGGGGTCTAATAGGGTTTTTTTGGGTTTATTTTGATTTATTAGTGTTTATTAGGGTTTAGTAGTGGGTCTATGAGTTTATTAGGGTTTATTATGGTTTATTATTGGTTGGTAGGTTTTATTAGGATTTATTAGTTCTTATTAGAGTGATTTAGGGTATTTAAGAGTTTTTTATGCTTTCTAAGGGTGTGTTAGGGTATCTAAGAGTGGCTAAGGGTTTTTATGGGTGGGTTAGGGTTTCTAAGGGTGTGCTATGGTTTCTAAGGGTTTTTAAGGTATTGTTAGGGTTTCTATGGGTGTGTTGGGGTTTCTAATGGTGTGATAGGGTTTCTAAGGGTGTTTTAGGGTTTCTAAGGGTGTGTTAGGGTTTCTAATGGTGTGCTAGTGTTTCTTAGGTTTGCTTAGGGTTTTGTTAGCATTTTTAGGGTTTTGTTAGGGTTTCTTATCGTTTCTTCGGGGGGTTTTAGGGTTTCTTTGGGTTTTTTTTGGATTTATTGGGGTTTCTTATTGCTTATTGGGGGTTTTTATGGATTTTTAGGGTTTTTAGGGTTTATTAGTGTTTGTTTGGGTTTGTTATGTTTTTAGGGATTTTTGGGGATTGTTAGGGTTTGTTAGGGTTTGTTAGGGTTTTTTTTGGGTTTGTTAGTGTTTGTAAGGGTTTGTTAGGGGTTTTCATGGTTTTTCATGGTTTTTAGTGTTTATTGGGTTATTCATGGTTTTTAGGGTTATTTAGTTGTTAATGGTTGTCACATATGTGTAGATCTAGTCGCAAGATTCAATTTGATATGTGGTAGAGGTGAAACGGACACCCAGAGCAGAAGTTATGGTCATTTGGAAGACTTAAGGACATATTGGGACTTTAAGAATGTGATAAGGTGTTCCTATTGGTCACAGATGCGTAGATATAATCGAAAGATTTGATTTGATATATGGTAGAGGTAAAACGGACTCCTAGAGTAGATGTTATGGTCTTTTGGAGGTTTTAAGTTCCTTTTGGGACTTCAAGGATGTGAGAAGGTAATTTAGTGGTCACAGGAGTGTAGGTATAGTAGAAAGCTTTGATTTGATATGTGGTTGAGGAAAAACGGAAACCCATAGAAGAAGTTATTGCAAAACGAACACCAGAAGCCAATATTTTGACAATCCAAAGGGATTTTCGGTCTTTTTGGGGGTTGAAGAATGTCAGATAGGGTTCTAGTGGTTACCAAAGTGTGTATATTTTCAAAAAAATAGATTTGATATGTGGTAGATCTAAAATGAATAGACGTAGTATAATTTATTATCGTTTTAAATTGAGAAACTCTCCTAGCGCCTAAAAACCTAAGAAACGCACAACTCACTAAAATAAGCATAACTTCTCCTTCGGGTGTCTGTTTGAGCATTGCGACCAGCCTAATAGAATCTCGTGAGATGAGTGAGGACCTAGTTTAGTAGAAACTATGAGAAGATCAAAGAAATATAACATATATTAGTTATACCACTCCATAAAAAGTCCAACTTCAAACGACCATAACATTCGCTCCGGTTGACCGTTTGAGCTCTACCACATATCAAATCGAACGTAGCAAAGAGATATACACAGAAGGATGACTTGAACATAGTTCAAGTAATATTTGAGACCCTAAAATCCCAGAAACCCATCAGAAGGCCTCCAAAACTCCATTTTCGTGTACAGATCCCTCTCCAATGTTTCTTAAAATGGTCATAACATCGTATTTGTGTGTCTGTTTGTCCTCCGACACCTATTTATATCGTAGTTCATTCCATGAGATTGTGTTTGACTATTCATGGAGTGGAAATAGACACCCGAAGAACAAGTTATTCATGCACGTGTGTTATTATTATATTTTTTTTACCTTGCATGTGCACATGAAATGCACACACATTATTTTATTATCACATGCGTGGTTATTATTATTATTATTATTATTATTATTATTATTATTATTATTATTGTGGTTGTTGTTGTTGTTGTAGTTGTAGTAGTAGTAGTTGTTGTTGTTATCATCACATGAAAATGCACATGCGAATTCACATACAAGCACATTTAATGCACGTGCGTTATTCTATTATCACATGCGTTGTTAATAATAATAATAATAATAATATTATTATTATTATTATTACTATTATTATCATCATCACATGAAAATGAAATGAACAAGTGTTATTATTTATTACCATGCACGTTCACACGTAATGCACATTCAATATTCTATTATCACATGCATTGACACTACTACTATTATCACCATCATTACTACTATTATTACAATTGATGTTGTTATTACTATAACCACATGAAAATGTAGATGCACGTGCGTTATTATTTATTATTTATTACCATGCATGTGCATATGCAATGCACTTGTATTATTCTTTTATTATTATTATTATTATCACAATTATTATTATTATTATTACTACTACTATTATTATTTTTATTATCATTATTATTGTTATTATCATTATCACATGGAAATGCACATGTATGTGGATTTTTATTTATTATTTATTACCATGCACGTGCATGCATTATTATTATTATTATTACAATTAGTATTATTAATATTATCATCAAATGTAAATGCACATGCACATGAATGTGCGTTCTTATTTATTATTATTTATTTATTATATACTACTATGCACGTACACATGAAATGCACTTTCATTATTCTATTTTTTTTTTATTATTTTGTTTGTATCATCAACTAAAAATTCACATGCACGTGCGTTGTTATTTATTATTTATTACCAGGCACGGGCATGTGTTATTATCGTTATCATTACATGTAAATGGACATACACATGCGTTATTATATCTTATTTATTATCATGCACATGCAAATTCAATGCACTTGCTTTATTCTATTATCACATGTGTTATTATTATTTATTCTCATGAACATGCACACGCAATGCACGTGCATTATTCTATTATCACATGTGTTATTATTTATTTTTTATGATCATTCACATGCAAATACATATTTATGTGGACTTGGTTATTATTTATTGTTTATTACCATGCACATGCATGTGCATATGGATGTGCATTATTATTTATTATTTATTATCATTCACATGCACATGCATATACACATGTAATTCACATGCGTTATTATTTATAATTTATAATTTATTACCATTCACATGAAAATGTGTAGGCATATGCACATGCACATGCGTTATGATTTATTATTTAAACCATGGATAGGCATATGAGCATGCCCATGCGTTATTACTATTATTATTATTTGAGGTATTTTTAGGGTTTACAAACATTTTATAGAATTCTTTGGTGTTATTAACATTTATTATGGTTTGTTAGGGTTTTAGAGTTATTAATGGTATATTAGTGTTTTTTAGGGTTCGGTGGGGGTTATTAGGATTTTATTAGTCTTTATTATGGTGTTTTTAGATTTATTAGGGTTTATTAGGTGTTTTTAGGGCCGTATTAGGATTGAGATGGGTTTATTAGGGTATAATATGGTATATTAAGGAATATTTGGGTATGTTTAGGATTTATTAGGGTTTATTATCGTTCATTATGGTTTATTAATTTTTAAGAGGGTATATTAGGGTTTTTAGGGTTTAGAAGTGTTTATTAGGGTTTATTAGTGATTTTAAAAAAATTTAGGTATTATTAGCATTTATTAGGGGTTTTAGGTCTTTTTAATGGTGTATTTTCATTTTTTAGGGTTTAGCGGGGTTTATTATGGTTTATTATAGTGCGTTAACGTTTATTAGGGTTAAGTAGGTATTTTTAGGGTTTTATTAGGGCTGAGTTGTTATCCTTAGGGTTTTATTAGGGTTTATTAGGGTTGAGTAGTGTTTATTAGGGTTTTTTAGGGATTTTTATGGTTTACTAGGGTTAGTTAGTGGTTTTATTAGGGTATATGAGTGTTTTTTAGTTTTTGTTAATATATATGAGGGGTTGTTAGGACTTTTTAGGTTTTATTAGCGTGTTTTTAGAGTTTTTGAAAAAATTTTATGGTTTATTAGGTTTTATTAGAATTTATTATTGTTTATTAGGGTTTCTAGGGCTATTTAATGGTTTGTTTTCTTTTTTTGTTTAGTGGGGTTTAGTTGGGTTTTATTAGGTTTTATTATAGTGTGTAAAGGTTTATTAGGGTTGAGAAGGTATTTTAGGGTTTTATTATAGTTTTATTAGGGTTTATTATTTTTATTAGGGTCTATTAAGGATTTTTAGGGATTTTTAGGGGTTTATTACTTTTTTTGTTTTATTAGGTTATATTAGTGCTTGTTAAGTCTTTTTATATAATATAGCGTTTTTATTGTTTGTGAGAGGTTTCTTATTGTTTGTGAGCATTTTTAGGGTTTATTAAGTTATATTAGGGTTTATTATGGTTTATTATGTTTTCTAGGGATTTTTAAGGTATATTAGTGTTTTTTATCTTTATTAGGGTATATTAGTGTTTTTATTTCTTTTTAGGTAATATAGCATGTTTTTATTGCTTGTGATCATTTTTTATTATTTGTGAGGGTTTTTAGGGTTTATTAGGTTATATTATAGCTTATCAGGGTTTCTAGTAATATTTAAGGTATACTAGCATTTATTTTCGTTATTAGGGTTTTGTAGGGTTTTATTAGGGGTCATTATGGTGTGTTAAGGTTTGTTAGGGTTGAGTAGGGTTTATTTGGATTTATTTATGTTTTATTAGGGATTTGTAGGGTTTATTGGGGTTCATTATGGTTTATTAGTGTTTATTAGTGTTTATTAGTTTCTATTAGGGTTGTTTAGGTTTGTTTAGGTTTTGTTAACGTGTTTTTAGGGTTTATTAGGTTTTATTATCATTTATTAGGGTTTATTTGGTATTTTGGGGGTTTTATTGGGGTTGAGTAGAATCTCATAGGGTTTTTAGTTATTATATGGCATTTTTAGGGATCATTAGAGTTTATTATGGTTTAATTTTTTATATTATGATATATTAGGTTTTAATATTTTTGAGGGTTTTGAAGCGGCTTTAGGGTTTTGCAGCATTGTTTAGTGTATTTGTTGCATTGTTTGAGTATATGTAGCATTTTTAGTGTTTATGTAGCACTTTTAGGGTTTAGATAGCAGTTTTAGGTTTTAGGTAGCATTTTTTAGGGTTTATGTAACATTTTTAGGATTTATGTAGCGTGTTTAGGGTTTAGGTTTTATGTAACATTTTTTAGGATTTATGTTGTATTTTCTCGGTTTATGTTGAGTTTTTAGTGGTGATGTATCATTTATGTTGCATTTTTTAGTGTTTATGTAACGTTGTTAGGGTTTATGTAGTGTTTTTAGGGTTTATGATGTGTTTTGAGGTTTTAGGTATTGTTTTTTAATGTTTATGTTGTGTTGGTTAGGATTTATGTTATGGTTCTAGGGTCACTACTATAATTTTACACTTTAACAATGGTTCAAAACCATTGGTAATGGCTAGGAAACCATTGGTATATTATATACCAATGGTTTCCCAAACTGTGGACAAGTAAGCTGTGGGTATAGGCTTATACCAATGGTTCCGTGTAAACCGTTGGTATTTGTGTAAAAGTAAGAGATATACCTACTATTTCACAAACCGTTGGTATATTTTACACTTACACCAACGGTTTGAAACCATTGGTATATAGTGTACAATATACATCAAAAGGATATACCAACAGTTTTGAAAACCATTGGTAGAATTTTATGCCAATGGTTATAACAAAAACGTTGGTATAATATACATCAAAAGGATATACCAACGGTTTAGAAAACCGTTGGTATACATATGCTTCAACTCCATAGTAGCCAGTAGCCACCTCCAACCTGAAACTCTCCATGAACCGCAAGAATACATATATCCATATTCCAAAAGCCTATATGGGATTTCTAAAATTCATCCAAAATTCAAAAATTCAGAAATTTAAAATTCATTCCTCACTCAAACCACAACATAAGAGAAAAATCCAGAATCCAATACATCCATAATCCAATACATCCATAATTGAAATGCAATAACAGCCATAAAAACAATACAAAATTAAAATCCAATACTCATAACAGTATTCAAAATTTAGAATTCGTTCATCACCAATACAGCCATAATCCAATACATCCTGAATTCAGAAATTTAGAATTGAGAAGCAATAACAACCATAACAATACTCAAAATTTAGAATTCACTCCTCACTCAAACCACAACACCAATACACACAAGAGAAAAATCCTACATGTTATAGGAAGCACATGGGATGTTTACTCATGGTCTTGGGTTGACTATCTTAAAACCAACAGAATAACATGAGTAGAGTGGACAAGGATCATGATACCCATAAGATTGACAATGGTAGTGGTCATGTTCATAGACCTAGGATGAGTTATAGGAAGCACATGGGACGCTAATATTCCTCTAATGACTATGTATCCATGTATAAATGGTTCCTGATGTGTTAGTGGGAAACATTGGCCAATCTCATCATATGAGATGGGTTACCAGAATAGACTACATGTTTTTCATATACTTTTCAATTTTAATAAGGTGGTATGTGGATAACTTTAATTTGGTCTCTTGGGTGTGATGTGAGATGAATCCTAATCTTGGGTAGTGGGTATGAATATTCAATTATGAATTTGTAATTGGGTTCCCAAAGGGACTTTGGTTTGGTCCTAGAACCCACTGTTTGAGGATGGGATTGGCATATTAAATGTCATGTGTGTTAGAATATGGGTAGGAGTTCCTCACAAGAGAAGTGGATTGTGTGAGGCTGGACCATGGATCCTTGTGTTAAAGTATCAACACAATACGAATACGTTTGGTTGGTTTTCCGTATGCAAGTTGTTGTTTTCACTTAAAATCTCGTCCATTTCAAATAAAAGTGAGATAGATTGAGTGGTACCGGCAACACCATGCCTTGGATTTAGGTGACGTTGACACTTACACATCACAAATGACCGATGGATTGTTTTCATAAACAATCAATAGAATCTAAATGTGTTTGGTCCTTTTTCTGTATGCCAGTTGTTGTTTTCACTTAAAATTTTGTCCATTTAAAATAAAAGTGAGACACTTTGAGTGGTACCGGACACACTGTGTTTCTAATTGAGACGGGGTTGACTCGTACACATCAAAAATGACACATGTATCCTTGTGCTAAAGTATCAACACAATCAGAATATGTTTGGTCAGTTTTCCAAATATCTATTATTTTTACTTAAAACAGTGTTCATTTTAAACAAAAGAGAGACACTTTGAGTGATACCGGCCACACCGTGCCTCGGATTGAGGCAGGTTTTACTCTTACACATCACATGTTACCCATATATTGTTTTCTTGAAGTATAAATACAATCAGAAAGTGTTTGGTCGGTTTTCTGTATGCAAGTTGTTGTTTTCACTTACAATCTTGTCCATTTCAAATAAAAGTTATACAATTTGAGTGGTACCGGCAACCCCATGCCTTGGATTGAGGTGGAGTTGACTCTTACACATCGCAAATGACCCATGGATCATTTTATTATAGAATCAACAGAATCCTAATGTGTTTGGTCAGTTTTCCATATGCAAGCTGTTGTTTTCACTTAAAATCCTGTCTTTTTCAAATAAAAGTGAGATATTTTGAGTGGGACCGACCACACTGTGCCTTGTATTGAGGCTACGTTTACTCGTACACATCAAGAATGACTCATGGATCGTTTCCCTAAAGTATCAATAGAATCCGAATGCATTTGGTTGGTTTTACGTATGTCAGTTGTTGTTTTCACTTAAAATGTTGTCCATTTCAAATAAAAGTGAGACACCTTGAGGGGTACCGGACACACCATACCTTAGATTGATGATGGTTTGACAAGTACACGTCAAAAATTATCCATGGATCTTTGTGATAATGTATCAACACAATCTGAATATGATTGGATGGTTTTCTGTATGCCTGTTGTTTTTACTTAAAAGGGTGTCCATTTTAAACAAAAGAAAAACACATCGATTGATACCGGTCACACTGTGCCTTGTATTGGGGAGGGTTTGACACATACATGTCACATATGACACATGGATCATTTTCCTATTGTATCAACACAATCCGATTGTGTTTGGTTGGTTTTCCGTATGCTAGTTGTTGTTTTACTTAAAATGTTCTTCATTTCAAATAAAGCTGAGACAGTTTGAGTGGTACTGGCCAGAACATGCCTTGGATTGAGGTGGGTTTGACTTGTACACATCAAATAAGACCCATGGATGCTTTTTCTAATGTATCAACACAATCAGAATACGTTTGGTTGGTTTTCCGTATGTCTGTTGTTTTTACATAAAACAGTGTCCATTATAAAAAAAAGAGAGACACATTGAGTGATACCAGAAATAATGTGCCTCAGATTTAGGTAAGGTTGACTCATACATGTCAAAAATGACCCATGGATCGTTTTCCTAAAGTATCAATACTATCAGAAAGCGTTTTGTTGGTTTTCCCCATGCAAGTTTTTGTTTTCACATAAAAACTTGTCTATATCAAATAAATGTGTGACAATTTGAGTGGTATCAGCCACACCGTGCCTCGGATTAAGGAGGGGATGACTTGTACATGTCAAAAATGACCCATGGATCATTGTTCTAATGTATAAATCGAATCAGAATGTGTTTGTTCAGTTTTACATATGCAATTTGTTGTTTTCACTTAAAATCTTGTCCCTTTCAATAAAAAGTGAATCATTTTGAGCGATACCGGCCACACCGTGCCTCATATGGAGGTGGGGTAGACTAGTACACGTCACAGATGTCCCATGGATCGTTTTCATGATGTATCAATACAATCAGAAATCATTTGGTTAGTTTTTTGAATGCAAGTTGTTGTTTTCACTTAAAATTCTGTCCATTTCAAATAAAAGTGAGACAATTTGAGTAGTACCGGCCACACCATGCCTCAGATTGAGGAAATTTTGACTCTTACACATCAAAAATGAACCATGGATCATTTTACTAAAGTATAAACAGAATCCAAATGTGTTTGGTTAGTTTTATGTATGCAAGTTGTTGTTTTCACTTAAAATCCTATCCATTTCAAATAAAAGTGAGACAATTTTAGTGGTACTAGCCACACCGTGCCTCATATTGAGGCGGACTTGACTCATACACTTAAAAATGTCCCATGGATCGTTTTCCTAATGTATCAACAAAATGTGAAGGTGTTTGGTTGGTTTTCCATATGGCAGTTGTTTTTACTTAAAAGGGTGTCCATTTTAACAAAAGAAAGACACTACGAGTGATATCGGCCACACCGTGCCACGAATTGAGGTGGGGTTGACTCATAAACCTCAAAATGACCCATGGATCGTTTTTCTAATGTATCAACACAATCTGAATACGTTTGGTCCATTTTCTATATTCCATTTGTTGTTTTCACTTAAAATGGTGTCCATTTCCAATAAAAGTGAGACACTTTGAGTGGTACCGGCCACATCGTTCCTCAGATTGAGGCATTGTTGACTCATACACATTAATAATTACCCATGGATCCTTATTCTAATGTATCAACTAAATCTGAATATGTTTGGTCAGTTTTATGTATGCCAGTTGTTTTTTCTTAAAAGGGTTTCCTTTTTAAACAAATGGAAGACATTGCGAGTGATACCGGTAACACCATACCTTGGATTGAGGTGCGGTTGACTCATACACATCAAAAATGACCCATGGATCATTGTGATAAAGTATCAACACATTAAAAATAAATTTGGTCAGTTTTCCATATGCCAGTTGTTGTTTTCACTTAAAATGTTATCCATTTCAAATAAACGTGAGACACTTTGAGTGGTACCGGGCACGTCGTGCCTTGGATTGAGGCAGTATTGACTCGTACATGTCACAAATGATCCATGGATCCTTGTTCTAAAGTATCAACACAATAAAAAGCTCCCAAAAGCTCTTAAGTGTAGATATCCTTCGATCCTTGGTATCCGAGATGCCGAATTAAGAGTGTGATTGTCTCCAGAATCAAGGTAGGTGGTCGGTGCTTGGTACTGAAGTAATAGTAATGGAATGTTAATTAGATTGGTATTTAGTGTGAATCTTGAAGAGATCTTATATTGGACTCAGTGACATTATGATGTAGTGATTGGTGTTATGATGTTGGTGATACACAGTTGTGTGTGGTACCCAGTGGATGATGAGGATATATGTGGTGGGGGTTATGCAAGGTATGAGGGGGGGGGGGGGGGGGGGGCTGTCCAGGGTCTAGGAAGGAGGAGGGTTGTCCGGGGTCTAGGGAGGTGGGTGGGGGCCTGTCTGGGGGGTTGTCCGGGGGGTTGTCCGGGGTCCAGGGAGGAGGGTGGGGGATATCTAGGGGTTGTCTGGGGGGCTTTCCGGGGTCCATGGAGGAGGGTGGGGGGGGGGGGGGGGGGGTTATCCGGGGTCCAGGAAGGATGGTGTTGGGGTGGGTGTCTGGGGGGTAGTCCGGGGTCTAGGGAGGAGGGTTTGGGGTTGTCCAGGGTCCAAGAGGGGGGGGGGGGTGTTGTCTGGGGTCCAGGGAGGAGGGTGGGAGGGGGTCCGGGGTCTAGGGAGGAGGGTGGGGGTTGTCTGGTGGGTTATCCGGGGTCCAGGGGGAGGGGGGGGGGGGGGGGGTTGTCCGAGTGGCTGTCTGGGGGGCTGTCTAGGGTGCTGTCTGGGGGGCTATCCGAGGTCCAAGGAGGATGGTGGGGGGATTTCTATGGTCCATGAAGTAGGGGGCAGTCTGGGGTCCAGAGAGGAGGGTGGAGGCTGTCTAGGGGGCTGTCCAGGGGGTTGTTTGGGGTCCAGGGAGGAGGGGGGGCTGTCTGGGGGGCTATCTGGAGGGCTATCCGGGGAGCTGTCTGGGGGACTATCATGGGGGCTATCTGGGGTCCAGGGAGGAGGGTGGGGGGACTCTCTGGGGGGGGGGCTATCCGTTGGGATTTCTGGGGGGATATCCTAGGTTCATGGGGAAGGTATTTACATATTTTATAAGCAAATTATTTCAATGTTACAAAATAATTTCATTATATCAACTTCTAATCGGACTACCAATTTTCTAAATTCCACTAAAAAATTAAAATTTCATTAAAATAGTGGGATTTCATAGAAAATCATCAAATAATGTTTTATTATTTATAGATAAAAAATAAAGATAATGTGACCTACCTAATCACACATATATTCAAGCACAACAAATCAATAAACATCAAAGGCCAGTAATATCAGTCAAAAATGTAATGGATCAATCTGTCCCTCATCACCATCCCTATCATCACCATCATCTTAACCCTAACCCTCAATTCATCGTTTTCCACATCATCGTCCCACCATACTCCTCACACTCGTACTCAGCCTCAGCCTCCTCATCACCCTCCTCCTTCGCCTCAGCCTCCTCCTCTCCCTCCTCCTCCGCCTCAGCCTCCTCCTCCTATGCCTCGGCCTCCTCCTCATCTTCGTCTCAACCACCAATAGAACATCCACCTAGTGCACCATATATAGAACGCATCAATGACATATATTAATCACATGCAGTGCTGGCCTCTGGTGAAAGTCTTGTACGTAAATCTTCCATTAGTTTCATAAATGTATTGTTTTCCATAGCAGACTGTTCTGCCATCTCTGTGGCCCTTTTTTCAGCCTGCTCAACCTGTTCCTTAACCTGTTGTAACTTGGTGGAACTACAAATCATACCTAAGGTGGGACAATACCTCATCATAACTATACTCTTCCCAGGTTGGTAGCATACTCTACTAGGGTACTCATCTACCAACACCTGATGTAAGTGATTTTTTGGCCCAAAATTGTCAGGTTCTTGGGAATCAAGGGCCTCTAAAGTAGCCTGTTACAAATATAAATATATTGTTAAGTTAAAAAATAGAGATTAATATTTTAAATCTACAAAGTAAAACTTACAATCTACTGCTGAGTTGGTTCATTAACCTCCCTTTCATCTTTATTCTTTCTACTCGAGAAAAACAATTTTTCTCGAGGAACACATCCTTCTATATTCAATTTATGCCTCAAAAATGACATTGAAAGTAGGAAACCATAATTAAAAATAGGATACCAAGAAAATAGTAATTTCATAACCAAAATTATATAACAAATTTAGAAAACAAATAAATTATGGTGGAAGCAATAGAAAGTGAAAGTCATAAATGAAGATTATAAATTGTCATACCAGCTGTCTCTCATGATCTGGAATCGTAGTACGTCCCAATGTGTGGATGTATTTCTTAGCATCGATGTTTTCATTATTTCTTCCAGATGCATACAAAATAAAATTCAGTAATTAGTATTACAGAAAAACATGAAAATTTTCATTTAAATACCTCTAATTTGATTAATACCATAAATTGTCTAGTCGTCCATTGAGTAATAATCTGTTGGTATTATTTTAAAGGAAAATCATCCCTGACAAGGACCACCTCTATCTTTGTTCCCACTCTAGCATACCATCTAATGTACAACTCATGCTTATAAGCTCTCCAAAGGTTTCCTAAATCCTTTAGACATGCTGGAAATGCACCCTCACCATCGGGGAAATTAAACCGCAGCTAACACCAAAATATTAATTCATATAATTAAAAAAATTAATATATTGCATTAAATACAAAAAAAATTTGTACCAATATATATGCCCAGGGTTTTTCCTTGAATTCATCTGGCAGCTGTCTCTATGAGAGTGGGCTAACAAGAATGATGTCGGAGTATTTCGAAAGTGTCACCAAAAAACTCTGACATTGTTGCCCTGATTTTTCAATCATCTGAATATCATCATTATAGTCCACCATAAAATGCGTGTGGCGGTTCCACACTGCACACATGAATATAGGCCCCCTCCCCTACCTCCTATCAGAAGATGTATCTATTATGAAGGAAAAAAAATATTTTATCATCACATGTTATAATGAAAATAAATAATGGTGTAAAATTTTTTTAGGGTTGTATAAGTATACCTATCATAGTCTGATCAATGGGAGTCACTGGGTCCATATAAACTGAAGAAAACCCTGTACAGATGGAGTGAGTCCCAATGTATGCTTCGTAGGGACATACTATGGGAGAGTAGGAGTCGAAAGATGATGGAATATAAAATCCCAGCGAGATCGAAGCAGTAGTAAAATAAGATGATAGGGATGGTTGGCTAAATGTTGGATGGGGAGTGGGAATCATCATCGGATATTGTACAGACGGGTGAGGAGGGTCAGATGTAAAGGGTGTTGAAAACATGGGAGGCCTAAATATCCCATGTGTCCCTAATGGCACACCGGGATCAGAATGTGGGATGGATGGTATGTCATTAGGAGGGGCATGGTCTAATTGGGTATGCCGACCATATCTTCTAGCTCCCGTACCACCCCCCTCATACGAACACCCCGTGTACTGGGACCACTACTAGGATTCTCATCAAATAATTGTCTTCTCATAGATGGATCCTAAAAAAACGTTTAAAAAATTAATCACATGACATAATATATAATTTAAATAAATATATTTGAAATATAATAATCACTGTAGGCACTAGTGGTAGAATTCCCAACTCAGTCATGCGACGATTGTTGCCCATAATCTGTTTTCATCACCTCTCTTCAACGGGATTCATTTCCTGCATTTGAAAACAAATATAAAAGTAAATAGAATATGATAACTAATGTGTAACCCAAAAAACAAAATAAATGAGAGTGAATTGAAGTATTCATGGATAATTTAACTAACTATTGTTTTAGGTGAGCTTGAACAAATATATAATGAAGTCAATAAATCATACAAGATGTAATAATGAAATTTAATTTTTAGTAGGATGATTATTTACAAAGTGTTATAAGTCTATTAAAATCAAGGAACATTGATTCTACAAATTCATAAGTGGAAAATCAATTGCCATAATTAAGGAAAATTTTAATTTCTTTAGCTCAGGTAGATGATGCAGGTTTCAATACATGTTTTGTAGAAGAATACAAACAATCGTGTTTATTACCTGGTAAAATGTTAAAGAGAGGTCTTAGAGTCATAAAAATTTAATATAAATCATAGTTTAATCACTTAAATGTTCACCATGTTATAAATATTGGTTTCATAGGTTTAAATACAGTTCAATTATAAATTAGAAAATGCAATTCAAATAAAAATTTCAACCAATAAACATTGAAAATTCACATAATGGTCATGTAGGATACAAAATATTTGTAATCAATATTAAATCAATTTGAATAGAACCAACCTTAACAACCCAAATCAAGGTTAACCAAATGACTTGAGAACATGAATGGATTATTTTATATATTTCCCACCACAAATTCAGGTTCACAGTCAACTCAGGCAATTGAGATATTGGAGTCATCAAAAGAAATAAATGTATTGGTTCCAATGGAAGTAGGGATGGTGTCAATTCCATCATCACCATCATCAAAAATATGTCTTGGAATTACATCAACTATGATACAAAATTCAGTCCAAAGTTGTTCCTTGACATAAAAAACTTTGTTTATCCATTGATTCCAATACATATGGTTCTTCGGTAGAAAGAGTGTGAGTAATATTAATTACACTAAATCCACAATCATCATGTTCGTCTCTTCATCAAATTAAAACAATGGAATTTCATCATCATGACTCGTCCATGAGAGTAATAATCCAACATTATTATTTTTTCAACAACTCCATAAAAACCCACATTTTCAAATCATGGTCTACTATCTGATGCACTAACATAACAATCTGTTGTGGCAGTAACCATACCACCATATTGTTGTGTTCTCATGTTCTTTTCTCATTCAGTGACAATAAATTTGAACTAATTGATAACAATTGATTTACAGTCACAAAACACAGTATTAGGACAAAAAGATAAAGCTCTTATTTCCTCAGAGACAAAGTCAATAGGAAAACCCAATACCTGCAATATAAATAATATTAAACTTAATTAAATATTGATTTAATAAATTTAAATAGTAATATTTCTACCTTCAATTTTAACGAAGAAAAAAATATTTTCTATGCAAAGTCCCCATCCTTCTCAAAGATAAAGAATGGTGATTTCTATTTATCATTGTTTTATGTTCCCTGTAGATAAAAAAATATGAATAGTGTAATAAATATATATGTAATATATACATATTCAATTTAGTCACCAGATGTAGTCATCGAACAAATCAGAGTTGAACAAAACTGTGTGATGTGCCATCTCCCGCTCTTCAAGGATTAAGTCTTCAATGTATATGATCCATGAATTCCTCCTGTTTGAGGAAGTGATGGAAAAATGGGTCCAATTTTCTCATACTGTTCTTCTTCATTTCACATTGGTCTTTTCATTCTTGTAGTAAGATCATACAAATACATTGAGCTGAAATCCATACATTTTTGAGCCAAGTAACCATTCACGATAGAACCTTCAGGATGATTCCTATTTCGGATATAAGAATTTAATGTGTACATATTTCTTTCAGTTGGAAACATCCAATGAAAAGAAACAGGTCCTTTGAGAAGTATTTTAGTGGGAATATGGATTGTCAGATGCAGCATGCATGTGAAAAATAATGGAGGAAATACTCTCTCCAACTCACAAAAAATTAATGGGGCATCTATCAACATTTTTTACAAGAAAGACTTGGAATACTTCTTAGCACAAAGATATCTAAACAAATGGAACAACCAAATAATAGTCACCCTTAAATTATTGGATAGAAGATGATACATTGCAATTGGAATCAACTCATGCTGAATAACCTGATAATCATGACTCTTCAAAGATTTTAGCTTCAACTCTCTTCTGTTGACCCGTTTAGATATGTTTCTTGAATAGCCATCAGGAACTCTAATAGTCTCTAATACTTCCAAAATTTGTTTTTTTTCGTAGGTTTCATCACATAAGAATCACATGGAACTTTCAATTTATTTTCACTAATATGCACAGGATGCAATTCTGATCTGATTCCCGAATCCGCCAAGTCAAGCTGAGACCGTAAATCATCTTTTGTCATTCCTTTAACATTTAGAAGAATCAAAAGAAACATTTCACATATATTCTTTTCAATGTGCATTATGTCTAAGAAATTATGTTACAAATTGGTAGAACAATAAGGAAAATCAAAAAAGATACTCCTCTTCCTCCAATTGTAACAATTTTCAGTGGAAACATTCTTTCTCTTTCCAGATTTCATTTGACCCTTCCCGAATGAAAAATTGAAATATTTTAATCAATTAAGTACATCAGTTCCAGACATACGCTGAGGTGGATCATCGGTCTCTATGGTATTTTCAAATCATTTCCAGTTATTTTTATATGGATGGTCCATTGGCAGGAATCATCGATGTCCCATAAAACTGAAACTACAACGATGTTTTAGTCTTCTGGATCATGTATTCTTCATAAAAATAGGACATGACAGTTTTCCCTTCATGCTCCATTGAGATATCATTGCATAAACAGGAAAATCATTGATCGTCCACATAAGCGCAACATGGATCTGAAATATGTCTTTCGAATATGCATCGTATGTGCACACACCCACATCCCAAAGAATTTTTAAATCTTTTATTAAAGGATTCAGGTATACGTCAATATCAATGTCGGGATCAAAAGGGTCAGATATGATTATACTCATGAAAGGGAAAGGTTTTTTCATACAAAACCATGGGGGAATATTATAAATGTGTATAAAAACTGGCCATGTGCTGTGTGAAGTAAGCATCTTCCCAAATAGATTAAAACTGTTGCATGAAAGACCCAGCCACACATCACGCACGTCAGCTTCAAAATCAAGATATCGAGCATCAAATATCTGCCATGAAAATCCATATGCAGGGTGAACCAACTCATCATTAGTCTTATTTCTCTTGGTGTCATGCCATCTCATTTTTATTGATATTTTATCAGACATAAAAATATTCTGGATTTTGAGGATCAATGGATAGTGCCACATTACTTTATGTGGCATGCGAGACGGTCTTCCATCAGATTTTGACTTCTAGCGGGATGTGCCAAATTTTATACAATCATTTCATTCAACGGTTTACTCCCATAAAAAACTACAATCTTTCAGTAAAGCATGAATTTTGTTTCTTAAAAATCCAAGTTCCTCAACTATCTTCCATGTCATATAGTGGTTTGAGGGAATATCTGCATCATCTAGAACTAAATCATTCAAGAAGGTAAGAATGTAATCGATTTATGTATTAGAAATATCATACATAGTTTTCCCATGAAACAATCAGATTAAAAATTATAGCTTTTTCATTTTATCAGAATGTTGATATACTGGAGTCGTGGCAGCATCATTCAATTTTTTCACACTGAAAATATCACCATTTTCATTAGATGCATCATCTGTCCTCATATCGAAGTCTTGTCGAGTATAAATCCTTTATTTTTCATGATGACGGATAAATGGAGACCAGTCATCTAATAAATTCTCCAGTCCAGTCCTTTCATTTCGATCATCAGCAATTTTAGATTTCATTTTCTCCCCGTTGTGATACCACATATAGTAGTATTCTTGAAAACCATATTTGGTTATGTGTTATCTGACTTATTCACGGCTTAACCTAGGTCTAACAACATAATTGGAACATGGGAAGTGTATGCGACCACTATCTGAAGCATTGTGAAATGAAAAATCTAAAAATATCCCCAAATTGTTTTGAAAATAGCTTGAGATCTGATCAGTTTGATACATCCAACTTCAATACATTCTATAAAAAGAATTTTTATAAGTCATTTGGTCCTAAGAAATTCAATAAGATTGAATTTTAATTGAAAATATATTAATGTAAACAATAAAGGAAGGAGTTTCTAGTTGATGTAGTTAACTATTAAAACAATGTAAAGATATAATAATTCAGTTATGTGTGCTAAAATTTGAGGTGAGATGTGTTTTGTAATTTTGTTATTTATCACATACAAGAATACACCATAGAACTGATAGAACATTGTTCATGATATTAAAAAGTGAAGGCTTTTTATGAAAGATGTAGAATTTGTAATGAGAGATTTTTAAATAATTTATTGACGCTAAAAAATGAAAATATTGTGAAAAGTTAGTACATTTCAGAACACCCAAACTAAAGTCCATAGAAATTACCATATCACCCCAATAAAAAAAGGAAAACCACCTACCCCACTACCCCAACCGTCCCCAATCACTTCACATGGATCATCATTATATACATTACCCACCTTGAGAAAATATGACTAAACAAACCATTTACCATCTTTGAGTGGGGATACATCTCACCAACACCTCCATTAGTCAATATGATTCACTAACTACATAAAAGGAGTGGGTATGAAGTCTGCAAATCAATTTAATTAATATAATCATGACACTTGAATTGTAAAAATAAAATATAAAACAAATCAAACTACACTTATTGGGTATGTCATACCACACAAGTCACCACCTGGTTTAGGTCAAATCAAAATAGAAACCAATAATAATAGATGAAAAACATTAAAACTAAGTTAAACCTTACAGATTTGAAGTGTAGATCTAAAAAATTGATTGACTTTAGTTGTATTTATAGGGAGGATGGAGTTCCCTGCCTATGTAAAGAGAGAGGCCTCTAGATTAGAATCCATGGGGGACTTCCCCAAGGCTTCCTAAATCATAATCACTATGAATCCAAGGTATATTTCACCAAGGTATTCTAAACCAAATCATCATGAATCCAAGGGGGTTTCCAAATGGAATTAAAAGCTATGTTTTTAATATGAATCCTTGGTTGGTTCCTTCAAGGAATTCCAAATCATTAATCAAAGAACAAGTACTCAAAAATTAAATTAAAATTTATTTATATTCATTTTCAATAGGTCTCATATAAGTGGCACATGACTCAGGTCCCATTATGTTTTATAGGCATCCAAAATAATTCACAAATGTTCAATAACTCATTCTTGGCACCCTTATGGTCATACCTTTAATTACCCAATTAGTTCCCCATGTCAAGCGCACCCCTTGGGGTAGAGTTCACCTACACGGGGGATTCTGGAAATTGGGGGAAGTACAGAGTTATCTGCTTCTGTGTAATCGGGGGCAGTCTATCCACGGGGGTGGCGGGGCTATCCAGGGGGGTACGGTGTGTCCAGTGTGGGAGGGCAGGTTGTCCACGAGGGTGGTAGGACTGTCCAGGGGGGAGGGGCTATCCAGGGGGGTTGTGCGTGTTGTCCATGGGGG